>VYXB01007043.1:1179118-1498849 GCA_013397135.1 Pachyramphus minor
TTTTTTTTTTTTTTTTTTTTAACAACATATGCTACTGCAGCTTTTTTGGATAAGGCAGAGCTTTATTTCAATCTAGTATGACAGTTCTCATAATCTCATACTAACAGATGAGGTCCTGCTACCTGCTGACTTGTGAACATGACCTTTCTGCTCAAAAATCATGCCCCAGAAATATATACCATCAAGATTTTTTAAATGGACAGCTGTAGTAGTGCTAGGAAGTATTGCATGCTTTGCTCTTGTAGTAGTCTTAGATCTGTAGCAGCATTGGAAATGCTGTGTGTCATCAGATTGTATAATTTAATTTCAACTAAGTAAAATCATTTAGTATATAATTCTATATGTGACTACCTGTGAAAAGAAGCACATCACATATGTACTATTGAAACAACATATGAACAAATGTAATTAGAAGTTCATATATTTAGAAGTGTTAGGAATCAAAGTGTTACCACATTCAATATATTATAGAGAAACTGTAATTTAGATGAAATTTTCTAGTAGAAAACTCTTCCACCAAATATTGGAACTCATCTACACCAGAAAATTTAGTCAAAGGTTTACATATTAAGTTATACCTTAACCCAGATTTGGTGAAATGCAGCACAAAAAGCATCTTCCTATAAAACTGTGGTAAAGTGGACCATCTGGAGAGTGAAATACTCACACAAATACATTAAATAAATGCTAATTGCTAAGCTGCATAGTTCTGAGTTTAAGCTTACACTTTTTTTTCCTTAATCCCTAATTTGAACAGTGATCATGGATATGCATTTCCCTTGCATTTACATTGAAATCATATGGAAGGGAGTAGACACTTGTCCAATAATTAGCAGTTATAATAGTATTTAGAGACTGGAATCCAGGGAGTGAATATTTTTTCAGCTGCCTCTAGATCAAAATATAGATACATTATATCTCTTCACTTAGCTCCATTCTTGCGTGACTATTTTCCTATCAAAGATAGATACAAGCCAACAGCCATATGAACGTGTGTGACAACACTGGAACACTTATAGTTGGCAAAACATAAGTTTTGCAGTGTATTAAAGGCTGAAAAGCTTTAAGACATGCACTTTCTAGGCAGTTAGAAGCAAAGAACTTCTGTCAAAGGCTCATAGGGTAGTTCAACAGCTGTTGATTATATAATTGTACCAGGAGGGTCCAAGCTAATTATGGTATTGTGATGTGAAACTGTTCTAATCTGGTTCATTATTTCAAGAAATGTTTGTAACATCATGAAGAATTTTTTTACAACTATGTAGGCAATTGAAATGTAATTTGAGCTGCCTCTTCTCAATTTGGATACCTAGTCTATCTTTCATTCATTAGCATATGGTCTTTGTATCCTGTTTGGTGTACCTTTCCTCGGGTCTGTGTGTCTATAAGCAGCAGCAGCAGATCGCTGCTGGAAAGGAATTACAGTAATTGACTAGTGTGGTCACAAACAGTTAACTCTGTGGGAGAGGTGTTAATGCTAAATGATGTTATAATGGCATTTCTGCTCAAATAAACGATTCCAGCATAACAAGATTTAGTAGTTTCCAAATTACTAGGAAAGGCACCTAAACAAGTCATACATTAGAATGTACATTCTCTTAGCAATGATCTGACCGTGTCATGTGCTGCCAGGGGGGCTTCATCAGTGAGTAGAGAGTGTGGCTGGATTTAGGGCAGGCAAGTTTCAAGATTATTGGGAAGTGACACAACAGGCACAAGCTGAATTCAGGGTCTTCTCCAAGTATGTAGGCTGATAGTGTTTACAGAAGAGAGGACTCTTTGCTGTATCCTTGAAATGGGTTTGTTCAATCACAGGTGGTAAAGGGTGACACTGATTAGATTGGCATTAAACTGTTAGTACTGTTCCTATGATGGCTTTTTCCAGAGGGAACATTGCTTACTGAGGTCCCCAGTGCCTCTTACTATTAGAATAATAAGGTATATTATAGGTAGCGTTGGCTCTCTGTATATCCTAGTTATATATCTAACTATATGTATGCCCTCTATATATTGGTGTAGTCCACAGTGAGATTTTCTCTCATGAAAGGGAATGGAGCACAACTGCTGCATTTTGCTTGTGTGAGTGTATATGGATGCTGTACTTTCCTGTCCAAACAATTGTCATGTACCTCTGTAAACTCAAGTAAGATTTATAGTCCTGTCTACTGCTGCTTCTGGGTTGCAGCTGTGTATGCAACTGAAAGTGGGATAGGTAGAGATTTTTAATTGTAATTGCCAGTTTTCTCCACTAGACTAATTTGTCTGATGTGACCCTGAGGTTAAGTTGTAATTGGACATGCTGGACATAGTAAACTTTTCTAGTTATGGTGGGACATTTGCAAATTCACATACCCGATATTTGCCTGGTTCATGACTTTGTAACCATAATTTTAACCAAAGTAATTAAAAGTTGATAGTAATTAGCATATTAGACTAGTATTCAGGAAGTATTTCTTTCCTGAGCTACATGGAAAGCTTTAGAACGTAATGAACACATTATAATACAATAAAAAGGTAAAAATGTAAATTTGCCAAAGTAAATTGCATAACCCTTCTATATCTTTGTCCAAGAAGTAGTTGGGCTAGCCTTAATGGATCTACTAATATACTGTTTTAATGTATTTCTGAATGAGTAACCTAAATAATATGAGATTATTCTAGTCTCTGGCCACACTGAATAAAAGTAAGATCACAAGTAATTTACACCATTATAAGACAGAACATAATATAAATTGGTATGTGTACTTTGCATCTGGAAGAGGAATTGTAAACCCTCAATCTACTCTAGGAATGATCCCAGAAAGGTGTAACTGCATCAATAGGAAAATGTTGTCTTGGCCTGTATACATGGTGCAAAAGCTGGGAGGGCTGTATTTTCAGTGATTACTGGTCAAGTATCCATCATGTCTTTGAGGCTTCTTGCTCTCCTCCTGTCACATGCTGAGCTGTGACTTTTGGTCTTTTGTTACCAATCATAAATTTGTTAGTTTTTTGGAAATATTTTGTGTGGCTTGTAGCACATGTAGTAAGAGGGTTCTTTGGACTCTTCTAGGAAAAAATGGCAAGTTCTCTAGTGGTGAAGGTTGTCCTGGGGAAATGCTCACAGGTATACATTCTTTAGTTATCTGTGACACAGGATTTTTGCAGACAGAAAAGCATTTGGGGAACATGGAAATCCTTCAGTTGAAGCTGTGCTTCTTGATTCACTAGGAACTCTTTCAAAATGCTGTTTGTAATGGCTGGAAATATAATTTTCTCAATAACAGGCATGTAGCTTTATGTTAGACAGCTATTTGTTAAACTAGTCTGAAGTACTGTTTTATATACATATGCAGTATGTGGAATATCTGCAGTTGCAGACTATGGGGGCAAACTCATAGTTTTCAAATATATCTGTAGCTTTATTTGAATAAGAAAAAGATGTATTGAATTGTGAAATCAATATAAACCAAATACTACAAAAGTTCTATATATTAGAACCTGGAGGTACATAGGATAAAGTAAGTGTTGTTTAACTGCAGAAAGTCTAAGGGTCTGAAAAATCTACAAATTAAATATAATAACTTATTTTCAAGATCTGACTGGGGAAAAAAAAAATCCAATAGTCACTATTCTAATTTAGTAGAAGGAAGCTTTTACACAGTTGTTGTTGCCAAGGTAACCACTTCGTTCATATCCATGTGTTGAGCATATGTGTATCACTTTATCTCTTAGCTCTCAGAGGCAATATCATGGCATTGCATTTGGGAAATGATTTCTTTTTTAAGGCGTATAAAACCTCTTAACATCTAAAAGATTCATTAAATGATCTCACTCAAGACAGACTTAAATTATTCTTTTGGGGTTCTTTTCTACTAAAGTTCTGAATGTGTCTGACTCTTGTTATATCTTTGAGCTCAATGCAGATGAAATTTAAAGTAAACAAGTCAGTGTCAATATTTCATTTCAAATGCATATATACAGTGATTTATGGATTATACTTATACAGAAGCATATATAAAAATGGATTGTGTTTATATTTGTGTACAGGCAGGACTGACAAAAAGAGACCTAAAGAAGTCTTGCCCTCTTAATCTTTCTTACTGATATTATTTTGGTGCTAAATTCTGTTCACTGTTTAACCACTTGGATCCATTTGAGACTGAGTCACTCAAGCCATTGGTATCAAACAGAAATATTCACAACATGAGTATTTGTGGTGCTGTAGTGATTTTAGAGAAACTATTTATGTTCTTGGGTGCTTGCATGCTGACCAGCAAAGAATGAGTGGACTTTGCAATTTCAGTATTTGCTGTAATCTCCAAAGTGCTTGGCTACAGAGTTAAGGCAGAGGTTAAAAAAACAAAGGAGGGTAGGGGCATGATGGACAGACTATGGCATAGACAAGTGTATTGCCCACCTCGTTTGAAATACCAGCAGTATCATTTTTAGTCTAGTTGAGCAACACCAGTTCCTAGAGATGTAGTAGAATCAGGAAACATGCAACCTGTGGAGCTTGTCATTCTAGTCTTGCAATAAAACCTAATACATCTAAAACTAGCAGGCACGTAGACATTGCTTCTTGATTAAAGTGTTTTAAACAAAATAGAAGAAAATTCTAAATCCCTGTAAGCTGTCTTCTTTTTGGTAAATGTAAAAAGTTTACTAGCCACTGTGAAGAAAATTAAGTCTACTCCAGCCAAAACTGGCATGCTCCAGAGGTATTGTTCTGTTGTGTTGATTCTTTTTTAGCTTTCAACATAATAATCTTCCCTTCCCCTTATACATATTTGTAACTTGAAGGTAATAAGTAAAACCTGCAATGTCAATGTGGTGTTTGTATTGAAAATGCTCCTTTCTAGCTGTCAGTCTTATCACTGAATGTTACTGTGCACTGGCATCAAGTAGTAATATGTGGGGGGTGATTTCAAGTTTAGGTGCTTAGCAAATTAAGAAGCATCATCTCCCTTCATGAAACAATAAATCCCTAGAGGGTTTTTTGTGTCCTTATGCCCAAATTCTACTCTAGGTAAAAGTATACTTGTCTACTTTTTACTTAACAATGAAATCTAGATTTGACTGGTTTGATGCAACACTGGGAAAGATCATGAAACTTCTGTTATTCCTGGGGGTTTATAGGTTTTTATTCCACTCAGCTGGGTGTTTGTTTGGGCATGGCTTGCGGGTGTTCTGTGGGATTTTTTTTTTTCTTCCCTCCGCTTTCTCTAAAGGCACCAGGATCACTCAAGTGTTCCTGCCCCACAACTGTATTAATTAGCAGTGGCAATATTCAGGTCAGTTGAAAATCACAGTTACAACTGGCAAAATAAGCCAAAGTTCTGGATACTCATCTTGGCAGTCTACCTGACCTCTCATACTGCCTGTGGTTTTTACCGTTGCAAAAGTGGAGTTACTTAGAAAGAAGCTGCGTTAATTTTTGCATTACTAAAAATATTTATGTGGAAGCAAAGAAAAGAACACTTAGCTTTTGACTAAACTTCTCATCCTCAACTTAAAATAGTCCATATTTTTTTTTTTAGTAAAGACAACCTACATTGTACCATCTTTGAAAGTGGCCAAGGTGGCTACTTGGCTTATGGTTGGGAAATAGTTTTTTGCATGGGAAATCTCTCCAGGGTCAGTAACTTTTTGCAGAGGGACAGAGAGAGACAATGGAGGGTGATAATGTTAAACCACACGAGATAGACGTGCTGGAAGATTTCTGGCAGAGCCTCAAACTTTTATGATTTATCCTAAAGGCCAGAAAAAACATAGGATTTCACTACAACCTAAAAATGCACATCATGCTGGTGAAACATTCAGAAGTGCTTCTGTTGACCACAAACTCAGCTGTTAGTAAATTGCACAAAGTAGGCTGTGGGTTTTTTTCCCCATTTTCAGAGAGTTATTTGCTGAAGCTGAAAGTTGAGATTTGGAGAAAAAGCCTTATCTAGTCAGATCTTATTGAACAACAATGTATTGAAGGAAAATATTTTTTTTTCCTATAAACTCTATTAACTTTCATTTCAGAAGTATTTTGTTGCCATCTCTTGCTTAAAACAAACAGTGGAGTCCACAATTCTACTAACATGAATGTAGAAAGAAGCCACTGCCTTCTGCAACAACTGCTTGGCTGTTTTTTACCGTTGTGTTTAGGTCTTAGAATAGATTTCAAACCAGCTTCCATCCACTTTCTGTATGCTCTATTCAGCAGGTGCTTGACAAGTTCTTGGATTGCATTGCTGGCATCCTGAAGATTTAGCAGTTCTCTTCCTCTGTCACCATGCAGCTTGTGCTCAACACATTCT
The DNA here is from genome assembly GCA_013397135.1 of Pachyramphus minor. Taxonomy (NCBI): domain Eukaryota; kingdom Metazoa; phylum Chordata; class Aves; order Passeriformes; family Tyrannidae; genus Pachyramphus; species Pachyramphus minor. The sequence continues at coordinate 1,185,406 of VYXB01007043.1, forward strand.
CTGAATCTAAAAGGGTTCTACCCAATCTTACATGACTGTTCAGGCCTTGTGACTGCAATGTTCAGTAGCTGGTCTGAGGTTTATTTGCACACGAAAAAGAACCCCCTTGTTCTACATATCCTTTAATAGAGAGAAGACTCAAGCAGGGAAGGGAATGTATTCTGTAGTGCAAAGGCAAATAAGTTATTCTGGTATAAGGCAAGATTGTACTGACATAATTGCAGCTTCACAGGGGATGATGGCTAAAGAAGAGAAATTGAGATACTGGTACAGGAACAATGCCCAGACAACACTTACAAATACGCATCTCAGTGCAATGATCTCAAAGTCAATCATATGAATGGCGTTTTTCCATTGGCTTGTTCAGATTTTGGATCATGAACTTGTGCAAATATCTGGGCGTACATACACACAGAAATAAAATTGCAGAGACCAAGCAATTGTTTATTTCCAAAGGAAGATGAAAAGGGCCATCTACTCGGGGTGTTATTGGTTTTCTTTTTGATGACTGTGATTCTCTTTGGAGTTGCATATTTTTCCCAAAGCTGCCTCAACATTCTAAATTGTTACATATAGATGAATCTGTTCTTTTGTTTGTTTTTTCTATATTTCAACATTTCTGGCCATACCCTGTAAGATACAAAATCCCCTAGTGGGTAATCTTACACTTCTGTTTTAATACGTTTAGCTAAATAACTCCTGATGTTTTTATAGTTTAAACTACTTAAGTGATTATTAACTTAAAACTAATACTACTTGGGATAAAGCATTTGGAAACAAGGATTCTTAAGGCCAATATGTAAATATGTAACTGAGTCCCTAGTCATATATCTCCTACCTGCCACTTCTTCACAGAAAAGTCACAAAAGGATCTCAAAAGAGCTCTAATCAGGTATCTGCACAGTTCTACCTTCAGTAAAAAGAATGACAATTAAGGTTAGGCAAACACTTCAGAAGTAACTTAGTGAATGCATTTCACTTGCTTTTTCCTCCTTTTAAGCCACCTTTAATAACAGACTGGTTTTCCTAACATTTTATATTTAAGAGTATTTTGCTCTTTATTTCTTTAGATCAGGTTTATAGTTAAAGGCAAACTGTTTGTATTGAGTATTTCTTTGAATATTTTTCTTTTAATTGGCAATTTAACATTTCGGATGGAAAAACCTACTACTTAGGATGACATAAGTGACAATCTGTGATGTAGTTATCTTTCATCACCAGGGAACCCGATAACCAGGAGACTTCTAACAGTTCCTCACTAGTGAAATACCAGGGAAAATAATTTCAGCCTTGAGAAGGACATTTCAAGATAGCTATAGATCTCCTTGTGCAGTGATTCTCTGTAAATAATTGTGAAATTTTAGGTTTTCAACAATGTTATAGCAAATGAAGACAGATGTATTAAGATGACCATAGTATTTGGAATACTGTCACATCATATTTGGGAAAATGGAGAGCTCTTCAATTTTTCAGGTCCTGTAAGGAGTTATTTTGTGTTTTCCTTTTTTTTTTTTGGGGGGAGGGAAGGGGGGTCTGTGGACTTAATTGTCAACTAACAGGTATGAGACAAGTAGGAAGAAAGCTTCTATAATTGCAAACTGAGATTACAAAAGTGTTGGAGCAAATAAAAGTACAATTTAGTAGTACAGGAATTGAGTAGAATGTGATGGAAAATAGTGACCATGCTCTGATTTTTACTATCATCTGCTCGTACATAGAGGCTTTTCTCTGTCAAATCAAGCTTTCCAAACAACTTGTGTTATAAAGTATAATTTTTCCAAATATGTAATTATACAGTCAATCAACAATTAACACTGTTGTTTCATATTTAGATTGTTGTATATATCTTATATCTAGATTTATTCATTTGTTAAGAAGGGATACATTAGTTTTTTTAAGTAATGACAGGCTTTCAGTTTGTCTAAGTTGTATAGAATTTGATAGAGACTGATATACCTGGAGTTGGAAGAAATAATATGAACTCAGGAACAAAAATATTAACCATTGAATGTTGTTTTTCTTGTTTTGTTTTGTTGTTTGTTTTTTTTTTACTTAATAGCTTACCTTTGAATATTAGTTCAGTCTAAGGCTCTCATGAATTAATTGAAGAGGTTAGGTTTGTACCTGCTCAATTCATTAACAGCTGTTACTAATTAGTGGCGCCTAGTCATTAAGGAACCTGCTGGGGTTTGAGGAGAACAATTTATATTTTTTCATGGCATTTAATCATACAATATGCTTGTGAGTGGAAAAGTTTTTCATTTGGGAGCAGTCAGTTTTAGCAACATTAGCATATCTATGGTGGGCTAGACTTGGGCTGTAGATGAGTATCCCCAGGATAGGGGGACACAGGAGAAATCCACTACTTCAGAAGGTGCTCCAGGAGGGGTGATTCAGAGCAGCCTTTTGGTCTATAGCTGTGCCTGTGGCAGGAAGAGTCTTGTGGCCTTCTCTGTTTGTGCTTGGTGAAACTGCATCACTGCATTAGCCTCAAGCAGTCTCTGGACACCAATTTTCATTAAGCCTCAGTACATGGACAGTATAATGTCTCATAAGAGTATGGAGGAAGAGAATTGCCTCTTCATGGGTTGTTCAGGGCACAGCAGGCTGGGCACACATGGTGTAATCCATTTGAAAGGTGCAGCCTGGTTTCCCTAATTCATTATTTTTGTTCTGTGAAGCGGAACCATTTTCTCATCTACTGTAATCTAGCCCTTACTTCCCATAGGTAGTGCTATGCCTTGTGTCTGTTTCCACAGCCTGTTATGTTAAAAAATTCCAACACTAATTCTAGGAGCTAGGAGGTTTTTTTTAGTGTATGTTGCTGTCATGCTTTTCTGGGCAAGTTCTGATGCAAGTTACCCTGTGAAGTGTGAGGACAGGAGTTCCTTTCTTCTTCCTCTCCCCCTTGAGCAGCTGTGTAGGACAAGTCACACAATGTTGCGATGATGTTAAAATTAATTTTATCCCCTTTGAGATTTTTATTTCTAATGGCACCTTTTAATGTGCTAGATTACATTACATTACTGGGTCAATCTTCAAACTTTTGTCTATGGACTTCCAGATCTATCTGGCTATGTTGGATTTAAACTTTAAGCACACTCCTAACGTATGCTGTTGTATAGGTCTTCACTGATGGTATGCATTTAATAAGTTGAGCTCTTCCTTACAGCAGTTATGTTACACTAGAAGTTGCCTATACTTATAAAGTATTTCCCCTCCACATAACAAAAATATATTGCAGTTATGTACAGCTGCTGGATGAAAACTGACATTCTTTCCAGGGAGGGGCAGTATTCATATATCCAACTACATAGTTATACTTTAAACTATCAATAAAAAACCCAATCAAAATAACCAGAGTTGATCTAGTGATTGCACTCACCCATTAATAAAAAAGTACCTGAAAACAGGAATTAGCATTTTTGTGACTATGCCTCTAATATTAACAGCAGATGACCCCAGTTTTCCTGACTGCCCCAACTTGCAATCAGAATAATCTCTTGCTAGATGAATCCCTGCAGTGTGTGGCCATGTGTGAGTGTTGTGAGGAATGACAGCTTGCTGCTGTTTCTTGGCTGACATAAGGGCTGCTGGAGGCCATAAGGAGCAAGATCAGTCCAGTGTCATCCCATAAACTGCAGGAGGACAGAGCTGGACAGTACAGAGCATTTCTGTTTCGAGAAGCTTTTGAAGGCAAATTTTGCAGCTGAAAATAGAATGTTGCTGTTAACTAAAAATTTGACCTATTTTAATCTGGAAGACGTCAAAATATTTTGACAGCATGGGAAAATCCTCTTCTCCCCTCTCCTGAATGTATTCCAAAAAAACCCCTTCTGGCTAAAGGAAATTGACTTTGCCAATTATTTCAGTTTTTATGGGAAACCACACAGGCTGTTTAAATTTCTGAAATTGGCTCTTCTGGGAAGTAAGTCATGGCAGTGGAGCAAAAGGATAATAGGATTTACCAATGGTGAGGAGAAAATAGGTGTCTGTCCTCATTTGTTCACATCTGAGTGTCACATGAACCCCCAACCCCTTGTCTCCAGCTATGCAGCTGCTGCTTGGGCCAGGTACAAGACTGACAGGTAATTTCTTTTCTGGGAGTGAGGTTTGTGGACTTACCTTCCACGACTATCCTCTCTTGCATCTCCTTATGGATTACCTCACACATCCTGTAGGGAACCTTCATCTGTCAGGAGTTTCAGATGTGCTACAAACTGCATGCTGGTCCTTTTCATAAGGATGCTTTGCCATGAGCTTTTCCTTGGGCATTAAACTCCCATGAGCAAGGACTGAACTGGTTTCATTAGCTATCAAACCTGGTTGTCAGCTTGTCTTGGAAATGGCATATGGAAAGGTACTCTATTTTTCCATGCCATTTTATGTTGCTGAGTCTCTTTGACTCATGTTTTGTTCTCACATCTTACATTTTACTTACAGGGAAAGTCACATAAATTAGTATAGCTTCCTTTTTTATTTTTTTTTAAATTTTTTTGTTAAGATGTATTTCAAGACTTAAGGTTAAGAGCAAAAATGAACTGTTGACCTCGTGCAAGTCATTGTAAACTTTTGACTTTATGGGAAGACTTTCCCAGGAAGAATTTCTACTTAAATAATGTGTTTGGTACTCAGAGTTATCTCTGGAGGATTGTGCTAGGTTGCAAAGTACACTTCCCATATATTAAATACAAATGCAAACAAACAAAAAACCTGAAAAAAGCTCAAACCCTTTCATCAGAACTATCAACAACCACCCAAGCATGAAGCCTTAACTGAAGCAGTAGTACTTGCTCTTGTCTTTTTAGACTCACTGACAATGTAGCAGCAGCAGCTTCAGTTAACCTAGTGGATAAAGAATGATGCACTTAAAGATGAGAGGTTCTTCACATGCTGTACAGCACTTTAAAATGCTAAGTATTTCCATATTTGGAAGTACTTATCTTTTCATTTCTACAATATCTTAATTTTTTTTTTAATGCCAAAGAAATCATATTAGGTTCTTGTAAGTGTTTGCTTTTAGATTAATAAATCTGCAGGGAAAACACACTTTTTCCTGATTGATTTTATAATTTGACACCTGCTTCTTATGAAGATATTTAAAACATTTTAAAACAGTATTGAGCTATCTCATTAATTTCTGTTGGATACTATTGTGTGAAAATAACAGATAACCACTGCCTGCCATTTTAAGTTAAGTAATAGTAATATATTAGGACAAAAACTTTATAACACCATGTTTTTTCTGGTGTTCCTTTGCTCTTTTCCATTTTAAGGGTAGTCTAAGAATAATAAGTTATAACATTGCTGATCTTCCTGCTATGAGGAAGAACTTCCTTTTCAGGATTTTATAAAGGAAATTAGTACTGATGAAATGCACAAGATTCACAGAATTGTAAACAAAACAATGGAACTGGATGATAGGGGAGGCAAACCAGAGGCATCAGAAGTACAGAATTCCCTTTTAACTCTGGCAAATGTGCCTTGGTCCAATCTGATGGGGAAAAATAAGGTAGCTGAGCCTCTTCTTTGATTCAGACTGTTGATTCTTTGTTGAAGCTGATAGGATAAAAATTTTCACAGTGTGTTTTTGACAGTGTTTTGTTTGCAGTGTGACTTGTGATCACTTCAGTCCAAGTTCTACACCAGCAGTCTCCAGAGGTCTTCAGCCTTTGTAATCTGTAGTAGTCATAAATCTTATAGCTGTTACTTTGTAATTAAGTGATGGTAAAGTAGTAGGTATTATACATTACACACATGGCTTCATTGAGGTTTAGGAATTAATAGATATGCAATACTGAACAATGAGAAATCAGTTAAACAGTTAAAATTTACTTAGATTGAGTGGGTATATTCAAATATCTGATCCTCACAATTCTATTTGGGAATCAGCTGAGATCTGCTGGCAACTTCAGTGTTCCATCAGTTCTCAGTGACAAAAGGATTTAAAATGTGAGTTGTGTTTGAATCAGCTGAGAGCTGATTTGTTGGTTTTTGAATTTCAAAATGAGACAAGTCAATTAAAACCTGATTTTGAGGATTCCTTTTTCTAGGCCCTGCATTTCATGCTGTCTTTACTCAAAGATATTTGAGTAAATAAAAAATTTTGAGTAAAGATATTTGAGAAAAATGAAAATGTGTGTTGTATACCTGTTTTCTCAGATTTCATATTTCAGGGTTACAAAGTACATTACTAGATTTAAGGAAAGAAAAAGTCACCTTAAACATGCACTAAACATAACTGCTACAATAAAGTATTTCTGCCATATTGATGTCACTGCAATTAGTATGTAGGAAAAGCCAACCTGAAAAAAGCAGGGGTTAGTGCAGTGCAGTTGTTCTATTAATTAACAGGACAAAGGCTTGGATTAAAATACTTTCAAAAAAAGGAATGGAGGTCAAAGTGTGCTGTATCATAAAGATCTTATTAACGAAATGTAAATGAACTGTTGAGCTGGGTGGGGAGGAAAAGAAAAAGATATAACAGGTGCAGCTAAATTTCATGCCAAATGATTGTCTTAAAAAAACCTATCAAGTGTTTATTCCTTTTTACTTTAAAAAAAAAATCCTTAATAATCATAGCTCAGCAAATACCCATTTATTCCAGCAAAATTGCAGATTTTTCTGACTTTGCTCTTGAAACACTTCATCTAAAAGGATTTTCTTTAAATGCTGCACTGCTCCCCAGGTTTCTATAACTTTGAAGATTACTGGTATATTTTCCAGTTATACTTAAGAAAAAAAGAATAAAGAAAGCTTCTGGATTTAGTTGAACTGTGATCAATTGCTAATTAATCCATTAAAAAGGAGTGAGATAATTCTGAGTTCAGACCAGTGTTTTGATCATCATTAACCTGGACTATTGTGTTTAACTGGGAGGCAAATCACTTTTTGAAGGAAAGTCCCTTACCTTTTTTGCTAAAAAAAGTCCTATTTAAGAAATACTTTAAAACAAACAATTGTGATAGAAATAAAAGCCTTCATGACAAAAGAATATTTAAATGATTTTATGAGGTTACAAATTAAGATCTTTTAGACATTTGTAATGGTGTATTACATCAGTTTACCAAGTGACACCACTCAGGTCCTGCTCTTTCTACCTTTACCTTTAGTCCTGCCAAAATTCTTTAAATGTAAGTGGTAGCAATGTGCTGGGACTATCCTTCATAGCCTTGGAAAAAACACTCTGATATCCCAGCAGTGCCAAGCATGAGGAGTAGCTATATAATTCTTCCTCTGACACAAATAGTTAAAGACTCCCAAGAGACAGTTCCTCATGTGTTCACGTATCTGAGTTTTCCTTTCTGAGGCTTATTTACTGAAATAAGCTAAGAATTAAATTCTTAGCACCTGCTCTGACCAGATGGTAAGTTTGTGGGACTTTATCATATGCTGAAGCTGCGTGAGTGTTTTGTTAAAACAGAGACAATCACTTTTACTCCCAGTCTTGCTCCTTCAGCATAAATATTGCATAGGGTTCAGGAGCTTATTAAGCATATACGTAGTTTATTAAATTCTTTAGTTTTTGCTCACTCAGTTTAGTCAGTGACACATCAGCATTTCTGTTAGTCTGTGTGGTCTGGTCTCTGTGTTACACTTATTTCGTAAAAGTAATATAAGAGGATTTAATTTTACTTAGATGCATTAACATGACTTTAGAACCTTTGGCTACTTTTTGACTAGTGGGGTGCTTACGTAGCCAGTCTGTCTCGTCTCTGATAATGACCAAAAGTGGGTGCCCAAGGATGAGTGAGAACATGGCATGTGGATGTGATAGATCCTGTATACTTTCTGATTATTCAGCTGGTTCAGATGCTACTGTTTGGACATTCATTTTGTATGGGTAGACTTTGGCACCTTTTCTCTCTGAAGCTGTGTAGTTTTCCTCTGAGTTGGATCTCCCTGGTTCCTCTTTATCTAGGAGTAAAATTTGCTACTGACTAATCTTCAATCATTATAACAGTTGTAAGCAAAACTTATAGTTGTTAGCGATTAAACTGCTTCCACCCTGAGTTCCTTCTGAATTCTTGGCTGAGAATAAGCTAGTCCCGGAATTTTACACATTGTCTAGTTTTGCCTTGTGTTTTTAGAAGCATTTTAATTTTAGAGAGACACTTAAAGTTCTTCCGGAATTAAGAGCCACAGCATGGGAATCTCTCAAGTCTTTTCCATGACGATCACTGACACAAATTATTTTGACATTTTGCAGCATCTTTGAAAACTTCATTTATGTTCTGATCATCACTGGCCTTTATATCACCTGTTTGTTCCTGCAGTTTATTCTGGTTGAACATGTTGGCTTTGTTCTGCCACTTCGGTTTACTAATTGTGAGATTCTTCATTGGTAAGATTTTGAACCACACTCAGCCTGTCAGTCTGTTACAGCATGAGGTTTGCAACTCTGTGGGACCTCTAAATAGCAGGCCCATGACCTGTATTCTATCCCAATGGGTCATTTTCCTGATGTGTTTTCCACAAAATGGATCAGTAGTATTTCAATAGCAAAGAAATTTGAACCTATGCTGTTTCATTAGCATGAACCAAAATACTGGAAAGATATCCAGGAGACAGTTTGAAATTAATTTCTCTCTTAGTTTAGAACTCAGATTCTCAGCCAGAAAGTTTTCATTAATGGTGCTTTCTGTGAGAAAGACATGAAGCATTTGGTTGGAGATGAACTCCACCATACAAACTATCTAATAGTTGTAGGATGCAGCCTTTGTTGGTTTTCAGGCTGCTGCTTCTTGCAGTGTTTTAGATGCAAATGTTTGCTACAATCAGTTCCCTGATGTGCTCAGTTCCACATGTCCTGTCACTTCTATAGAGAGGCAGAAAAAGAAAATTACATGAGAACACATGTAGCCGCAACACATAGAAGTACCCATTGTTTTGATAGGAATAATTTGCCTGCCAGATGGTTACCCTACTATTCCTGTATGATTTTACAAATAAAATAGAGTTTTAATACTTTGACTGGAATGCTCATTTCATACCCTTTCAAGACATGATATTTTTCCTCTCTTCATCCTTAAAAAACTTCTTAAAACCTCAAAACTAGAAGTAATATTACCTCATGGTGATCTCATTTTTTTCCTAGGCATGAAGTTATGAAGTTGCTAATCCAGTCTTTTATCTTGAATTCATCATTATAATGTCAAGATTGAATAATCTGCCTTTATCTCCAGGGTGACAGCTATGCAGAAACTTCAAAAGGGACAGTTTTGCCAGCATCTAAAGACTCTTGTTAATTACTACATCTTGAAGTAAAGCGAAATAAAGCAGGATGAATAATGATATTTCTCTTTGACAACTTTGTAAAATATCAGTGATGAAGCAGTACATTTTAAGTACTTTAAGAATGCATTTACTGAGATCAAGACCATTCTGATCATGGTTCAGGTTAGTCTCTACAAGATACTTTATAGAATGATTGTGTGTGTCACTAAGGGTTTAGAAAGCTCTTAATTGGAAATTAAACTCATTTCCTATTGAAATGAGTTATTAATGGTGTTGCTTTACAATACTTGGCAGAAGGGCTTGTATTGTTATGTCTTCCAATTATAAATAAACTTTTTCTTCCATTTTCATATCCCAGTTTTACCCTGTTTTCACTGCTGCTTTCATGACCTTAATAGTGCAAAACCCGATTGTATATATTATGACCCATAGCAAATGCTGTGTTATCAGCAGAGAATGCTAATAGTGTATTAATAAGTGTTTTTTCACGACTGGGGTTTGAGGTGCTAGTTCTGCATTGAGTATCGGTTTGTCCATGCACTGCTTCTGGAGAGTCAGCGGCTGAGGGAAGCTGGGCAGGCTGGCCAGTGGAGGCATATTTGCTTCGTAGGTTATGAGTACCATATGAAACAAGCCCTCAGGTCAAACTCACAGAATTTAGGCCAGTCAGGAAAATCTGTGGACCCATTCTTTTTTTTAAAAGCTGTTAGACTAGTTGTCTCTGAAAAGCTGAGAAAGGTTAATGCAAGTAGTAAACTAATTAATCCCTTGTCGGTACCAAGTTGGAAGTAAATACTTCATATGGACTCATGATAAGTAAAATCAGGCTCAGGTTTTCAGAAGCCACAGTGTTTTCTATTTTCACTTTTTTTTTATGTGATTTAATATGCAATGACTTATATAATGAAATATAGGATAAATTACAGTGGATAATTAAGTAGGCTGAACTGATGCTGATGCTAGAACACGGTTTATTTCATTACTGTTAACTACTTGAGGAACTGTAGCTTTGTGGGTTTAGTTCTCCATCAGCAATGGCTTTGAGTGGTACTTAAATAACAACTGTTACACCAGACTAGTGGTTGTCACTCTAATATCCTTGCCTTAAGTGGAAGCCAATAGATCTTTCTAAGAAAGGAGAATCTTACTAGTAGTATAAAGGGCTTAAGTAATTGTAGAGGCTTTGGCTGGGCAAGGGGATGGGCCTCCCTGTTGGTCATCACAGTTTACATCCCAAAAATGTTTTCCCTGCAGGAGCTATGATGTATAGGAGATGAAAATTCTCATTATATTAGCTAGTGACTCCTGCTAACATGAGATTTCAACAGTGCTGTTCACTGCAAGTATTTGTAAAAAAACCAAAACAAAACACCTGTAAAAAAATTGTACAAGAAAGGGGAAAGCTCTAATATTCAATTGAGATCATGTCCCTACTTATAATTCAGAATCAATACATGTGGCATTACTCTTGTTAGTATAACCTTCCATTGACCTCAGCCATAACTGCACTTATAAAATTTCTAGTCTGGGGTTTTAGTCTGGGTCTCTCCCCATGTAACAGAAGGGAAGTCAGGATATGTGGCTTTCTCCTTGTGTATACAGCTTTCCTTGTTCCTTTTGCTTATGTAGGAGACAGACACCTGAAGTGGAAGTTGAGTAACTGGATAGTTGTGGTTAAATGAGTGACCCTGAGGCTTTCAGAGAAGAAAGTGTTTTAGGGAATTACCGAGGTGCCATTGAGAAATCCCCATGGTCAAAATGAGCCAAGTGTGGTAATAGGGACATGGCAGTGCTTGCCCCTTCCTGAAGGGAAAAATGTCCAATAGTGTGAAGGTTTATAGCATAAAGTTGGATTTCATGTCAAATGCAACGAGATCTGTGGGATAAGTTTCATTAATATCTAAAACTGAGACCCTCATGTCTTGTTTAGGTTAGGATGAAGTTATTGTTCAATGGTTATTACAGCTTCTTTTTTAAAAATGCTGAGAAAATTTCAACAAGGTAATAAAGCCCAGGGGTTTTCAAGGTAGTTCTAGTGCCTGAGCTGCTTTCAAAATTCAAACTTAGTACCTGCAGGACATGTGCAAACGTCCTTTTTGTATGTAGATCGGGAAACTTAAATCACTTGATACATCTACAGTGGTGTCACCATACTGAGACTTTCATAAGGCTAGTCCTGCGACTAATTTGTATAAGTCACTGTGAGTATATCTGTGCTAACCTGCAGTCAAAGCAGAGCCTGCAGTATACCCAAGCATGTTTACAGTTGGAAGCATTTTAAATTTTCAGTTATTACAACAATTGTCGTAATACATCAGTAACAAATCCAAAAAGAATTGTTAATATGCCTCCAGTTAGTTCAACATTTCAAATACATAGTATTCTGTACTTTCCTGAACCAGAACAGTCTAGTCACTGCTGAACACTTCAGTGTACTACTTCTGCAAAAGTTACAGGAATTACTTCAACAGATTTCTCTGCATTCAGCTTTTCTGGGATTTATGAAATTAGTTTTTCTAATTCCAGAGAGAAGCAAAAAGTATCCTATCATCTTACCTGGAATTTCATTCAGACCTTAAATTAACAAGCAGAATATAAGCCTACTTCTGAACATAAGTTTGGGAGGGATAGTGAGTGAAGCATGAAAAACAATCAAATAATATGAATGGAAGTAATTCTCAGAGTATGCATTAACAATTAATAATACTGCAATCTGTGTGTTTTCAGCTGCTCTACATTTGGGTCATCGGAAATAGCAGGCTGGCAACAGTACTGCGCTGTCAGTGTATAGTGCTCCAGGTCTGGAATGGTTCAGCCGAAGTTTTTAGGGACGTATTTGCTTGTTGTGTGGTCATGTGTAAAGTTATATTTGCTGTAAATATCCAGACACCTAATAAATCCAAAGAAAAAGAATGCTTTTTTTTATTCTCTTCCATCCCTTTGTCTGTGTGAATTGATTCATTGCTTTAATTAACCTGCCTTTTTTCACAAAAAATCCTCTTCTGAATAATATTTACAATAGGCTTTGTTCTGGTTACATCCTTTGGTTTTTAAACTTGTAGTATTTTCTGGAAATGTTAATGGTTAACTCATTGTGAACTTGAAAAGGTAAAATTAGTGTGAGTGCCTGTTTCTAAACTATGGGGGGTGTATGTTCTCTATAGGGAGGTACAGATTCTTTCAAAATCAGTGTCACTTTCTTTTCAAGCATCTCAAGAAGGATTTGTGTAGAGAGGTATGTGTATTTCAGACTCTAAATGCATGGTAAACAGTTGTCAGCTCATTTCTGCTCATCTGCTATCAGAAAATCTGTTGTAGAATTATTGTTTGTTCTAAACAGTTCAGCAAAAAGTATTGTACTGGCAAGTCCTAACGTTAATATTTAAATGATGAAATGTTTATCATAGTAATTACCATACAGTAATTAGATCAATTCAGTAATATTGGCTATATGTAAATTTAGTCCATGGATACTCAATTCCAGAACAACAGTTAATGTTATCCCATGGGAGTCAATGTAACTGACGTTACATACATCCTTAAGTGCTTTTTTTGGATTAGGGCATAAATATTTTTTATTTTGAAAGAAAATGCTGTACAGGTCCTGGACTTTAAAAACTCTTGCTCATAAAAATAAAGATTACAATGTAAATAAGTGAATAATGATAAGGTCGCTACTCCCAGCTATTTGTGACCCTGGGTCTTGCCAGATTTGCCTGGTCCATTTGCGTAAGTGTGTATGAATTGGGGCAATAAACATACGATGGTAGACTGAGAGTCTGAAGAGAAGTTGATTCTGTGAGACAGGTGCTGGTGAAAGAACAGACTGCATTACTTTACAGAAAGAGAAGTACAGAACAACTGTGTGAATACAAGTTTCAGGTAAATACAAGTTACTGTAGAGTAACTGTTGTAATGTACCTCCATTTTTGTCTGATGTCTTGTTGCAGTTAAGAGTCGGCAAACATTCTTTTAAATGTTGATATTTCTTGAAAGAAAATGCTTTCAACTGTATTTCATTCCTCATGAATATAAACTATGGCCTGGAAATTTTAAAAAAATCTAACACCATCCTCTTCTCTTCCTTGAATCTGTGGGTGTGATGCTGCCAGAGGTAGGGGTGAGTGTCCCACTCTGGAAGGGGGTTCCTGAATAAGGAAAGCTCTGCAAAGGATAGTAGCTCAGGATAGAAAGTTAAGTAGATTACAGGGATTAGACAGTGGACAAATGAGATCTTTTTTGTGTTTTTACAGTCTTATTCTTGACATTTTTCTCTTTCTCCTCCTAAACCTGTTTTTTACGTACATGACATAAGAATTTAATGTAGACTTTAAATAGAGAGTGCTTTGGAACTCTCAAAATTTATTTTTAGAGCTTTATATTCGGAAACTTCCTGGATGGTATGTACACAGGCCTCTAATTAGATTGTTGTCATTGTAGATCACAGCACCTTTCAGGAGGGTTAAAACATAAGGCAGAACAATGTAATAAATATAGCTGATGGTCTCCAAGTTGTATTTCACCTTAAGCACTTTGCATTCAATTAATTAAAAGTAGCTGCTTTGCCTGCAGGACAACATATTTAACGTTCATCTCTTGTCCCCTCCATCTTATACAAACTTATCATTTAGGGTAAAACCAGAAGCGTTTTCCACCTACATAACATTCCATTACACAGTTCTGTTGGTCTGCCAGTATTGCTCCTGTCCTTTCATCTTTTCTGCTTCCTGTCCTGTCTTTCATCTTTGCATTATACACAAGCAGCTTTATCGTGAAGCTCTTCTGTATGGTTAGTACTTTTGCTCTTGGACTGCATTTCACAGTATCCTGTTCCAAGGGTAGGGATTTTGTCATCTATAACATTGTTTTTCTGAATAGCATACCTGAAAATTCCCAGGTGTAGAAGTAGGAACATTATGATTTTGTGATAAAATTTAAGATGAAACATAGTGCAGAGCTCTTGACATTGAGCAAGTGCTAACATGACTGAATCCACATTTAAGAGCATTCTGCAGCAGCACTGGAATCAAAACTAATGGCTGTACTCAGCTTGGATGGGAGGCACAGTGCTGTCAGGGTGTCACTCCAGTATTCATGATTCAGATAGCAAAGCCTATAGTAAAGAGCTGGCACTACTGGATCTATGGCAGCTGTTGCAATGCATAATTAATGCAGCCCTGGGATACAGTTTCAAATACTCTGTGTCAGTGCATGTACGAAGCCTGCAAAATGGACAGTAGTTTCAGCAGTCAAATATTTATTTTTAACCAACCTTATAATAGGATACACACTTCTGCAAAATTGGGTGAAGAGAGGGAGGATTCACAAATAGCTTGTAACGGAGAGATTCCAGTGGAAATTAATGTCATTTTCCTTCTCCACAAATAGCAGGGAAAAGATGAATTAATGTTTGCTTAGTTAGTTTTTGGCAATGTACAGCATAAACAACAAAATGAGTGAAGAAAGAAACTTCTAGTTTGTTATTTTAGATCTAAGTAGGTCAAAAAAGACATTGGGTGAAGCAGAAACTCTGTCAACATTTGGGTTGTGTGATTAGAGAGAGATGGTTTTGAAGCAAGGTAGGTGAAGATTTCTGAAGGAAACACTTTAGTCAGTAAGGTATGTGATATTTAGATTGAGAGCTGCTTTTCTGGCAGGTTGACAAAACCCAAAACGGTTGTTTAACACCATTTCCTTTTCTACACACTGAAAGACTTTGCTGTGTGATAGGAAGAGGGTCTTGTCCTTTAGCAGGCAGAGGATGTTACTGGAGTGTGTGTTACATGTTCAGTTATATTCTAACCCACACATGTTTGATTAGCTGAAATCAAGCTGCTATAATAAGGAATTCTCCAGGGGAAGTTTTTGAAAAGAAGTTACATTAAAGAGAAAAACTGATCTAAGTATGTGTTGAGCCTGTAGTGCTGAGCATTTGGCTTCCTTGAGCAGCACTGTGTATCAGCAGTAGAGAACCTCTGGGCAGGATAGTAATTACACTGTGTATACTTGGTTCTGATTTGATGTGCCTAGGAAAAATATAGACCACAGCTGTTTGAAAGATCCAAATGTAAAAGTCTAATCTCTCTGACCCTAGACTTCATTCCTGCAGTGCATGTGTTTTTACAAGACTATCCCTTGTTGCATATGAATTATGTAAATTACTTGACTTATATTCCCAGTGCCCAAAGTGGAAAACCTGCTTTATGTGTGAAATTTAACAGATGAGAAGTAGAAATTGATTTCGAAATTTTGATCTTACTCCACCAGTTTTAGCACTTTGATTAAATTAGTGAAGTTCTATGAATTTCAAGGAGTTGTAAAGTTAAGGTAGTATCTTCATACAGATAAAGATATCTAAATGTACTCTTAAGTAGACTGTTATTTCAGGGCATGTTTCTTGAAATGTTTTGAATTTAATACAAATCTGAAAACGAAATGTGAAAAAAAAGTTTGGTGTCTAAAATACATGAGAGGGTTTTTTTTAAAATTGGTCTTTGAGAAATGTCCTTTCTTTACAACATAAAAGACCACGACTAGGGAGAGCAGCCTGACCTTAAGTTAAATACCTTTCTATCTTAAGATCTTCCACTTAACAGTACTAATATAGGACAATTTTTTTCCTCAGTCTCCTGTGTGCCACCTTACTTTTAAAAAACCAAAACAATGTCTGTGAAAACTTGTGGCAGTCATAGAAAGAAATCCAGTATGTATATTATGGTAAACTTGCATTCTTCCTGAAGCTAACAATTCTTTCCACACTTCTGCAATTAGACTGTTTGCTTCTTCACAGACAGTTCTGAAAGACTTGCTTTTTATAGGTATTTGTAACTAGTGGAATTAGTAACCAGGTCTGTCATTGAACTTTTTGGCTCTGAAAGATATGTAACAGTGAACTATAAAGGCTGACTTTTCTAGTACGTATCTTTTTAAATAATGGTTATGAGAAACCTGGAGAAATGTTATGAGGACCACAGAGGCACCGTGGTAAACACACTCATCTTGTAAGGGAATGATAACTAGTCAACTTGCATTAAAATGTGAATCTGGCCAATGCTTGCTGCTGGATTGTGAAACAAAGAAATCATGTATCAAATGGAATAGCTGCAGTTCTGCCACACAAAAAGGCAAATATGTGTAATTCATGTCTGCCGTAACTAATTTACTTATTCGGAATTTCTTTGTAGATTGACATTTATACATTTAAGCAAGAGGTAATTTGATATAGGAACAATTAGGAGGGAGATGAACTGCATTTAAAGTACAACCCTCCCCTCAGACAAACCAAAATCAAAGAGGGAAACCTGAATTTGAAGGGAATTTTTCCTTAGTTTTACCAGACAGTTTTGTGCAATTCTTTACTCTCTTCCATAACTCTTATCGACAAGTGTATGATTCCTTTGCTTACAGAGACTGTACACTGTTGAGCAATACCTGCCCCATCTTTATGAGTAGACTCCTCTTAATTGACTATACTTGAGCTGGATATATAACAAATAACTTAGAGGGGAAAAAAGAAAATTGTTTTTCTGCAGAATATGATCCCTAGTTAATAGATGGGATTTTACTAATAGTTATGAGGGAATAACAGAATGTATTTCTTTTTAGCCATGGACAAACACTGTCTGCCTAAGATTCACTTAAGTAAGGCACTCCCCACCACAGAGGAAAATTAAGGGCCTCATGCCATGTTATAGGCTTGGGTGATGCTTAAATGAGCCAGAACAAAGAATCTATTTGGAAAGAAGTTACGTTAGGATTTGGTCCAGTTATTTCATATGTGTCCCCTTTTGTTGTCAACTGCAGAAGGCTATCCCATAATGGGTGGCCCTGTCAAAGACCATTTAGATATAACAGAAAGAGTCTCCTAGTAAAAATGCAAGTAAATTTTTCATCTACCAACAACAATGAGCTGAAATGCTTGCAGGGAGGAAAACAGAGCTGTTTATTTCATTTATTTATTTATTTTCTATGAAAGGCTTGGAACAATTCTGCAATGCATTTCTGACCTTTTCATACACAGAACTAAGTGGTAAGGGAAGCTGGGCTTCCTGTCAGCTCTTACAAGCTGCTATTTCTCTCCTTTTTCTTGTGGTCAATACTTGGCTTTTTGCTAAAGCCTGGCTTGATTGTTATTTCAGTTAGACCATAAAGACCCTCACCTGCCACTGCCAACGTGTTTCCCAGCAGAAATAGATTATCTCAAATGACAGGATCCAGGCAAAAGTTCAACTTTAATGTCTGATGCCTTATAGAAAACTAGCAGCATGCAATATATGGCTTAGCTGCACTGCACTGTCAATATGTGCTCTATTCAGTGTTTGCTTTACCTTTCCTTAGAAACTATTTTAAATGCAGAGATAGAATGGAATAGAACCTGTTTCTTGTAAAGAAAATAAATTTCTGGCTTGATTTAGGGTGAGATGACAGAAGAGAGCAGGAGAGCAGAAGAGCAGAAGAAAAGTGTAGGACGATGATAGGGAAAGTATTAGAAGTGAAAAAGAAAGCAACAGTCTGATTTGTGAAAAATGATAAAATTAGGCAAATTTTGAAGCCAAAAGGGGATATTATTTATTGGGAATGATTTGTGGGAGCTCAAATAATGAGTAAGCTCATGTGTCATGCCATTTTTAAAACAGTAAAACTGTTCACAGTTGAAATTTCAAATGTGAAATTAGTCTAAAATTCTAAGGAAAAGGGACAGTAAAATGCCTCATGGGTTTGGTGGTCATTAATTAGAGTGAAATTAAAACTTAGCTTGACAACTGTGATTTAAAACTGTTTCATAATAAAACAACCTGAAAATGTACACAAAGATCAACCCTTGAAAGCACTAATTGGTTCTATGTCTCGTAATCTGCAGCTGTCCCTCTCTGTTTCTGTGATACTGTAAATAAGGAGAATTATATACCATGAAGGAGGCCTTGTTAAACCTAATGCTGTTAATAAAAGGGGCTAAAATGGGAAATTCTGGAACAAGGAAGACTCGCCCTAAATGGAGGAGGACTCCGCTATGGAACTCCTGAATTACCTGTGTTTATATAAATCTGTGGGACTTGATGGGGGTACAGCCACAGCTGCTGAGGAAGATGGCTGATGTCATTGTGAAGCTGCTCTTGACTACCGTTGTGGCCGGCTTGGACTACACAACACTCAAAAGTTCCCTGTATGAAGTACGGTGTTACTGGAATGATAAGGCTCTTGCTGACAAAGACATACAAGCTTTTTGTTTGAAAGCCTGTCTACAGGACTTCTTTTTAGATTACAGACATATGAGATGCTCTGTGGCAGATCCTGTACTTGATAAAATCAGTGATTAAATTTCCACTGGGAATAGGATGTAACTGGTGAGCTCAGGGAGGGCTACAATATCATAAATACAGTTGTTGTCCTCTCAGAAGTGCCTTAGGGAGCAGGGTATTTGAAGTAAAAATGTGTTTCCTGCTTGCCAAATCTGCTGGACTTTGTTGATCCTTGGGGGGCAGGTGCTGAAATTGCAGTGGAAAGGCCACAGACAAGATGCTGTCATGACAGAAAGAGAAGGTTGATTCAAATTCCTGCATTCTTTTTTTTTTTTTTTAATTGAGTCACTCCAAGTATAGGAATACCTTGTGCTATCTGCCAGATATTCTGCTTATGTTGTTTTGTGTTCACATAGCCTAAATAGATGTTTCCAATTTCACTTGTTCTGGTACAGACATCTGGGAAATGTCTACACCCGTTTTATGTTGTTGAAGAGACGCCCTGCTTGTCTAGCTCAGTTAAATCAGAAGTTATTGAAGGTACTAACTTTGTTCGGTATGTATGAGGGTTCCTACAAACTAGTGGGACTCTACAAGCTGTTGGAAG
The DNA here is from genome assembly GCA_013397135.1 of Pachyramphus minor. NCBI lineage: Eukaryota > Metazoa > Chordata > Aves > Passeriformes > Tyrannidae > Pachyramphus > Pachyramphus minor. The sequence continues at coordinate 1,204,489 of VYXB01007043.1, forward strand.
AACAAAGAAGTAACATGAAGACTTAGATACCTCTTAGATGATGATGCTTCTGTAATATGTGATTGAGTGAAATGCTATGGAATGGCATCTAATCAGTCTATTGTGTTGTGGTGAGTTACTCTGTTAGTCAAACTGCGGTTTAAGCCAAATGGTATGTGCTTCTTCATCCTGTCTGATATCTTACCTCATATGCTAAATAGCTTGTACTGTCTCTGACAAAAAGTTATTGGGAGTGGAGGAAGGCTTTTTCAGGAAGTTAAAAATAAGTGAGACTGAGTTGCTTTATCACTGATTATGATGGAATTTTGTAGAAGGCCGTGATCTTTTTTTATTTCTAAGGTAGATGGCTATAAACTTGTCCACTGCTCAGAGTGTGTGTTTGTTTAGGATAATTCCTTATTGTTCAAACTGATTTTCCCCTCATTTTCATGTGTTCAGTTGTGGAAAAATGACAAAATTGTTTTGATGTTTCAGCAACACAATTGAAGGCTTTCTAACAAGACAGTACTCTCTGTATTAGCTGACTTGTGTGTTTTTTCTGATATCACCAATATTATTAAATGAAAAATCATCATCTATTCTTGAATAGTTGTCAGAGAGGACTTTTTTTTGCTAACTTGTCTCTAGACAAGAATTGTTCTCATAGCAGTCATCATGTTCATGCTCAGACCTTGTTTACTGTTCCTAATGAGAATGCATGTTTGTATCTTTCTGTTCTTAGACAGTTTTCTTATCCTTAATTTGTTTGTGAGGAAGGACTGAATCTTCTGCAGCGTCTGTGAAATAGTAACAATTACTTCCCAGTTACATCACTGCTAAATAACATGCAAGCTTCATTGCTGAAATATTCGTGAATGACTGATAAAAGGAAAAGTTGGTGTCTTTTTTTCTCGGAGATTTTAATTTTAGTGAATCACCTTGACATGCAGACAGCTTTAATATTCTTAAACATAGTTTTAAATAATTGCTCTGTCCTTTCAGAATCTCAACTGCATGGTTTGGATAAGCCCGAATTGAACAGGATCAGTGCAGAGAGACACTGAGAAGTTTCATTTGGCTGCAAACTTCAGCCCAGTACCTACGTTTTGTATTTGACATAAAAGAGTCATTTTGTTACCATGCAGTCTCATACTGGCCACAGTGGTGCTACCTGAGGAGTACAGGAAATCAATGGTGACTGACACATTCTAGTTGCGGGTACAAATTGCTGTTTTTCTCTTCCATTGCTCTAACATGAAAAAAACCTGAATCAGTTTTTCTGCTAGGATAAAACTGTTTCTCCGTATGTCAGTTATAGGCTTGATTTTTAGCTTGCAGAGGATCCAACAAACTGCCTCTTTCCCCCAAAACTGCCCATGCTCCACATGCTTTCAAAGGGAGGCATGCGACAATTTAGTGGTGGTTTCTTTCTCGCACTGTTAATTTTACTGATAGAGGTAGTTTGTGTACAGAAAATAAACTTGAATTCATTGCAAGTCATGTAGCCAAGCTCAAGACTATAAATAAGGACAAACATATCCTGAAATTCTGTAGGAAAACAAACCTGTTTTTGGAGCAGCACGGTCCCTAGTGGGCTATTTTGCTGGATAAAAAGTCTGTGACAGTGCTGCTAACCTAGTAGCTGGATTTAGTCAAGTGGGCTACTGAAATTATGCAAATAGATGTACATGAAACTTCTTTTTCAGAACTGTAATATTGCCAGGAACAAACTTTCAGGAAAAAAATATATATTGAAAGTAGTCATGTTAGCTTGCTGTTCTTTTTTTTTTTTTTTTTTCTCCAGCCTTTTCTAATTTTACTTATATTTACTTTTATAGGAGATGTAGCAAAATATGATGGGTTTGAGAGATACCATAGAGAGAGCAGACTTGTCTTAGTGATAAGAATAATAGTTAATTAACTCATTGCCAGCCTGTCTTTTTACATTGCAATCAATGCTATGGTATCCCAAATAGATAGTTGGGTTATATTTCAGTTTATGAGAACAAGCAAGACAGCTGCAAAAAAGAAATATTGGGTAAATTTATGTCACAAATTAGAACCAGTTCATGCTTCTACTTTAAATATTGATTTTTCCAATATAAAGACTGTCTCTGTCTAGTAATGAGTGCAGAAGTGTTCAGGGAAGGATGGGTTTGTAAAGTAATAAATACTTATTCTGTTCTTCAGGCCTCACTGTTAGATTGGCCTGTTGTGAGCTCAAGTGTTGACCTCATGTGACCCAGTGAGGATACAGAGACCTTCAGTCTCTGCCATCAGGCTCTTCCTTATGGTTTTGAAAATATTTCAGGCAATGTGTCGTGCTGAGGAATTCCAAAACTCCTGCCCACCACCTAGTTACTGCTTTTCAACTGAGACTGCAGCTCTCACTGCATGAGTGCTCACCTCTTTTCTTGGGAGGTGAGAGCAAAAGGTGCTCATTACAAGCTGAAACCACTGCCTGCCACCTCCTTGAGATAAAAGTCAGAGAGAAAACTTGTGTACTGGGCTTGTCTCAGCTGGAAGCGGATTTAAGTGCTACCTCTCAGTTGAGGATGGCTTTGAGTGAGTCTTTGCCAGCTCTGCTACCTGTGCATGCCAGTATAAATAACAAGTACAGATCATAAGTGCACATTTTGTCTATACTTAGATATATTAGAATCCAATCCCTAAAATTAATTTCAATCATAAAATAAGAAAATGTGGTGACACTTCTTAAGAGGTTTTTCAAGTTGTAGACATCACTGAGACCTAAACAAGTGCACCTAGACAAGTAAAATCAAAGACTTTCTGCTGAAAATCTTTCATAAAGCACATAAAAATAGAATTGCATGGTAAATATTTAGCTTTTAATAGCACTAATGACCTTGATGGAAGTAGTCGTAGGGATTAATGAGCACCTGAGGTTAATGGAATCAGCTCCACCCAACTAATCATTAATTCAGAACCAGTGCCCTAGATTTTGATCATTAGTGCTAAAAAACAAAATCAATTTTACATGGTTTGGGGCACCTTTTGACCAGCAACATCAACAATACAGATTCTTAATTTTGAAAATGACCTTCCTGCTAGATTTTTCTCTTTTTCTTCTTTATATTACCCTCAGTTCAATAACATGTAAGCACTAAATGAAAATGCCAAATTTCAGCATGCTGTGTTTTGAAATGGGTGCTTTATTAAGTCCTGAGGCGGGTTGATAATAGAAGCATAACAGCCTTTTACATGAAGCACTTGAAGATTCCAAAGTCTTACAAATGGCAGTTCTTAATGGTTTGAAACTATTTTCTAAACACGTTGGATGCTGTGTTTGAATTAATAACTTTGGGGTTCAACATAGTACTAAATACGCTGTTTTTGTGTGTGCCCTGCCATCAGTATGTGGTGGTTAAGCAGCTGTGTCCATGAACACTTGTTCTAATGGCTGTTTTGAGAAACAAATCTTGAACTTTTTGGAATTTTGGAAATACTAAGGTATATTTCAGAAAGATTCCAGGGACTTCAGGGGGTTTACTGCAGACCAGAGGTGTTTAGTTTTTCTGACGCACTACATAAGACGTCTCCTTTTAATCTGAATACAAAAAGTGTTATGTACATTGTAATAAAGTATTGATATTACTGTTGACATTTTATAAAACACAGCCTCAGATTGAGTGTACAAAAGCATTGCTTTGGTATGGGATGACATGCACAAGAGACAAACATCAATAACCTCCTGAAATGCATCGGCTGAGTAGTCTCACACATGTGTTAGAATAGTCATGTATAAATTTCAATGTAGCAGTCCATTTCCATGATGATCTGGATGCTAAGCCTCCCCGGGGAAAAAAAAATGCTTAGTAATTAAACACACTGCTACATGTTAGATTGTAAAGTATGAGAGTTAAAGGAAATTATTCTGGACAAGGAAACTGGCTCAGGCATTAGGTTTTAATAAAAACAGTCCAATTTTTAAAGGGAAGCATTGGAAATAGGCAACAGCCATCCTGTGTGTCTCAGTGTCACAAAGTATCTGACCTTACTTGGAACAACACATGCAGAGACAGCAGCAATCTCACAGGATGTCTAAATCTAAAAACTGTTATTTAGACCCCATTTTAAAATGTCCCACAGATAAAGTGTATTTGCTTTTATGTATACATATAGTGGAAATTTAAGAAAGACATTTTCAAGAATTAACATCTTGCAAAAATAGCATTATTAAAAGGTTTTGCGTATAATGTCTATTTTTGTGTTTGTTGCAAAATACTATCTTACTGCAGAATAAATTTTTGCTTAATTTCCTATATTTTTTCAAAGAATAGGAGTGGATTACTAGCCTATTCAATACCGTGGCCAAATATCCTCTATTTCCTGTAGTATCATAATTAAATGAGAAGATTTTTATCAGATTAAAAACACCATGACATCAGAATCCCAGTACACTCTAAAAAAATTAAAATGTTTTTCTTATGGTTTTGAAAATATTTCAGCTTATGCAGCGTTATTTCAGTTTTATGTTACATTTTGGGTTTGCTTGAAAACTCTGTAATTCTTACACTTCTCCATAAAATTTTATCTTAAACATCCTCTAAATTTTATGTTTAGTATGTGTATTAGTTGATAACAATTTGTTTCTGCTTGGTCTAATTGGAAACACCTAAAAAATTTCAGTTGACATTTATTTTGTTTGGGATTTGTTGTTGGATTTCCCTTTGAAATACTTGAACAACTACTCAAGTACAGTGATAGTACTGTCCGTTGTACTGTGAACAAACTTCTCATCAGTTTTTGATTGTGGAGTATAACACTCTTGCACAAGCCCATGTAAACACTCCCCCAGTTAACTGAGCAGAGCCTTAATGTTATTTTTTTTTATAGCACTGTTAGCTTTCATAGATGTTTTTCTATGGAATTTTGTTTACCGTTTAAAATATCTCTGAAAATCTTACTCTAATAAGTGCTTAATCCTTCATAGTGAAATGAGGGGGGAGCCTGGTGAGGCTATAAAAGAAATGGTGAATGCAGAGAAGGTGCTGGTGGGCTGAGCGTCGGATTTCGCCCTGCATTGTGCAGCCCCATAAACAACTCGCTAACGAGCACCGAATAATGGCTGTGGATGCTAAATAATCTCTTTCCCTGCCATTGAGCAGACACGCTTAAAATATGGTAGTTTTTAAAAATTAGTCATTCTAGGGGAAAAACAAATAATTTCCTGTTTGATCTACACTGGCTTTTTAATAACATTTTATGGTATCACACAGGAGAAAACAAAATAAATTCAGCAAATGTAGAAATCGATAGAGAAGCTGGTATTTCCTCCGATGAATAAAATCAATTACATCTTGAGAAGAGGTGTTTCTTTAAAACAAACAAATAAAAAACAGGTGGGAAAAAAAAAAAAGAAAAAGAAAGAAAGCCAGAGACAGAGAGAAAACCACCTCTCCCTCCCTGCGCTGCCTGCAGCCCGGCAGTGCCCTCGGCTGTAGGTGTCACTGTGAACATGGCTTTGGGGTCAGTGCCGACGCTGTCCCCGCAGCCCCCGGCGCTGCTCGCCTCGCTGGATGCGCCGGCGCTCAGATGTTCAGCATGCACAGGACATTGTCTGCCGGGCTGTTGGAGGCGCTGGCAGCAGAAGGTGACATCTGGTGACTAATGGGCTCAGATGCGAGGGCCGTTCCCACCGTTCCTTGGGCGGCAGCTGCGCCGCCACCGCGCGGGATGCGGGGACCGGGGGGAGCGGATCGCTGGAGAAAATCGATACCTTCTGATTTCCGAGGGAGTGTAACATGGCCCCGCCGCAGACATTTTCCCATCCCTGGACCTCTGATAAAGGCAAAGACCACACTGCTTAGCGCAGCGCTTGCTGCGTCCCTTCTGTTGCTTATCGAAACAGAGCTACTTTTAAGGAAATGGCTCCACCTTATGAAACAAAGATGGACCCTTTCCAGGCACAGTCCAGGCTCTGCGTGGTTTCTGCTATTAGACCGGGTTCTGTCAGAGTCAAACCGCTCTGGTTCCAGGGTAACCCCAGCTGTTAATCCTCTCCCGGTAATGTGCTCAAACCTGAACCAGAGCTGTCGTCAATTCCTCACGGGCAGGTACATGTGAGGAGTTACTCATCTGTCATTAAACTCCCTGAAACAAAGACTAAGCTGGAATGCGGTGCCCGCGTATTTCTCCTTTGATACATCGATGAAATGTGATTTATTTGTCGAGGTCTTAGAAATGGCAGAGAGAAACCGCAGGAACAGTTTAATGTTGCAGATGGTGGTAAAAACGCTGTGCATACCACACAGTGGCTGGAAGTTAGTGTTACAGAAGAAAAGGGATTTTAAGAAGGGCTTTCTGGTGCGTGCAGGGGAGAGAACAGGGAAGGAGGGGGGCTGGGAATTGGAAAAGGAGCATTGCGTAGTTGTGCCCTTTCGCTAGACGTAAATCAGAGTGTTTGGTGCTAGTGAGTCACTGAAAAGAGCTGACAGAAGAAAAGAAAAACAAGGACCTGAGAGGAGAAATATTTTGCTGTTTATGCTCATATACACACACAGATATTCACATGATTTTCTATCATCCAAGCCTCCAGTGTGACAGAGGGAGGGAGGAATAGTCACATGCATCAGCCCCATAAAATCTGCAAAAGCACTGTTCGTAATTCAGCCATCGGCTGCTCCCAGACCTCACGCAGAGAATTACAACGAAATTCTATTTGCAGACTGACAACTCTAATGCTGCTGTATCCTTATGTTTACTTCGGTTAACTGTCAGCCCTTATAAAGTGCACTGTAGCACAGCTGCTGCTGTGGAAAAGAAAACCCTCAGAGTAGCTGCTTTGGGGGAGATATTTGAGAGAAACGTAAATAGAAAAAGCAGGGGAAAAAAGAAAAAGAAATTCTACTTGCATATCTAAACAACGTGTGACTCAAAACAGGGATCATTCAACCCTTGTTTACCACACATTTCTTGGTTTTGCTTTTGGCTGATAAAATATTTAACAGCCATCTTAGCACTCAGCATAGCAATAACTAAAGAACATTCAAGCTCTGAGCCCCCACTGAGACAGAATTCCAGTGACATGAAGTTTTCTTTTCCCCCTTCCCATATGATGCACTGTCTAGCCTAGCTCCAGGTACAAAAAAAATCCAAAAAAGCCCCATTACAACATCCCCTGTTCCTGAAACATACATGTGGTTTTCTGGAAATTACAACTTGAACTGGCATAGCTGCATTTATTGGTCAGCTTACTGTGTTTGCCCTCTTTTAAAAATATAAATAAGATTACTTAATTTGGGTCCCCAAACAGAATGGAAATCCCTAATTAAGAGGGAATTCATTTTTTTTTCACATGGACATAAATTGGAATGCAGTTTCTTCTCCCAAGAGTGTGCTTTCTAAACAAATAAATTTAAAAAATGGTGAAAAAAAATCAATGTGAGAATTCTGGTGAACAGAATATATTCAACTTTCTGGTAAATGTAGAAGATTCTCCCTGTTAATCATTAGTCTCAAGTCAAGAACTGAATTAGGAATAGCTACAATCCAGCTTGTGCATTACTACTACTAATATTAAGATCACTGAAAATTGGTTTTCCATGCGGGAAATTGGGAAAATTGTAATTAAGGAATTGTTTTTAACATCAACTTTCTTTGTAGCAATTCATACAGAAATAGAGTACGTTAATTACTAAATCACTATATATGATGGGAGCTGGGGGGTAGGTTTTTTGTTGTTGTTGTTTTTTGGTTTTATTTCCTTTTGGAATTGCTAAATATTGACAACTGTTGTTCTGATTGAGCAGTGTCTTTTCAACATCTTTGGAGGGTTGGCCCTCGTAGCCTTTTTGTAAGAGGGGGCAGTATCAGTTCTTGAGATTTTTTATTAGATCTGTCATGGGGTTTGTTGGGGTTTTTTGTGTGCCAGCTGTCAGAATCAGGAAATTGCACCATCTATTCAGCTGCTGTTACTAAAAAAGTAAATAGGCCTAACCTTTTCAGATGGGAAACTTGCAATTTGGTGAGGCTCAGAAGCTGCTCATCAAATACTGAGGCTCCAAAGTTTATAATTTGGAAATTATATATCCTTATTAATTTCATACATCTAGGTTTTCTGAATGAATCCTAGTTGTTATCAGTAAAGGTAGACCCAAGTGTTTTGCTTTTATTTAAGATTACCTCTTCTTTTTCGCAGATGTTGTTACGCATTGCATAGATGTCCACAGCTTCTCAGAGGGACTTTTCTCAAGCCAGATTTTCTGTATTGAGATTATTACCTTTTTTTTCCTTCTAATTCTAAATTTTATCTTTTACTCAGAATGATATCAGGCGCTCCTTAACTCTGATTCACTAAATCTCTCTTGCTCTGGAGCAGGGGCTAGAAATACAAGGAAAAGGTTGTTGAATATCACTAGATGAAAGAACAGATGACCATATAGGGAGGGAAGTGTTGAGGAAGAGCAATTATGAGATGTGGAAAGGACAGTGTGAACTGGTAGCAATTAGAGAAACCCTTTAGGAGAAGGAACGTAGACTGGGACTGGTGGGAGTGGTATAAGCAAGGCTTTTTATGGCATGATATTGTTTAGGTTGTGACTTTAAATGTCTCAGAGGGAGTTTTGTGAGAAATCTGACATGTTTAAGATTTTTAAATTAGCTAAAAGTACACTTTTTCTTCTGAGATCTGAAGGACATTTTTTTGTTACTATTGGCTGAGATAATTTTTAAAACTTTTTTTTTCAACAAATTCCTAACACTTGAATGATAATGAAACTTATTTTCTTTTTAAAAAATTGTTAAATTAAGCCCTAAACTTCTTTTTGGTGTATTTAAATTATTTGGATTTGAGTGATAAATTAATTAGTGTTACAACTGATTTCCTTTCAGTACTATTGGTGTCTGAGGGGAGCTTAAACTGGTTGCTCAGCTTCCCAAGGCCTATCTTTTTCTGTCTATAACATGGTGACAAGTTTTATCAGTATTATTTTTCTGAATGAAATCACAAGGGACTTTTTTTATCAGACTGTTTAAAATTATCTTCTTTCCAAAATAATAAACAGGTTCACTAGAAAAGTAATTTTTTTCAAAATAGATTGAGAAGGAATGACAGATCCATATCATATATTGATATTTGCCTTTCAGGAACTCAGTAGAACTTGGATAGTGGTCTTTCAAAATTTTCTAAAAGTCATATTGCAGTATATTGTAATAATCTTAAGAGCTTCATGCTGTAAGTGTGTATGTGTCCACTAGGGCTTTGCTGCAGTCTTGCTGCAGTCACTGGTGAACTTGCTCTTCCTAGCTGTACGATCTGGGAAATAGATCTCTCAGCCTCATACTGATGCTTGCATTTTTTGTTACTTTCCAAAGTACCCAAGGGCTGAGTCAAAGTGGTTCTGGCCATGGAAGGCAGTGGAAAAGGCACTTAGGACACAGCCTGACATTCTGTATCCATCAGTAACATCTGGAGAGAGATGGAACAGAGCATGTTCCTTTCTGTGTGAAATGACTACCCTTCCCACACAAGGCTAAGGAACTTGTTAAAGGGTGCTAAGCTATTCCCAGTTGAGATTTTTCATGGGAGGCCTTGTAGGATGATAATATGGGCTGAAAGGAAAAGGAATTAAGGAATGCAGATTCCTGCATGAATGATTCCTGCAGGAACCTGGATTTGCAGTGTGGGCTTACACCCATAGAAATAACAGTTTAATGCTCAGTGTTTTCAGTTGTATGCTGCAGTATTATGTCCATGTCTATGTTGCTAATAACCTACATTACTAAATGTGAAGGAAAGGTAAAAATCCAGTTTGATTCTGATTGGATTTCTAGTAGCAGAGATTTTGCTAAAAGTATTACTGTTATTAGCACTACTTGGTGCCTCTGCTGGTCACGTGGGAGTGACAATAATAGAGTGGGGACATTGCTACCCTCTCCAGCAGGCAACTCAATTTGAACTCAGTGAGGGAAACATTGTACCAGTCTGAGAATTCACTGTGGAACGGAGCTTTCTATTTACTTTGAATAAGCAAGTGCTTATTTATTAGGAAGACTCTGACAAGTTCCCATTGCTCTCTGGGTTGTGGTTGCTGAGATTATAGCAGAGTGAGGAGATGGTTTGAACTCTGTTGCTGAACCGTGCTCTTCCATGTGAAAGGAAACGTATGCTAAAAGTATAGGCTGTTTTGAATTTGGATGAAGGTAAATTTCTTTCAGCTGATTTCCCTGCTTTCTAAAAAGTGTTACTCTTCTTTATAGAGCCTCTCCACCACTTCTGCTACTGTTCCAATTATAGATTATGTACCTGACCATAGAAACTCTAGTTTGATACAGTCATGTCTGTTGGAGATGACTTGTAATATGTATTTTCTCTGAGAGGTAACCTTCAGTTGCCAAACTGAAATCTTGTTTTTAATTCTGGCAGGAAGATACCTCTAAGCAAAATACAATGGATGACTTAGTTTATTGTCAGAAATGTTTATGTTATTCTGCAGTTATGAATGCTGCACTATGTTTTTCTAGACAAATTAGCATACCTAATAAAACTACAATGATAAGGCTTTTACTATTTACCAAAAAACATTCAGCTCTAGTGTCTCTGGGGATTCATGTGGAATATCTGTATTTTCACAGCTGCAAAATACAGGTGGCATGGGCTGTTGTTGAATGAGTATGACATGTTTTTCAAAGGCAGAAAAATGAAGTCAACAGTCACAGGACTAATTGACAATCATTAGTGAGTTGATCTTTTGCACCAATTGTTGGTTTAAGGCTTGAAAAATCTATCATTATCCCTGACAGCAAAAATTAGCCTGGTGAGATTCCAGCTCTCAGTTGACTAATTAACTTTTCTAATGCTGATAGACTTCCATCAGGTACACCTAGTAAATATAGCTATGGTAAGAATCCTCAAATACCACTTCACTTGAACATAGTCGCTCTTGGGAACTATAGTGTCAGGAGACAGGTGAGCACTCTATCAGCATTGAAGGTGTTAAGTAGACAAAGCACTCTCTTGATTGCCTTAGAAAAGTAGGTAGTCATGCCTAAGCTAAAATATCTTATTCAGAATTTCCAAAACTGCCTTCTGGATTAGGGAGCTAGCAAGTAATATCTTAAAAATTATATACAGTGTTGTAGATGCTTCTAATTTGATTTTTTTCATACTGGAACTGTTAAGTTCATGGTACTGGTAGAGCAAGATCCTTTTTAAAATAATGCTGTACGTACTCTATTTGTGTATCTCCCATAGCTGAAAGTGGATTTATAATCTTGTACTATTGGACTTATTTTGAAAATTACGTAATTTCATAACAGCAGAGTTCTTACTGAAAAAACACTGCAATTAATAGAGTTGAATTGAGGTAGAAAGACTAAAAATGAATTTTCAAGTTAGTGTGGCTACACCTGTATTTTTTAAAATCAGCATGGTATTTCACAGCTGGAATGTAAAGGTCTTTTAAGCAAAACTTGACATTTATTATCTTGACTGAGGATGATCTAGCACAAATGGCATGTTAATAATGGTAAATAGGGATATGTTAGATGAAAGGCACTGTGTGACACACAATGTCAAGATAGGAGGCACATCCATTTTATTTCTTAAGATTTTTTTGCTTCATCTAGTTGTTCACTAAGCTGAGACTGAAGCAATGTTATATTTTTGAATATTATCCAGTTACACAGTTTATACTCTGCACCCTGATGTCTTTCACCTATTTGGGAAGTCGTGTGGCTTTATATTCTAATCTGTTGCTATCATGAACTTTCACTGGCAATCCAATGAGCTCTAATCATTAGTTGTATCTTCAATTTGAGATTATCGTGGTGGTTCTGTAGGAGTGTATGTAACTAACTGATCACCCTCTCATACTGTACTTTGAAATAAATTTTTTTTAGTGGAAATCCTGATATCTAGAGGTGTTCAAACATGTTGGTACAAGATTTTAGTGCTGGTTTACTGCAGATATTCAACTGAAAAGAGCAACTTAATAAATACCTGCTTGTATTTATATATTACAAGAGAATACTGCAAAACTTAGGTCCTGGGATATTTTTCTCTTTTCTTATGATTACCATCCCCACATCACACCAAAAGGATGAAAAAGCAAACAAAAGAACCTAACCCAACTCAAACAAAACCACTCCCAAAACCCAATTAAAAACCAAACCAAAACCCAACAACAACAAAACAATCCAAAACCCCAAACCCAGTATGATGATTGAAGCTTCAGGAGTTACCTTTAACCGACTGGGAGTTGTTGCTAATACACACTGGAGTCAGAACGATTACTCGGTGTGTAAGTCAAATGTGCCCCACATTCTTGACAGGTAAAGCACAGGTCTTTCTACCTCAGAGCCCAAGGCATCTTGCAGTGAATGAAAGGGATTTATTTCCTTTTAAGGACATTTGTTTGTACTTTGACCTACAAAGCACATTAATGAAAGGACCATCAGGCACAGTATAGCAAGATTAAAGAAAGGTGAGAAACAGGAAAGGTCTAGACTCAACTGCACAACCCTCCAGTGCAGGGCAGGTCCTGCCCCTCTCAGCTGCAAACCTGCATCAGGCTGCAATAGAGAGAGCAGAACCAGGCTGGGCACTCTGGTCAAATGCCAAAGTATTGAAACCTATATTACCTTTAACTGTACATGTAAGTTTTGATGAACAGGTGTGCACTTATGGTTCAGCACATGGTTAAATATTTCTTTAAAGAGTTGAAGGAATCTAGTTTTCATGCAATCAGAATTGATTCTGCCTGCTCACAAGAACAATTTTTAGTCCTTTATTTCAGAATGATATAAAAGTTTTTGTCCACTCATTTTTTTCAGCTCAGTGATTTGTCCATGTGTTTAATGTATTTCCCACAATCCTTACTGCAGAAGTGTATTTGCTTGCAACTGGTTCTCTCAATTTGTCCTGCTGCCCTCAGGATATGTATTTCTTGCTATGTGTTGAAGTACCTGATTTATTTAATTTGGATGCTCCTTTTGCAAGCTATGGGAAAGCACAAAGTCTTATGTTGAATCTGACTTCTGTGACTTAGGTGAAACCAGAATGAGACCCTGAGCAGTTGCATATGCAGTGGATTTGCTACTTGATGAGCATGGTTAAGTCACATATTCCAACACTGGTCATATATCAAAGACTTTTTAGAGAAATAAAATGTATCAGATGAGATTTACTCCCTCAGATAATTGCAGATGCTACTCTGCATCTTGTTTCTGCACGCCAGCCTTGGATATATCAATGACTCACTGTTATGTTTTGTAAACATACCTGAAAAGTCTCTGTGAAAATCTTACAAATCTGTCCATTTCCTCATTTGTAATACAGTTTTTAGGTGGTTTACTTCATCAGGAAAGCTGGTTAATGCAGTGCAAAATTCTGTATGTTTAAAATTCTCTATATTTTAAATACTGCTGCATTACTGAAATATATGAAGTGTGTCTTTAGTTCTCATGTACTACCAGTCAGCTCCTCTCTAGTTGTCATGTCCCCTCCTCCTCCATTAATTAATTTTTTTCTCTGTGTGCTGATTTAAAGTTATGTAATTACCTGTAAACAAAAGGAAATGTGTTTCTGAGTTTTTTAATGGTGGAGTTCAATTTTTACTAATCTTATTAAATAATAATATTAATAGGACTTAACGGTTCTCATACAAAGAGAGAGAGTGCTCTATAGAAAACATGAATACATTTAGCCAGTGTAAAACAGCTTGAGCCATTTTCATTTCCACTGTGTATTACGTATTTTTTTAAAAGAAAATCAGACATGGGAGAATTAATTTTAACTTCATGACTTATGAATTATTAATTCCTTGTAACTGGGGTTATTTACATACTGAATAGTAGTTAGGCAAAGAGCGATTAGAAAGGTGTAGCTTTCTTAAACTTTATACCAAAGGGGCTGTTCCCCATTTGTGGGGTTGTAGTTTTGCTCTTGTTGGATTTTGCTTTGGGTTTTTGTTTGTTTATTTTGACAATCAAATTTCCATCTGATTTCCCATATGAAAATATAAATTCTTAGATGTATTCTTGGAAAGGTAGTGCTGGAATTCAATATTCTCTTAATAGTTCTTTAATAGTTCTGTGTTTTCACTGTATATTGAATATTTCCTGTTGGACGGCCAATATCTTAAATTCAGCATCTCTCAAGTTCAGTTGCTTTCCTGAAGCTCTGCTTCCTTTTTTTTTGTTTCTCAGTGTGAATTCTGTGCTGTTGTAACCACCTCCTGCTCATTCTTTCAGCCCTTCACTGGCTGTCATTGTTTTTCTGTAAAATGTAGTTCCATTTGTACATTTTAGATTCTTAAATATCTTTCATATCACATAAAATACTATAATATGTCATGTCTCATCACTTTTTTAATTTGAAGACTACAGCTTAATATTCTTCAGATAAATTCTCCTAAATTCTCTACCTTCTTTTTATTTTTTTCCTTTTTTTTTTTTTCCCTTGTTGTAGTCTAACAGAAACCCTTGAGACTGTTCTTACTATGCTGTAACCCACCTCCTTCTTATTCTTGGCCCTTGACCACGTCTGGGCAGATTTGCCCTTCTCATATTGCTTCCATGGGTTGTTCAGTCTTTAGGGGAAGCCAGCATGAATATAGATCTTTGATCTGTAATATTTGGCCATAATTCTTTGTTCATACTGCTAAAAGAAATGGAAGTCTTGTTTAAAGACATTTACATGTTTAATACATATCTCTGGTCACTGTTGGAGCAGTGTTTTTCTTATGCCTTAGAATTGCAGCTTCCTACATAGAATGGTTTGCGTTGGAGGGGACCTTCAAGATCATCCAGTTCCAACCCACATGCCATGGGCAGGGGCACCTTCCACTAGACCAGGTTGCTCAGATCCCCGTCCACCCTGACCTTGAACACTCCCAGGAATGGGATATCCACAACTTTCTGGGCAACCTGTCACAGTGCCTCACCACCCACATAGTGAAGAATTTCTTCCTAATTTTTAACCTAAACCTGTCCTCTTTCAGTTTAAAGCCATTCCCCCATGTCCTTTCCCTATGTGCCCTTATTAAAAGTCACTCTCCAGCTTTCTTCTGGGCCACCTTTAGGTGCTAGAAGGTGCTATTCAAGTCTCCCTGCAGAGACAGATTTCAGTCTGTCACATTTTCCCTAATGTGGATTACCAATTACTTCAGACTTTTATTTTCATTAGTTTTGAGAACATTTATGCTCACCAAGGAATTTTGACACAGTTTCTAGAACCAATGGGAAGTAATGATGTTACCAAGTGCCAATACTGTTGGAAAGCACAAAAAGGCCAAGTCTTATCTGAAGAATATCAAGCTGTGGTCTTCAAGTTAAAAAAGTGCTGAGACATTACTGTAATATTATAGTATTTTATGTGATGTGAAAGTATCTGGAGATATCTCATAATGAGATTCAAAAACAATTCAAGACTCGTATTAAATTGCAAAAGAAAGAATACTGACTTGAATATTATTCCTTCCTCAATACCAGATGGATTGGTGTTATGATAATGAATATCCAAGGAATTAAAAGTGATTTGTCACTTTTTACAGAATGTTGCCCAGAATAGTTATTCCATCATTACTTTTTCACAAAAGAATCTTGATCTGTGAATGAGATCTCAGACATAGTACTGTCTTCATAAAAAATTGTGTATTAACAGAAAGACAGGTTAAGCCCTGGTGGTTTAGCCGGAGCCAAGACAGGACCGAACTAAAGCTTATAGTGAGATTTCATGGGTTTACAGTAATGGGTTAACTTTCCTCCTAGTTACCGTCATGCATGACTATTCTGTTCTTCCCTGCAGTGTGCAACAAGCAGATGGAATGGTCAGCAAGTCAAAATACAAAGTGTTGGAAAGGTCACGGTACTACAGGATGCCTCTGTCTTTCTCATCTGTCTTACAATTAGGGTACCTTGTTCTTGTAGCAAGACTCATAATGAGGACTCTAATGAATACGATGTGTATCTGTTCCTCTCACCCAGAAGCTGAAAACAAAGGACAGGTGAATTTGCACTAATGAGGGACCAGGCGAGGCAGATTTTATTTATGTGGGCAACTGTTTCTCATTCGTATAGTTGTACTTATATTTGGAATTCAAGAGAAAAAGGATTATTAGCTCACAGAATATGCTGAGTTGGAAGGGACCCGCAAGGATCATTAAGTCCAACTCTTAGCCCTGCACAGGACCAACCCAAAGAGTCACACCATGTGCCTGAGACTATTGTCCAAACACTTTTTGAATTCTGTCAGGTTTGGTGCTGTAACCATTTCTCTGGAGAGCCTGTTTCAGTGCCTATCCACCCTGTGGGTGAGGAGCCTTTTTCTGATATCCAACCTAAACGTCCGCTGACACAACTTCTGACCATTTCCTTGGATCCTGTCACTGGTCACCACAGAGATCAGTGTCTGCTCCTTCTCTTCCCCTCACAAGGAAGTTGTAACTGCAATGAAGTCTCCCCTCAGTCTCTTCTCCAGGCTGAACAGACCAAGTGACCTCAACCACTCCTCATACGGCTTCCCCTCAAGGCCCTTCACCATCTCCATTGTCCTCATTTGGACACTCTCTAAGCTTATTGTCTTTGCTATATTGTGGTGCCCAAAACTGCCACAATATTCAAGGTGAGGCCATGTGAACTTTCAAGGTATCTGTCTGTAAAGCTACAACATTATTTTGTTTTTCCATCTCCTTGCAGTTTATGGAAAAATATGGATAGCTGCAAGATAATGAAGCTTTTTAAGTTCACTCTGCAACTCTGGCAGCTCTACTAGAACTATTTGTTTATGAAATGGAGCAACATTTCTTTCTGGCATCCACTGATAGCAACTGTGGAAGGTGTCTTTGGTGTGAATAATGAATGGAAATAACGAAACACCTCTCCCAGCTTCTTTTTTGGTCTCTACTGTTTTGTTTCAATATCTTGACTGTCTTTTAAACTGTAGTTGCTATTAAGTTTGGGTAACTTAACTCAGAGATCTATTAATTACACATTCTGATGTCCAGTGTATCTGTCAATCTGTGTGATGGTCTCATGATTGACAAAGCAAAGACTGGTAGACAAACATGCCACGCTAATAAGAATCTTCCAGTCAGGTAAACAAAAGCATAGAAACAGTGTCATGAAACTTAGTTTATCTTTCAAGGCTGTGTGTTATCTTTCAGTATTATTTTCTGGATTATACTAGTGCCTACGAACCCCCAGCAAAATGATCATTGCCTAATGCACTTAAGAAGCAATGAAGAAAAGCAGAAATGGAGTTAGACAACCATCATTTTTTACCCATGGCTACATAGCAGGTGAGTGGTAGAACCAAAAATATAACACATATCCTGTGTTTTCTGATCTTTGTGCTAACTTTCACTAGAAGTATCTGACTACACTATATTATACTGTTGAAAGTTTTGTTAATGGGATATTTTTAATTTTAACGATATAGTATATTTTCTTGCTTTCTTTTCATTTATGGTACAAAACGGTACTAAACCATGTAAAAGCATGAATTAAAGTCTGGTCTGTGAACAACAAGAGATTCATATGCCATGAGTACTTTGTATAAATAAATGAAAGACAATAAATATAAACCAAAATAAATATTAGAAACTTAATAGTTCTAGTAAGGAAAATGCTAGTACTGGGATAAAAACACTTTATGTATCCTTCAGTACCAGTTGGTTTTTATACACACACTTGAACAAAGTAGTTGAGAGGCCAATCCTCTGCTTAGAGACTGGAATGTTATACCTTTGCTTTAACTGGATAAACATGGGTGATGGAGAAAAGCCATGTATGTTTTATTCAGATTCACAGCAGAACCTTTATACAGTGATGTAATGAAAAGGTTTCCAGAGTTATTTTTCTTTAGAGCTGGTTAAGTACTGGAGTTATGTCAATAGCAGAAACACAGGAGTTTGGCAAACTTTTTTGTCAATACTTAACTTTCGGTGAAGAGGAAAAATATTAGAAACTTAAATAGATCACTTTTGTTGTTCTCAGGCTTAGGGTGTATATTTTTGACTGTGCAGTTCATGGGAGGAATAATGATGGATGATATACAACAAAACTCTCTGAGTTATGTTCTGCACTTTTTCTGAAATTTGTAGTATACCAGAATTCATTCTTGGTCTTTATCTCCCCCAGCTTGCATGCTGAATCTCTGTGATTATATATAAAGTCCTTTGCAATGGCATCAAAATCTTGTAGCCAAATCAGGATGTATTTCATAAAGAACATTTACAGATCAGTGGAGGGAATCTTTCCACTGACTTCTTTGAATTTCACTGTAATTCTCTCTTTAAAGCATTATAGATAGAAGATCTGAAGGTATTTGCATATCTCCTTAACCTCCCAAAATACTAGAGGTAGTTAAATTCTTATACCTTTAGACTTTCATGAGATTTTTATCCTTATTTCTCCCTTTCCTCTCATCCAATTCCCACCCCCAACCTATCTTTCCCCAGTTTGATTTCAGCCCCCATTCTTTTTTACCATGTTTTATATATGGTTCTCTCTCTCTTTGTCCCTGATGGGAGGAGGAAAATGGTCTGGCTAGCTATACAAACTATGTTTCAAAACCAAATAAAGATTGTGTGGAGATAAATAGCTTGAATATTTTGTATGCTACAAAGATATTGTCCTGTACTGAATGTTCCTGAGTTGGGAATTTTTTGTCAGAGCATCCTTTTTGTAAAACGTAGTCAATGTAAAGTCCTTTGAAAATT
Organism: Pachyramphus minor; assembly: GCA_013397135.1. Taxonomy (NCBI): domain Eukaryota; kingdom Metazoa; phylum Chordata; class Aves; order Passeriformes; family Tyrannidae; genus Pachyramphus; species Pachyramphus minor. The sequence goes on from VYXB01007043.1 coordinate 1,223,151, forward strand.
AATGAGAGAACCTGATATTTCAGAACACTTTATGCTGATAAATTTAGCACAGAAATGTCAAATCTCTCCAATTTTTCAGGGGTACCAAGTGGGAATGGACTCCACTGCAGCATTTGACCCTGAGTTTACATAATCCATGAATGGCAAGGTTTATATTCTTGAAGTCAAATCATGCAAGCTAATTTTCTGTTATAATTAAATGAGTGAGAAGCCCATAGAATTATACCAAGTCAGTTATTTACCTAGTTGGTTGATTGACTCTTTGCTATTGCCTCAAGTGAAGGGGAAATACCAATATGATCACTAATAGATGCAATGATTTCCATAAAGCTTTTTCAGGTGATAATACCTGTTCCTCACTGTTGTAGATATGAAATTATTAGTGGGAAGGTATCCTGATATGAAAGGGTTGCTTTATTAGGTTACATTGCTGCTGTAAATGTTTGCTAATTATCTCTGTTATGGTAGAAATCTGAAAAAGTGTAAATGGAGTGCTTTGCATAATTTATAAAAACTGAATGTTTCCTAATTAGTTCTGTTAGGTTAATGATACTGCAACCTCATTTCTCCGTGGCCCTGAGCAATGACCTTTACCCTCTCCATTTTTAGCACTTTCTTTTAGTTCAAAAACATGTGGTGACCTTCCTCATCTCAAATGATCTTTGGCAGACATAATGCTTTGGAAAATGTTGCAACTCCTTTCTCCCCTCTCCCTTTGAAAGTAAAGAAGTGGCCTGCTTTATGCAGGCGGAGTTAAAGCCTGATTTATACAGATCCTCTGAAGAATGCTGGTGAAGTGCATTCCTTCAGTGTTTTCATAGAAACTGATGTGAGCTGCATTAGCAGAAGATGTGAAAATGGTGAGGTGGGGAAGAGAAAAACCTCTCTCAAAAGGATTCTAAAATAACATTTTGCATCCTCGAGTAATTCCCAGCTCTCCCTGGCAACCATTCATTTCTTCCAAACAGCAGAAATTTGCAATATGAAAGTGGATTGGCTTGCTTTTCCCATGAGGCTCTGTATCTCTTCATCCACCGCCTAGGGTAAAAAGCAATGCATACGTTTACAATATAAATGTGATTTAATCGACCTCCCTGTCAGCGAGAAATGGCAAGCATATCAAACAAGCCCAAGATGTTAGGAAGAAAAAATCATAAATTATTCCAGTGATGAGTTTCTGAACAGCATTTTGGACTCCTAGATGATTCTATGTAAAGCTGTTCCTTGAAACAATAATTAAGATAATTCTGTGTGACAAGGAGAAAAATGTTAAGTTTTGTATGAAATGTGCTTTATGTTTAGAAAGCTGAATGTTCACTGTATTGATCAGAAATTCCCTTAGCTGCTGCAATGCAAAGCTAAATCTAATTGAGTAATTCACCATTTTATTTCTAAGTCCTTATTTATTTTTTATCCTATGCAAAACCAGTTGCCTTCTAAATCAGGAATATGATAGGTTTCTTTGTGGCTACGTCTCTGTGAATATATACTGTAAGGTCTGCAATGACAGTATCTTTTTGAGTTGTGAATATACAGCTCTAGGAGGAAAACAAATATTTATTATTATTATTTGGATTTCTATTGCTTGAAAGACACCTGAGTTTTCCTGAGGAGATAAGCAAAGGGTTTTTTTTAGTGAGAAAGCGCTTGTAGACTATTATGCCGCTTAGTTTGTCTAAAAGAACAGCTTCCAGATTTTTTTCCTATTCATAGGCACAAATGCATGAGATTTTTTTATATCCTTTATTTCTTAAATATACAGGAAAGCTGGAAAAAGGATTCTTTTGGCAGATGGGACTGATCCCTACATTAATAAAGCGTGGATCAAAACACAGGGACCTGGGCTTGTAATTCCATTTTGGGGATTTTGGTATCAAAAATCCATTGGGATTTTTGGTACCCTCCAGATCTCTTTTTGCAAAATATCTGGTCATGTCAATATAGGATTACTGGCGGGACCCAACTGTGTTAAATTTGTGTATACCAGAGAGATATCAGGATTGGATTTTCGGGCCACTTGCCCTTGCTGACTTTGACTGGTAGTTATTATTTTAAATGTAGTGCTATTGTATGTATCTCTTCACTATTCATATAACACTGTAGTAGTTGGTGGAAAGCTTAATTTTGCCATATGTTCTTTAGACCAGAGATTTGGCATGTTGCTATCTTTTTTTTTTCCAGTCTACTTCATCCTTTTAATAATGAAAAATGCTTCCTGTTGACCCATGCCTTCATTTACGATGCTTAATTTTTACATTGTTTATTTTTGATTTTTTTCTCTTTTCTCCCCTCTTAGGAATTTACAATTTTATTTACAGTCTTATCCCCATGATCGCTTGCTTCATGTATTTGTTAAAACTAAGATTTTTGTTAAAACCAGAGATGTTCTAGTAGGTTTTTTCCAAGTAATTTTCCCCATTTTAATGTTTTGACCTGGTGTGGTATGTTTCTTTCAAATTCCTTTGACAGAATGTGTAGTTTTTGAACTTTACACTTGGATTCTTGGCTCTAGCACACTTTGAATTACTGCCTTTCTCCCCCTCTGGTGAATAAATTATAGATCCTACCTCTTAGAGGACTGTCATACTGTCTCTTTCACTGACCTCATGTTCTTAATTCACTTGAGAATTTCTTGTTATTTAGCTTAACCTCTTGTGTAGTTTTGCTTTCTTCCTCTGCAGTGCATTTTCTTTTTGTGCTCCTGGAACTTCAATATATAATCTACCCAGACTCCTTTTGTAACTGATGTCTTAAGAGGTGGAACATCTTAAAGGTCTTTGTAGCACGGTTCATATATCTAGTATCCTGGCAAGACTCCAGTTTAAGTAATTACCTCTGTCTTTCTAAATTCTTCTTCCCCTTTGAATTGAATGTGATTGTGCCTCTCTTCCTGCCTGTTGGTATTGTGTGCATTGCTAAGCAGTCCCTGTGCTTCAGCCTATAGCTTCCCTGCTAGATTATCCTGTCTGATGTGCTTTGGGATAACAGGGAAATTTAAGGCACTATTTAACATGTAAGCCATCTCCCCCCTTTTTTATGCTTTACGTCTGGTGACTCAGAAGTTGTTCTTATTCAGTGCTTCTCTCTGCCATTCCAGTAGGTTTAAAGCCCTATTTGTCCTACAGAGCACTTCTACAGTACTTCGGGTGTTTTGTCCAACACATTTCTCTCTCTTTCTTGCACTTCTCTTGTCATGGATATTGATTTCCTCTCCTCCACCTCCACTTTATTTTCCCACCACCCATTGTAATACCCAGTCTTTCTTCTGTGCTCTGTCTTTAGTGAGGTTCTCTGTTCATACAGGACGCTTTCGGCTCACAAGTGAATGATGTGCACGTGTATCCTGTTCACTTCATGATTCTACATGCATAATACCTTTCCCTACTGCCTATGCCTTGACAGGCAAACCAAACTCTTAGGACTCTCTGCAGGCTTCAGTAGGTATAAGGTCAGATCCACCTGGTTTTTCGGTCTGTCTGTAGAATCTAAGGGGGTGTCACTGCAGAGGGAGATGAAAATGTCTCAAATCTCCACAGCGCTCATGTTGCACAATAATGAGGAGGGGTTGGTGTGTCAGTTATGGTCCCGTTCTGAATTACATGCCTTGGTGCAGGAATGGATGCTGTAATGAGCTATAACAACCAATAGTTGGTACTAACCACCTGCTCCAAAAAGGCTTCAGAGACTGGGAATAGAAGTGCACCGAGGTACATCAGAAACAGGGTCTTCTCTTTTGTTAGTGCTTTGCCTCTCAGAAAGGAAGGTGACTGTGCCACACTGTCGAGTGAAAGCCATGGCAAATGAAATAGTGTGGAAGTGCCTCTTTCCCTGAGCTTCCAATCTTATTCTTAAAGGAAGGTTTTCTTCTAAAATGTACTGTGTTTCAATAATAGATTTTGGTGGTTTCTAGTGTAAAATAATTGTACTGAATTGCCATGCCGAATGAATCGGATGCTGACGGTGTGCACTGGGATGAACATAGCAAGAAATCTTAAGAGCTTGGCTATTGTGTAAGAGTTAGGCTGATTACTTGATGTAACCTCTGTGAGTCATGCTAGGGTCAACAATGAGATAATGAGGCTAACTAGGTTTGGAACAGCATAAACCTCTGGGGCATTAGCAGGAAATTGTTTTTAACCCTCCAAAATAGATATATGTTTTTGCTTAAGAACTACAACTTGTATAAAATACAGGGTATCTGAGAGAAAGCAGCTACTGCTCTGCTAAGTATATGATTATGGTACAATGTCATGTGAAATGTAGCAAAATCAACAGAAAGTTTCAAATGGTGATTAAATGACTTAAAAACAGAATCATGCTCATCAGAACAGTTACCTCACAAAATGTTGGACATAGTAATTTAGGGCTCATATTATTATGTTCTTTAAATTAGTGTCTGTAGCTATCTGCAGCCATTGACATTTTTTGTACAGTTTCTTTAAGCCTTCAATGTTTCTCAGCTCAAGGGAAAAAAAAAGATTGCTATATTAGTTCTTCACATAAATGTCAGCAGACCCTGTTGCAAAGAGTCTAATGTAAGGACTGGATCACAAAGAGTGGTCAATACCAAGGTATATAATTAAGGAAAAGCAATAATATATCTGTCATAACCAAAGAAACAGTCACGTTGAACTATAGGCATGACAGCACTGGTGTGACTTTGATGCAGATCCATGTGACAGTCACTGTGTGACCGATTCAATGATAATAATTGAAGACTTACAGAGATGCAAAGCAGCATGAGGAAGAGCATAGCAAACAGAAATTAAATACGTAGTGGAGAGAGATGTGTTTCTAACTGGATTATTTACGTATTCGAATTTAAATGGAGAACCTTCTCTTATTCAGTGAATTAGCTGTAACCAACAATAATGGGCTTCCCCACTGCCCTCCCCCAAACTGCAGTACAGGGAACGAAAGGCTGGTAGTAATTTATTGTATTTCCTTTCATTTTCATGAAAACAGTGTTAAAAAGAGCCAGAGCTTACAAATCAGCATTAAGTAGTAGGAAAACAATCTATTTGAACAACAAACACTGCAGCATCACTGAAGAATACAGTTAGAAACCTGGCGCATTGTTGATATTGCTGTGAGCAGATGGACTGTAAGCACATGGACTGCCAAACCCCCCTAAACCCCACACACCAGACGTGGCTGCATGGCAGGACATTTGAGTGAGTGGCAGCTTGCTAACTCCTCTCTGGCATTTGTGTTTTAAAATTAGGTGGATATAGAAATTTATCTTTTTTTATATATGTATATAAATACACATATATAACCCTTACGAAGAAACTAATAGTAACAGTGATCTCATACTTATGTCATATGGATAACCTGCAACTTTACATATATTATTGTTTGATGATGCAAGCTGTGGCCCAAAATCTGATTGTCACAGTAGTGACAGCATCCTCTGCCATGGGCAGTACCTCCTTCAGGGCAGGACAGAGCAGCAGACCTGGGCACCACAGGATGGATACAGGAGAACCTCTGTGTTCCTACCATCTGGTGGCCAGCAAGTGTTTCTAGAAGCAGAGGAGCGTTTCTCAGCTGATGAACTGTGGCATTTGAAGGAGAATAAGATTTATTTACAGTAGCTGTCAGAAGTGAAAAGGACATTACTACAAGTCTTTTTATGATATAAAGCAAACCAGTGCTCATTCACACAGCACCACCATCAAGGCCTACAAATAGTATTTTAGTTTTTTCTCTTTAGTATGTTTTTATTCTGACTCTTATAAGTCATGTAGGACTGTTGTGGAAAAAAATCCTTTGAATAAGGATCCTTTGACGTGGAGTCTTTGTTCTGGAATAGTGATTTTTCACTAGTGACTGTTAAGAAGAGCAGGATCTCCTATGACTTGGGACGTCCCAGTTGAAACAAGTGCCAAAAACATGCCAGGGTCTGTCAGCAACTGCCACATGTGGGACAAAGAATCACATATTTTATTAAAAATAACCCCATTATAGCAGTGGTTCATGACTGTCATTTTGGATGACATCAGGCCACCTGAGTTCTAAATATTCTTTTACACAGTGTTGTGCAGTCTTCTCTGGTCAGTCAAGTGATGCCAAATTTTTCATTTTAAGCCTGAAGAAAAGAAATATATGTATATTTCTAATTCTCAATAATGTTCTTTTCCGATAAAATGCAAGTAGTGTTGTGTCTGCTTTCTAGGAATATTTTTAGGTTTTATACATTATAATTTTCAGTCTGCCTAGCAGACACTGGAAAAGTTTTTCTATATTTTGATGAGTCTGCTTGATGCTACAAAATTTTCTGGGAGATATGAGGGCAGGACAGAGTGAGAAAGAATGAAGCGCACTGAAATTAAAGAGCGGGCATGAGAAAGATTTCAAAAAATATGTAGACAAGGAAGGATGTAACACCCATTAATATCAATAGACCTTAATCTACTGCAACATTAAGGATCTGTTGTGCATTTTGGAACACACAAAATTTTACTAAAAATCAGAGTTTAAGCAATCTGAAACAGCTGATTCATTTTCAACCTTGGTTAGTACTTTTAAAATTTATATATATATATACACACACACCCCTATGTCTTATCACATATACATACTTTGAACCTTTAAAAGTTATTTAATGCTTTCAAGATATTTTAAAACATTATATATTTTAATAGCTCCTCTGTAGCAGTTCTGTGTAGTAAGCACAATTGGCATTTTGTGCAGTAAGCCTGATAGGCATGCTTACCATTCTCTAACATAGTAAAAATGGAAAAATAAAAAACTTACTAATTGTAAATTAACACTTAAAATTTGCTTATGTATTTGTATTACATTTCTCTAGTCAGGATTTATGTGCACATGGACATACATACCTACCCACTATATCTGTGCAAGTATGTACACGTCTCTCGAAATACACAGAACATTCTCCCTGTAAGTGAGGAGTTACTCCATAGCTAGTAGAAAGGAATTGCAAACCAGTATGTTTTAGGGGTTAGACTACTCATCAAGAGATAGGCTTTAGGAAAACAGCAAGAACAAATTTAAAACAAATCTGGTGTCAGATTTGTACATCCATTCAATGTTATTAGCTCTTTTCAGTCATGATCCACTTCTGTGACTGTATTAAATCAGTCTGCCTTGGTTGACTCTCTGTATCCTTGCTACTTCTCTCCTCCAGTTTGAGCAGATACCTCTGGACAAAATGATACAGTGGTCTTTGCACTGTCATCTTTGAAGTTTCGGGTGTCAGTAGAAGGTCTGTGTGTTTTAAAAGAAAGTAGTATAAACTGCAAACCATGAATTTAAAAACCACTGTCAGAAAAATGGATGACAAAACAAGTGAGACGAAGTAAATGTTATTCTGTTTCTAGTAAATGTTAATCTGAGCATGCTCAGTTAATTCAAGCGCTCTTTCTTCTATTAAAGTATAGTACACAGAATTCAGCGTTCCTCGGTATATTAGTCTATGTACTTGCTCTACAGCGAATAGGTATCAAAGTTAACCATATACAGCAATGGTGTGATATTTGCTCTTAGTTCAGAGTTGGTGTTTCATATGAACCCAGATTTGTCTCTCTTTATGTCAGTATGGGCAAGTTTTCTTTAAAAATGTATAATTTAAAACTATCATGGCCCATGCATTTTCCAGGGACCAGAATCAATACTGATCTTAGTTTGAATATTTTTCTTGCAAGGTTCTTTTTGTGAAGTTCACAAGTAATATGTGTTAAAACTATTAAAGCTATATCACAGTCTCATTGACATATTAAATATAGGCATTACCCATTACTATTAACCTTACAACTCCTAAGTAATAAAAATCCTGCATACATCTTTATTAGCCTAAAGTTATACTGTAACATGCAGTATTGTAAAATAGGAAATAAAATACTGTTTGGAAACAAACATCAGACAGACTTCCATTATCTTCCCCAAAGTACTCTATTACAATGCTTGCACTGTTTAGGGCAGTATCCATTTCCATTCAGTTTTTAGAACTCTCTTTAGAGAGTTCTTGGGAGTGGAAACAAGTTGGGACAATCCAAATAGATATTAGTGAGTTTGTGTTCAAACCATGAGTGTGGTTTGACACTCACAATGTGATTCACCGAGCTTGTTTTCTAAAGCTTCATCAAATCGAGTTGCTGCTTCACTTAAGAGAGTAAAAAGTCTGTTTGTCACTAGGCTGCTGTCAGTCGTGAAAGACACAGCATTTACCTTCAGCTTTGTTCACGAACAAAGGCTGATTTCTGCAGTCTCCTGCAGGAAGACCTTTATAGGGACTAAGGAAGGGCTTTTTCTTTTTTCTCAGAGATTTTTTTTTTTTTGGACTGTCTGCAGACCTTGGAAACATCACTCTATCTTTTATCAGAATAACCTGTTTGAGTTTTTTCTCTATGATCTCGATGTATTTTGGAACTTCTGCCCCATTTTTTTTTAAATGATAACTCAAGGAGAAGGGATTCTACATTTAAGCTGCCTGCATCTTAATCATTATTTCATGCTGTTCCTAAGGTGGCTCTCACTTCTTTTCTCCCTTCTTTATTATATTATCATCAAACTTCTCTTGAAGCTTTTTCTCTTTGGACTGCTTGCTTTCATGAATATGGGTACTGTCCTGAAAACAAGTCTTCTGATCCACAGGCTCTTTAGCTCACTTCTAGACTCCTCTGATCATTAGAGACTCTATTCACAAAGAGGAAAAATACAACTGAAAGTAAGAATTCCCTTTAGCGGCTTCTAGAGGAAATGGGCATTGAAAGGACAAAGCACAGATACTGCACCCCTCAGTAATCCAGCCAAAAGATTAATAGCCAAGATAAAAATAGAAAAATATAATTATTCTAACTTCATTTCCTCTCTTGGAAAATATAAGAGCAGGCAGGACCTTTACAACCCTGATTCCCAGGTTGCTATCTCCCTATCACACTTGTGTGACTTGAAGACCATGGAAGCCTTAGTAGTAAAACTACGTGAATAATTCATGGTTAACAGCTTATTTGATGAATTACTGAAGCCCCTTTTTCTGTTTGCACAGAGTTTCTAGCAGATGACAATGTCTTTCAACTTATGTATTATTCAAATTGTTTCAACCATATTCTTTTTTTTTTTCTTTCTTTTTTTTCTTTTCCTTAATATGCTGATTTACTGCAAGCAGCTTTCCAGGTACTGAGCAGTAACAGACTCTGGTCACTGCAACTGATCCCCAAAGCCATGTGGGGAAAGTCTGTCTCCCAGTTGGCTGAGCGTAACTTTTACAGTGAGGAAAAGTATTCAGAAAAGAGGCAATGCTCATGCTTTGTTTTTCATATAGAGAGGCAGCAATTGGTTTGAAATTCCTTTTAACTTCTTAATATTTTCCCTTTCTGGATAACAGAGGCATTGGGTGAGGTTTCATTCTTATTAGATAAAAGGCTAATGTAAAATGTATTGGGTGTGGGTAGAGTTCAGGTTTAATTTTCTCCTGTCACATTTATACAAGGTAACTGTTGCCTAGGTTTACAGACCTAGGTTTACAGACCTATTAGGAAAGGGGGCAGTTAGGCCAGCGTCAACTGCTTTTAATTACTCTAATGTTGGAACCACATAAAAAGTGTAGTTTGTTTCTATTTCTGTGACATATCTTTTTCTTGTTTGTGTCAAGCATTGTGTCTTCTCACCCCAAATCTTCACTGTTTGGGTGCAAAGCCTTTATGTGCTTGTGAGGAAAAAAAAAAGGTTATTAGGATTTGTAAAATGAAAATTTTTTGTAGGAATTGTGATGGTAAGGTCCTCACAGCCTGTTTTTCAACTGAATGTAGGCAATAAAGAGCAAATTTGCACTGGGTTCTGTAATGGCACTGACCTTAGTGGAGAAAAACTGGGTTTGGAAATGCATAGTTATAAATTGAATAAGGAGAGAATATTTGGTAGTCTGTAGACCAGGGTCAGGTAATGTTGCTGAAACAGAGGTTAAAGCTTTTGTTCACTGTTAATTATCAGAGTTTCTTTGGAGAGACTATGGATAGTTGAGACTTAGTACTCAAAGGGGACAAAGTAAGAGTCAAAGGATTATTAGTAGATAGCATCCTTAAACATGTAGGAGAAAGAGGAATTTGTAACACTAACCTTCAGCAATTAATTCTGTAAATGTTTGTTTTCTGTTTTCCTGAGTGTTCTTGTGCTTAATGAGTTGTCTAATTGTATAGAATTATTTTTATTTATGGAAAGCAAATAAATAAGTTTCCATATATATGTCTATATATATATATAGAGAGAGAGACACCATGTTTTATTTTGGCCATTTTTCTTTGATTAGCATGGAAGGTGGGAAGCTATACCCTGATGAGACAGATTCTTCTGTGAACAAGGTACATCTTTTAGCAGAGATATCCTCAGAGCCCATCTTAATCTGTTCTGCATTTACTGCTGAGGTGAAGAAATTTGTGCTGCATACCCAGGATATATTACTTCAATTAATGTGTGGAAAAATTAGTATTGCTTGTTTCTACATGAAATATGTTGAGCTAGGAAAGAATTGACAGAAATGGGTATGCAATAAGTTAACAGTGCAGTTTAACAATGTGTCCAAACTATGTCACAAGAAATTATGTGGGATTTCACTTGACTTATACCTTCTGATTTTCCTTAGAAAAAGAGTTGTTTCCATAGTAACAGCCACATTACATGGTTCTATACTTATGATACCTCTGAGATAGACTAGCATTGCAAAGAAATATACTTCTCAATATGTCATACAAAAATCCTGTACTTGTTAGTAAGAAAAATCTTATTTCCAGCAAAGTGAGACACTTGTTTGAGGTTTCTAGGCTGTGGTTAATTTGTTTATACTCTCTTTTTCTGTCCCTCCCTCATTTATTATGGGTAGTGCTTATATTGCTGCCTATTAAGATGCCTGACAGTTCCCATTGTAGTCTTCAGCTGCTTACAGCTTTACCAAATATTAACTGTTTAGGCTCATATTTTCTGTTCGGGGCCTTTGCCTTGTGCAAAGTCCTTTTGGAATATCTCATAGCTGTGCAGCTGTTTCTAAGAATTATTGTGTATCTTTTCCTTTTTTCCTATGTTAATTGCTTGTTGGTTCTTTTTTGAGGATTTCTATATTCCTTCTGGGCAAAAACCTAGTGTAGCGTGTGCCTTTTGCTGTGTGAACTTTTGGTACTCTCTAACCCCCATCCTGAAATTTCACAATGATAGGTATCTGCAATCTCATGGTATTGAAGTTGATTCCTGGCTTTTGAATGTTTCTAGGAGACCTTGGAAATGTGCTAATAAAACATACATATATTTATTAAGTGCATGTGTACGTACAGACATAGTGGATGTATTTATGCACTTAAATAGGTTGCACGGGTTGTCTGGAGAATGACAGGTATAGCAATACTATTCCATTTGTGTCAGAGAAGTAAGAGATCAGAAATAGCTATTAGAATAATTGGAAAATGAAGATAGGATATAACTTTAGCTCTTAACAATTCAACCAGTCAGTGAAGAATCTGGATTGGTATAGAGCTCAGTTGTTGGAGCATGTTAATTTGCAGCCTGTTCAGAAGCTGCCATGGAGACTGCTAATACATCAGATGTTTCTTAATGAATTTTAAAAAACAATGTGCGCTTGGTTACTGCAGACTCAAAAGCTGTATTGTGATTCATTCTTGTCAGAAAATGTACTGAGGTGCTGTTTTTGAGTTCAGAGCTCTTCAGTGCATGCAGAATTATTTATCTGGTCCTTGATAGAACACACTGAAATATTTTCTTATATCTTAGTATTTCGGTATTGTACTTTATTTTGTGGTGGTTTATTTTGGTGCTTTTGTCTGCCTTCTTTGTTTGTTTAGGGTTTGTTATTACAAGCTCTATGTTTATATTGCTATGCTACAAAATAATGCAGTGTCAAGATACATGAATTGGCTCTTGAATACTAGTATGGCTTTTTTTGGTGCAGTACTCCATCACTGTTAAGTATAGTTAATTTGGCTGAGCCACAACACGGCACAAATACAGATTCTGACACCTGAAGTCTCTCATCGGCAGCTTGGAATATTACCTTGTATCATATAGATTTAAGTTATGCATCATTTACAAATTCCTTCTGGTTGCACGTTTCTTCTGGCATCCAAAACTGGCAGAAATCTGCTGGTAGAGTCCCTCAGCTGTTTCTCTTCCTGTTTTCTGAAGAGAACACACGTGGGGTTGTAAAGGTCGTGTTATTTAGTACAGAAGTGACAAGTGAACTGTTTGCTCCTGCAGCCTCCCCCATGCTTCTTTCACGAATGCTACTTTGATTTGTCACTGGGCTAGTCTCCTCCAGTCACCTCCTTGCATGACTACAGCTAGTGCTTTGTCATTTCACTTCCTACTGCAGATCTAAAGGGTTCAGTTCATAGCACTGAACTGCCATTCCTAACCTGTCAGGCAGCAAACAAATCAAACTCAGTAATGCAAGCAAGATCCCAGTAATTCATGAATGTCTGAAGCACCAAAGATAGCAAAAGACATATTTGTAGATGGGCATAGGCTGCATTTTACTATCATTGTAGCACTTTATTTTGACAAGCTAGCAAATTTGTGGTTGTTTTCTTCTTCAGAATTTCTATGTCTCTTGAACTGTAACTCTGGCATTATTGTTTGAGTGGTGTGGAACAAGTTTGATGCGGGAGATTTTCAGAGCAGAGCAGTGGAATCACAGCTGGGTCCTTAAGTGCACTCGGTCTGAGTGGGGTGCACTGTTTTGGCTCAAGTAAAGGCTACTTAGGGAAATAGGCAAAAGATAGTGCACAATAGCCAATGTCCAGGACCAGGTGCTGATCTGTGTTAGGTCATTCCACTGGAAATATTTAGGTCCTTTTTCTTGTGATTCCTCTTTTAAGAACTGGGAAACACTGTATTGAACACGATCAGAAATACATCAGGAAAATAAATGTAGAAGTTTTGCCAGTAGGTTTTGGGACTATGTGAAGGTAGCTGAGTGTGTAGTGTTCTTTTCAATTATGAAAATTTAGAGGAAAGCCTGGAAATAAGAGCTGCAAAGTGAAGTAAATAGTTTGGCTTGTTATTTGCTTTTTCCTGTTAGCGTTCTTGGAATCTCTCTGTGTATTGTCTGCTCCTCCTGACTCTTCATTTAATCTGATACAAAATGGCATAGTAGTGGCTAGGAGCTGAGGCAAGATAAATAAGTTGTAGAATAGATGTAAGCTTTTAAAAGTGAGAGCAATTTATCAGTAGAACAGTGTACCTAGAGCCGTAGTTGGTGTCTGCCTCTTGCAATCTTCCAACAGACACTGGATGTGTTTCTAGTAGATATGCTTAGCTCAGAGCTTGATGCAGAGTTGACTAGATTAGAAATTGTGGTATGTCTATACTAAATCATCCCATGAGAGGGAAATCTGTGAGCGTATTGGGAAAAGATTCCCTAACTCCTATTTCCCTTGGCTGATTGCCTCAGCTTCCCTACTTGACAGTTATTTTAGTTTTACCTGATGTCAATACTCTCAAGTAAAATTGTCTGAAAGTGTAGATTGATTCTTTCATCTGGAAAAAAGTAGGTAAATATATCAAATGAATAATATCTAATATAAAGAACCAATATACTTTGTTATTCAAGCAATAGTTTTTAATACTATATCCCCAAATTGCATTAGCTTAGGCATATTTTTGTGTACCTACAAAGTTGATTGCATTTATTCTGCAGATCTGTTAGCTGGATCATTACCTTGGTTTTCCTCCATATTTTTGAGAGGATTATAATCTGTGGTAAAAACTATGGAATTCACACTTCAAATAATATTGCTTATTAGGATGAAAATGTGTCTGGGGCCAGATCTGAAGGATCCTAATACTGTGACAGAGTCAAAATATGAATGATGAAGTTAATTTTGCTAAGAGCAACTAAACCTGTTCAGGTGAAAAAATAACCTTCTCTGTATGTATATGTACATGTATATAAAACAATTCATACTCAGGGAAGTGATAGTGGATATCTGTTTCCATATTAATTACGGGATAACTCTTGTTCATATTGTACCTAAGGCTGTGTCTGGTTCTTCGGGAGTACAGAGTAAAGGACTTACACAGTTTCTCTGTTTTATCTGTTTAAGCACATTTATTTTGAGAGGCAAAGGTGGGTGCCTTGTTTTTGTGCATAGCTGGTGAGGATTCACACCAACCCCTTGGAACTACGAAGTGCTTGTTTTGGTCCCACAGTTTAAACTTGCCTCTTACCAACAGTTTCCTAAAAACATCAGCTCATTGTTCTGAAGTTGTCAAAGGCCAAAGAGAATGATTGCAACGTTAATGTTATTGAGTTAAATTCTACAGGAAAACCCCACTGCCAGATTATATCATTAAAAGGTCCATGCATTTTCTGAATTATCTTTCAGCTTTAATCTTTCCAACAAAGAAAGAATAAAATGTCCGAAAAAGCAGTACACTTGACAGAGAAGGATTAAAAAGGGTGAGGTAGAGAAACAGAAGTTTTTCTACAAGGAGAGATGAAGGCCCTTTAGCTTGAAATGACAGAAAGGAGACTACATGAGAGCTTAGTCAAACCTTGAAGAGGTGATTAGAGAATGTTTATGTGCTATTTCACTCAGTATCAGAACCAAAGGCGCCCAGGCTTAATGTGACTGAAGTAAGTTGGTTTTTTGCTCCATGTAGTTTGTAGGAATTATGTTGTGTAACCCAATGCATGTGATGCTGTCAATACCTACAGAATTTAGAAGATAGGTTCATAGCTAGCTGCTAAATACAAAATTCTGAGTGGATTATGTAGATTATAAAATCTGTGAGTTACTGACCTTTGGGAAAGGCAGAAGGATACACAGAAGAGATCTGTGGTTTTGGGACTCTGCATGGGCATTCCCTGCAGAGTTGTGGACTTCAGGGATCTTTGGCTTGCAATATGATTGTGATTTTGCTATTAACCAGGTAAGCTTATTTTATGGGTATTGTAACCAAAAAGTTGTGCTGATCCAAAAGGAGGTCTATCCAATACAATATTTGTGTCTTTATAGCAAGTTTTATTCTTACTTTGTTGTGTAACTGTTGCTTTCCCTTAATGATTTTACAGTGAGGTTTGTACTTAATGTTTGTTTTTAATTAGTAAGTTGAGTCTGTCTCCAAAGTAAGGTCTGTCACCTATTTCTGTCTTCAAGTTTCCACATGAGCTTTTTAAGGAGTTTACATAAGAAAGCAAAAGCACAAAATTACTCACACAGCATATGTGGTTCCTTTAGACTGTTCACACATGATAACAAGGACAGCACTGCAAATGTCAAATTAAAAGATCAGTTTTGTGCTTGGTATAAACCAACTGTACTATGTTGCCTTCAAGTAGCATGATGCCTTTTATCAGAAAGGGAGTAATAATGAATCCCTGTGCCAATCAACCCTACAGGCTTGAATGGGAAAAAGGAAAATAGGAGGAATGAATTACATGGTTAAATACCTCTTTGGTAATTTTTTTTCTAACCATATAAGAAAGTTCTTCCATTTATAGTCTCTGATCCATCTGCATTATTAGCTTACAATCCTTTTAACAGTGTTGTTGCAAGGCTAACACATAATCATGCCTTGTCTCAAGGAAAGTCAGAAGAGAAGGACAGAAGAAAGAATAACAGGCCAAGAAAACGGAAATAAAGAAGTAAATGTTTTGTGCCTGTCCTGAATTTCATCGAATTTCCTTCACCAAAGCCAAGCTTGGTTGCTGTTTGAAATGCTTAAAGAGGAAGCTTCCCTCTTTGATTTTGGATCCACATAAATCCCTACTTTGCATTTGTTCATCTGTGGGGAAAAAACAGAAGCCATAATTTTTGTGATTCCAAACTTAAAACTCTGAAAACTTTGCAAAGCAAATATTTTGAAAGAAAGGAAGAGAGCCATCTGAACAAAAGTTATGTTAGGAGTAGGCATTGCAGGAGAGCTCAGGAAGTTCCTAATTAATGAACAAGCACGAAATCCTGAGTAATTAAATTTATATATAATATATACTCACATATTTGAAAACATTTGTCTATTTGAAAATAGACTTCCATTCTGTTATCCAAAGAGCACATGGTCCAAACTGAGGCCAAGACACAGTAGATGGGTATGAAAAGAAAACGAAGCACAATGGAAAGTATTTTCTACCCTATTCAGTGTTATCTTAGTCTGCCAGCAGCTTAACTTTTTCCTTTATATATTAGTAAATTTTTAAATGGGTGTTTGAAAGAAATGAGTCGAAAGCTGTAAAGAAATGTTCACAGTCTAGTGTGGGAGGAAGCACAGTGGCGACTGTTATAAGATGATGTGAGTAGGTACAGGACAGAGTTTTTGAAGTGGCATTTCCCCACTGGATGAGAAATTTTAAGTAGGAAAGAGAAAAATGATAACAAGCCTTGAATCTGATGACAGGTATTTATAATTGCATTGGGCCAAGTAAAGGCACATATCTCCCAGTGTGTTTTATTTCCCTATGGTTGCTGTAGGCTGAAATGTATTGGAGCAAAGTGTAGTTAAATTTTCTAGGTCTGATTTTTCTATCACTTTTCAAGGGACTAGCCCAGAAAGTATATTTTATAGAATAGATTGAATTTCTCTGTTCCTGTATGCTTTTCTGTGACATCTTCTTGTTTAGGGATATGAAAGGGTCAGCAAAGGCTGACTGGATGATATTGAAGGGGAAAAAAAAAAAAAAGAGGAAAAAAAAATCCATGTGTCTGATGAAACATCTCTGGCTGGTATTCTGAAGCCCGCATAAGGCCTCTTGAATAACTTATTAGTACCTAACTATGTACCAGTATTAATATTGTAAATTCTGCTAGGATAACTTTGCACCAAAAATCAAAACAAATAACCCCCAGCTTCAAACTACTAGTTCTTGTACTACTTTGAATATTTTGACCTTGGATGCATCACAGAATACGGCAATCTGAATTTCCTTGATCCTTTTCTAAGAAATCCAGGCTGAACCATTTCTGTGGCTCTGTAGGATATATCCAGGAATTATATAATTACTATTGTAACTTTGCAACTGTATAATTCGTGAATAAACTGCAATCATAACTGTGATTGTCTTATTATAACAGCTTGTCTTGTTTATCTGCTGCTCCCACCTGATGTTGCTAGCTGAATATTGCTGGCTTGTTATGACCAAATTTTATTTATGTTTTCATTATTTTCTTTTCAACAGTACTTAACAAAGAACCCTTAGTAACAGCCGAGTCTTATCATAATTATTTGTTGTTTGGGACCTGCATGTATAGGACTGACAGGCAAGCGCAGGTCTTGGGCTTGTCAGTTGTCTTACAGCACATCTCTGACAGGCAGATATTCAGATCTTCTCCTAGAGGAAACTCTTTTGGAGGTATGGCATGGGAACAAAGAAACTGATCCTGATCCCGTTGCTTGAAAACACCTCTATGAAAATAATATATGAAATAACTAAAATATTTAATGTTTAATGAACTCAACTCAGATCTTGTGGTGTATCGTAAGAGTTTGGGGACAAAGTATTATTTGGTCAAAAATCATGTCAGACTGGCCTGTAGAGTGTAGGCTTTTAAGTGTATACAGAATTGTTCAACAGATCTGTCCTTTAGCTAAGCAGGGCTGCTTAAGTGTCTGTCTCTTGAGGTTAATACGTGGCAGTTTTGTTATACCTTTTATGATCCTAAAGGTTGAAGGAGGGAAAAGAGCCCTCAAACCTTCCTGCAAGGCATTCAATTTGTGGCAAGTTTTTCAACCTTGTGGCCTGCAGCAGAAAGAGCTGACCAGATAAAAGCCTCTGGAGCACTGATTCGCCTCACCTTCTGCTCTCTTCTGTGCAACAAACTGATAGCCAAAGAGGTTTGTCTTTCTGTGCAGTTAATTACAGTCAGACAGGTAATACCTAAAATGTCCTTGGAACATTCCAAAGGGCCATCAAGACAACCAGAAGCTCTCTACATAGATATGTAGTTCTGGAGATGAATGGCTGAATCAGCCAACTGGTGAATAAAGAATCAAAATTCTATAGTATAAGGTGTTTACTACATACCCCAGAGGTGTTTACTACATACCCTTATAATTTCCTGTACCTACTGGTATTTTTTTGCCTTCCTGTAACTACACTTTTGGAAAGCATCTGCTATTGGCCTATCTTTTCTCTTGTTAAAAGCAATTTACACTTTCTGTGACATTATTAGGGAGAGAGGGTAATGGTAGCATTGACAGTGTTGAATTGTCTTATCTGCCCGTGGTGAGATTTTGACAATCATGAGAAAGAAATTAATAGATTTTAAAACATAATTTACAGATTACAGTTAGGGCAACAAACTTATGTCTTTAATCCTTTTTTCCTTACTAGCACAGCTACTGAGAGGCAGGACAATAGCTGGAACAGTGTTCAGGATTTGGCAGCAGTTGTTGAACAAAAGGCTTACAGAAACCATCTTTTTGAATGTTTGAGTAGCCTAAGCAAGCAATATAAGCCTGAATTTACTTGTAAACACGCATTGTAGCTGCAGGTAGCATCCAGGTGGGCTGTGAATCTGATGAAGGATCTGAGGGTGAGCTTCCCCTTGTGCTAGCATTTCCCAGCTACTGCAACAGGCTGGGAGTGGGAATCAGACACCCACCCACCTTCTCATACTCTGGCCTTGTCTCTCTTATCAGATTTCTGAACATCATGAACTTGAAGCCAGTGGCACCTGCTTCCCCTTCTCTCTGCCTCTTCCAGGGAATTTGTACTGTTTTATAGCCACATATTTTTGAGTATAGTTGTGGGGTTTTTTCTCTTCAGTATCTATCAGTAACTGGAAAGTGTGGAAGAAGGACATTGGGAGAGGGATCAGGGAATGGGGGAATGAGAGAGAAGGCTTGTTAGGATCAATTCTCTTATTTCAGCATGGTCTTTTAATTTCACAGAAATGTAAAATAGGAAAGGGCCACTGAAGTTGTCTCATACACCCTGCTGCTCCAGGCAGTGTGAACTGCAGCTACGCTGTTCTTCCCAGGTTTTTGTGCACCTGATTCTCTGTGCTTCCCTAGCAATCACTTTCATTGCTGCACAATCCTTATGGTCAGGAAGGTTTTGCCTATCATACTACATGTTGCTAGCTTCTTATTGTAATCCAGGTTTGTTTCTTCTTGTTCTGGCCACCATGATTACAGCAAATAGGCCATGTATTTTTGTGGTAGGATTTTATTGAAAGACTGTGCTTATACTACCATTTAATAATTTTTTCTAAGAATTTTACTCTTTCCATTTATGGAAATACTATGTTTTCTTTGTTGTTTTCCTCAGGACTCATGCCAAATAGTCCACATATTAGTCAAGATGTGATTGTCAAACTAAGACATACTTATTCATCTGAGGGGTACCAGTGCTACTTGTATTTGCTGTTACTGTACTGTTATATTTTTGAATGTTAGACTTCATTTCCACCATCATTTTGAATTTTAGCACTCTTGTTCCAGATGTGTACAGGCATATATTACTTACCTAAATAATATTGTCTATTCTATCATTTTATCTTTTGTGATAATATTAAGTTGTACCAGATTCAGGACAGATGCATGAACAACTCCAGTTGATAAATTTTGATATAAATTACTTTCACTTGAGGCAGCTTGGCACATATCTTTTCGTAATTTCTTTTCTAGTCCATGTTTCCTAAACTCCTTTTCAAGAAGCAGCACTGAAAGTATTGTAAGGATGGGATGTAGTATTCACCATATTGTCCTTAACTTTTAGGTTTCTGTATAGGAGAAGGAATTGAGATTGGCTTGTGTTAACTGTTAATAATCTTTGGGGCTTGTGTTCATATAACAACTTATCAATAGTGTTTCATTATTTGTTTATTTACACTTTTCTGGAAACAGGAGGTAAGCTGACTAGTCTTAACCTCACGCCAGCAGCTATTGGCTCTGTGATTGCTTCATCCCATATCCAAATACAGATCACACTTGGACCAGATACCCTTAGCTCTTACTAATATAAATAATATCATATAACTAGTACTCTGAATAAATGAGTATCTCTGTTTTTAGTTATCTTGCAGTTCAAACTGCTCGCCAAACAAATTTAATGTAGTCCCCTTACTGGGAGAACAGGAAAATACTTTCTTGGGTTGTCTGAGCATGGGGTGTATCTATCAATAATCATAGCTAATATAATGATTAATATATGTATATGGTATAATATGTATATACATATACATATAAATGTATAATTTGTTTTAGATGTTGTAATGTATTAATATCTAATTCTAGACTTTCTAAACTGGAAGCAGTTTAAAAAATATTTACACTTTTTATAATTTTAAGTGATGTCTTACTTGAATGTGGCTTATTTTTGCACTTTAGTGACTGTAAAAATACTATGGTCAGCCATAATTTATTTTTCTTTCTCATGCAGTGATAGAATTCTGTAGATCTTTATCTAAATCTAAAGCCTTTTATTAAATTGTAGATGTATTTTGTTGTCACTAATACCAAGCAAATTTGTTTTAGATGTTGTAATGTATTAATATCTAATTCTAGTACCCTCCTTCTCAGTAGGCTGTGGTTTACCAAGAATATCAGTACCAATGTTTAAGTTCCACAGCCAGAGGAACTGTGGCAAAGGAGGTTACCAGAGACAGCAGGGCCCTTGTCTGTGATCAGTTAGAATTGTTTTTTCCTGTGTCCTTGTCTATCTCTTGGTGCAAATATCGTCTTAACACCAGGAACTAAATATTCCAAATTATCTTTTGTAACTTGGTGGTTGGTGGCTTGAAAAAACTATAAAATAATAACTGTCCTTTTGTCAAACATTCCATGACAGAGAAAGTGGCAGATCTTCCAAATATAACTTCATTACTGTCCAAGTCTTTAATTTCTCCTGAGTGCTTTCAGAATACAAATCAAGAAATACAGCTCTTGTTAATCAGCTTTAAGTCTGATCTTCAAAGCAGAGAGAGAAGAAGGAATTCTGTCTTTTAAATGCTTTCTCTTGTGTCCCATTTATATACATGTTGTAATAAAAGAGGCCTTGCAGGGACCTGTCCCAATTAGTAACTGGAAAACTGCAAAGCCTCATAAAGTATCTTAACCATACACGAAAAGAAATGTCAGCAGGTATAGACAAATGACTGACTGACTGTACAGTCTATCTGTATTCAGACTAAAAGGTTTTTTGATATTATGCAGGTTATGTGTTTTTTATGAAATTAAACCTAGTTTGGCTAAGGAAAAATGGACCCTCTTCTCCCTTGTGTTATCGTCTTATTTTTCCCTCTCATTTCTCTTTTCCCCTTTTTCCTCTTTTTTTTTTTAATAACATAAACCATCATTTTTCTACAGTATTATGCATTTCTTACCTGAAAAACAGTTTCTGACTATGCTTGTGTTTTAGCATAAGAAAATTGGCAGCACTGCCACAGACAAAAGCTGCTTTCTAAATCTGGTGTGGGTTTTTTTTCCTTTCAGTAACTGATTAAAATGAGATAAACTCAGATTTTAATAGTTCCACTTCCTCATAACTAGGAAGTTTTCTAAGGAAGTTTTCACATACACTTTTCATCATCTTGAATGTCACTTTATCAAGTGATAGTTGAATGACACCTTTTGAAGATGGGAGAGTTATCCTGTATAAATCGTCTCTAGCAACAGCATAGGGGAATACGTTGTATGTTAGGCTGGACGGAGTGGACTTTAGACACTTGGATTTTGTCCTCTTTTTTGCTGCTACTTTAGATAAAATCTTAACCAAGTCATCCATTTGCCTCAGTTTGCCAACATCTATCATTTGATTTTGCTACATTAATGCCTGTAAAA
Source organism: Pachyramphus minor (assembly GCA_013397135.1). Classification (NCBI taxonomy): domain Eukaryota; kingdom Metazoa; phylum Chordata; class Aves; order Passeriformes; family Tyrannidae; genus Pachyramphus; species Pachyramphus minor. The sequence continues at coordinate 1,244,901 of VYXB01007043.1, forward strand.
CATTTTGAAATAGTTGTGTGAAAAACTTTATGCACTACAAATCCTTAGTACTGTAAGCGTTGAAAGGATAATAATTATAATGACTGCCCAGTATTTTACCTGAGTTATGTTTTCAAAAAAGCATCTCTTATAGATCAAACATCATTAAATTTTTTTCATGAAAGAGGAACAGAACACATTTTTATCAATAAATCTCTGTTTTGCTTTAAAATTGTTTTGCCCTAAGAGAGTGACAAAGGAGAAAGAAATGCTTTATAAGGAAAGTGAGAACGTTTTGTCCTAGCTCAATTGCTAAAATTCTAGGAGATGAGCATTATGGTGTTGAAATGTAGAAAACTACAAGGGGAAAACAGACATTTCATTTGGTGATATTAGTGTGTTTTTATTTGTGTATTGAAACATATATATTGGATTCTTCAGAGTTAATGGAAAACAGCTAACCTCAAGCAGCAAACCAGAGCTGTTTTGAGTGTGTGTGTGTGTGTTAGAGTAGACCCTCAGTCATTTGACCCAAAGAAACCAAGGTGGCACAGTCCTTTGCAGAATAGAGATTGTGCTAAAGTAGAGGATGAAAGAGAGACTCTCATTCTTCCGGTTGCATTGCAGCTTGAAACAATTTATTGGTAAAATGCTTTTTCAGAGAGACTTGCTCTCATTCATTTATACCTTCTATCTGCTCTTTCATTTACTCTGTCACATGCTGTGTTGCCTCCCTAAATACATTGCTGCTTCTTTCCCCTCTGCAGAACTTTTGTCACTGCTATTTCCTGGTGAAAGAGTTGGCGATTGACAGCTCTGCTTCTATTAGCAGTTTTGAGACTGTTTCTGCTTATCTTCACCTAACTATAAAATTGTTCTGGCTTTTCAACAAAGAGATTAGTTTGTTAGGATATCTACAAAACCAGCTAAGAACAAGGTGGAATCATTGCTGTGTGAGATGCAGCCTTTCTGCACATCAGCAATTTGCCAGCCACTTGGAAAAAATACTTTTTAATAGTGCTTCACACAGAAAGAGAATGCAACTTATCGCTTTTTCAGAAGGTTCATTTACACCTCTTGATGTAAAACTGCTTGAGCTAGAAATGGTTACAGTCTACAGTTCATCATACGTCTTGACTTAGTTTAGTTATTGTTAATTGCTGAGATGTTCATTGGCTGATCCTTAGGTGTTCACTGCTTTCAGATCTTAAAAAAATATTAAGGGTCCCATCTGGAAAAAAAACAAAACAGTCAACATGTTTGGCTGATATTTGACTGTATGACTGGAGTCCTAAACTTCTAAAAAAAGGAAATTGCTTTCTTGCCCTTGACCTTTCACATGAACGTTTATAGCTCTTGTTGCATTATTTTGACTCTTGACAATTTGAATGTGTTTGCAAGGGACGTAATTCTTCCTGTGTTAATGGCTCTTGTTTGCACCTGAATGATTATGTGTAAATGTGTAAGGGGCAGATGGCCTGAACTTCTTCCCATAACTCAGGCCTTTTTCCATAACTTAAGGACATCACCAAGAAATTTGAACTCTTAGACTGCTACGAGGGTGGTTCTGAAAAGGTATCTGGACTGGTTGGTAAAACTTAAAGAACTAAACCATTTGTTATTGCCAAGTGTTTTCAGTTCCCTGTTTCACCATCTGCTGGAAAATAGCTTTGGCTTGCTGGCTTGGTACATTCCCCCACCCTTTTAGTTTTTTCCCAGGAAATGTTTGGAGAATCTGTTTAGGGGAGGCATATTGAAAAGGGAAAAATATTGGAATTGTGTATAGTCAGTAGATGTTATAAACTGAACCATAGTGACACAGCAGAAGCTGCCATATTCCCTGTAAATAGTATGACCACTAAATCTTAGTTAACAAGAAAGAATATCTAGTTAAACAAAGAAGTTATTTCATTAAATGCTGGTTGTTTGTATATATCTAATCTCAAAAAAAATACTGACTTTGATTACTTGATTTTATGCAGCCATTTCCTGTGAAAAGGAGCACTATAACCTTTAAGGAAGAAAGCTTATATAGCTGAGATATTTTTCAGCCTACACTTCTCTTACAGTATCAGTGAAGGAACATGATTAGCAGATTCTTCTGCCAAGAAACTGTTATGTCACCAGAGAGATGCAGCAGAGATGAAACAAGAAAAAGACAAGGAGATTAAAGCGGTCAGGGGGTATTAGTCATGAAGGCTTCTGCTTTGTCTAAGATTGCATTCTGTAGGACTGTTAGTCAACTGAATCAGCAGTAAAAGGATGACTAGTGTGGTGACTGGGGACAAGCACTGAGGTAGTTTGACCAAAAGGTAAGTGGTGATAACATAGGCTTTTATGTTATGGTCTTCATGCAGAGATTCTTATTGTGATCTCAGAGACTGCACTTAGGAGAATTCGTTGTAACATTGTACAGATAATTAAGAATGTAATTAAGAAGATGGACTACTGAAAAAGAAAATAGTTAATAATTAAAAGCACAATGAGGAAAAGAATTATTTCTGGTAAATAAGTACTGGGAGGGAGAAGGAGCAAGTGTTTCATCAGAGCAATAGAAAAAGCATTCTTGTAAATCAATCACAAGATGACAAGTAAAGGAAGAAGAAAGAGCCAGTAATAGCAACTGAGGAAAACGAAACAATAAGACTTAGCAGATATGATGATAAGGCAGCAGGGGGATTTTTTTACTTTCTCTGGGTTTGAGTAATTATTTTTTTGGACCAAATAGTATTGTACATATTGAACATAAGGAACACTATCAACTCAGCTCAGAGTAGCTTTTCATAACCAGTACTTTCCTGCCTACTTGCCTGTCACCCAGACTCCTGGACTTTTCCATTTGGGAATGAATCCTAATGATCTTCCAGGCTTTTCGAAGTCTCTGTTTTTGACAGGTTATTGAAAATTGCTATATACTCCTTATGTAGATGTCAAAATCAGTGTTGAGAAAATACAACGGTTAAATGGATCATAGTTAAAAGGGTCTCGCAAATAGTACTCTAGAAGACAGAGAAATTCTGATGAGCTGTGCAGGGGTGTTCTGCACTAAATGGACACTTAGTGCGCTGGTGGGAATGTCTTAAATGGCTAATCAGATGTCTTAGCTTTGAAGAGGAGAATCTACACAGTAGAAGCAAGTATTTATGACCTCTCAGGATCCCCTGATTTAATTTGCAAATGGTAGAAGTGTTGTCTACAGACAGTAACATTGAAATGGTGTCCTTTATCCCAGTGGGGTTTTTCCCAGTGTGCAAAGCACACCTTGTCCCCCTGAACCAGGTGACTGTGTAAGAACAGGGAATAGCAATGTTGCAAGAGGAGGGTGAAGTCTCCTTGTGTGACATGATGTCATGTCCTGTGTCCACTGTCTAGAGACCACAGTCAAATGGGCCAGGACAACATCAAAAATAAAGCTTTCTATGTAAGCTTGTTGACTTTCATTTTAGAAGTAAATGAAATTTAATTAAATAAAACTAAATTTATTTCCTTTGGTCACTAGCTCTGTGGTGGGTGACATCATCCTTACTAGAGATTACTAGACAATTACTAGACATTACTTTTGGTACTAATTTTTTGTGTATTCAGTTTAAAAATTCATAAGCTTTAAGACTTAAAAAGAACCTGTTGCTTTTCGCCTTCAGAGTACCTGGTGTGCTTTTTAATGGAACTGGAGTTGTGAATTTTCATAAGTGTACATCCATGACCTTAAGAAGACGGGAAGATTCCAGACAGAAGGAAACATAAGGCCTGGGCTAGGAAAAAAGAAAATAAAGGAAAACACAGATTTTATAGTACATGAGTCACTAACAGAGACACAACAGTGAACGAGAGTGGATTAATTCTGGATAAAATGGAAGAGGGAAATGTACGAGGAAAATAATATTGCTCACTAAATTTTGTGTAAGGCTCTAGGGAGAAGTTTAAAATTTCTTAGTCTAATTTCTTAGTCTAAAGAAAAAAGGAGCCAAATCTTTCTGGCCAAAGCTGGTGAGAAGTATTCTGTGTCTAATGTGCAAGAGATACTTAATACATTCTGTAAGGTATATAGAATAGACCTAGAGCATTAGGGAACCAGAGTTGTATTCCCTGCCACTGACGTATACTGTAAGCTTGAAAGATTCTTGATCCCTTCAGTGTCTGAATTTGTTACTATAAAGCAGATTGGAATTGCCCTTTTTGTGTTCCAAAAGTAGTATCATGGGGATTAGTTCATAAAAGTTTGAAAATCACAGCTGAAAGAAACAAGTGGTGTGACATATGATGCGTAAACTTTTTGCTGTTAGAGAAAGATTTCATGGGACGATAAGAAGCTTAATTAAACTTAACAGCTATACCTAGGAAAGGTGGTGCTGACACATCACACACACACACCTGTGGAGAGATGAGATTTCCCTAATAAATTTCATATGAGTGTGTTCTTAGAGAAGAAAGTTCTTTAAGCTGTGATGAAAGTGTGAGATTAATTTAAGGATGCTATTTTTCAAGAACAAGATATGCTGGAGGAATCTGAAACCCTTGCCTACTTTGGCTGTTAAGAAAAGAATTATGCTGAGGAGAACATGGAAGAACTTTCTCAAGGGAAATTATAGAAAGGGAGGGAGGTATCAAGGACAAGCTGTGGTTTCTGATGGTTGATGCTACTTGAAAAAGAACCTTGTTGGGGATGCTGCTTTAGATAGTTTCCCAAAGGAAGTTGGATTGTTTTGTGGCAGAAACAAACTTGCTAGGCCTTGGTGGCCTAGCTCAGGCTAACAGCATGTGTCCATGTTGGGAAAGCTGAAGACAAATAGTCTTCTCTTGTGTCCTGAATTTGTAGGAAATTTTTCTAGATGGGTACTGGAGTCCCTACATCCAGATTTTTATGTGAAGTCCAGATTAATGCTGAAGGAATAAAGCAGTCTTTTTTGTCTTGATGATTGCATATGTGGATTTTTGTGTATGTAAGTTGAACAGAAAATTAATTCCTGCAGTTGATATTGTTAGATGTGTCATGCTGTTTTGCTTGTGTACCTGCTAGAAATGCTACTGTGTCACAAGTTCTTGAGGGCTTAACAGTGGAAGTATCACATTTCAGCTTCCTACCACTGTACTCAGAAATCAAGTCTGTCAGTGAAAGGTAGCAACATGAATATCAAAGTTCCTCAGTAGACTAAATCTGGTAAACAAGAGATTTTTTTAATTCTCAAATCATACTGTGTTTTCAGGGCTCATGCAGGTGATTTCCTTGCTGTCCCCACCTTCTACCACCCACACTGCTCCTGAGAAAGGGTAGTTATGCACATCAACTGTAGCATGTTCTGGAGGTTCTTGGTCACCTCTAGCTTTTGTACTTCTGATGCAAGGTATAAATGGAGGCTCAGGTTTAGAGGCTAAACAAGGAGGCAGGTATATCTTCTGTCAAAATACCTGTTTATTGTCCATTTATTTTGTATCTTCTTTCTCCATTTAAGATAAACAGCAGTTCCTCTTCAATCCCCAATACTGTAGTAAGTGCATGTCAGCTTGTTCACTCAGTAGTACCAGAAACCAACCTCCCACCCCCATTTTCTGTTTCTTTCAGAGATTAAAAGAATTTGCCTTGAGTTTGGTACCTGTGCAGAGATGGGAAAATTTTATTCACTGTTCCTGTAGTGCAACTATTCATGATTTGCCATATCCCGATGCTTAAGAATTTCTATTTTATAAATGTACTTGGAAATTTTTCCAACATCTTTTCATTAGCATAGGAATTTGGTAAGATTTAACAATGTTCTGAAATGTTTGGACACAGGGACTTCTATAGAGGCATTTCTCCTTGAAGTAACTGCTTTGAAGAACTGACCCTTTCTGCCGTTTTTTTCCTACTCAGGAAGATCTTTTTAATTTTTAAGAGTCCAAATAGTTTTCAAGTTTGAATTTGGCATGAAAAAACCTCAACCTGTTCAGTTTTTTTAGTTCATTAGTACTAATTAGAGCTCATTGTGAATTGTTATTGCACTTTTATGTTGCCATACAAATGATTAAACCTTTACAGAATCACTCAACTGTACCCTAATATAAAAACTCATCACTAGTGCATATAAAATTAATATATCATCAATCAGCTAGGAGTGGAACTGGGAGGTAATTGTTTTATTTTACTTGTGTACCTGTTTTCAGTCTAAAGCTACTAAACCAAAACATATGCAGAAATTAGTTAAGTATGTAGAGGCTCACTCCTAGGACCTTATGCAGGTCAGAACTTCTTTTGTGTACAAAGCAGAGCTGTTTCAGTCATGCTTTTGTTCAGTACATTTTTGTCTTCAAATAGCCTTTACCCTTGGGCAGCAGGGTCATGTTGCTTCAAACTTGGTGCAAATAATTTAAACATGAAGTATATGTTTATAAGATTGTTCTGTAGACATCTATCTCTTATATAATAATAATAATATTATTATTACATATTTCAGAAAAGATATATTGAAATATTTATTGTGATAATCAACAGTAGTCTTGAAAACAAATCTTCCAGTTTTGTAGCACTGAACTATAACAAATACTTACTTTCCACTACAGGAATATAATTTTATAGTTTTGACCTGTACATTATTAAGTAGTCACTTTTTAGAGTTAGTTTGTCTAGTGATATTGTGAAGGATTTATTGTTTTGTTTGTGAATTAAGGCAGATAAGAAACCTCAGGTTGGATAACTCACTTCCAGTCAAGAAGCATATAAAACTTGCTTATTCCTTACCTCTTTACATGTTTGTTTGTTTGGGTTTTTTTCATTTTTCAGAGGCATAAACATAAAACTTGGTAAGAACTGTTGTAGGTCACATATCAGGCATAGAAATGCTACGTAGGGTTTTATAAGATAGGTATTATTTTTTAATCTGGAAATTTTGTTTGGAAGGGGGGGAAATATTTATTGTCAAGGATTTCTAGACTAGTTAGCTTAAATTCTGAGCAAAATCATATTCTTGTGGGGCTGAATTCTCTGCAGTTTGCTGAAGGAGTTTGAGGTATTCTGGTTCTTCTACTTCACTTGTGTGTGATATATCTGTAGAAGGTGCCTGTGCATATCTGTTCCTGTGTTTGGTATGTATTTGATGCTTCTGTTAAGACAGACAAAAAAATCTCATAGACCCTAATTATTCTGCAGCAAGGGCACATTAAGATGCCTCCTCCTACACATGGTATGTGATTATTCTGAAATCCTTGTTGTCCAACTATCTGATACTGCATATCTATACAAAGCCATGAAACTTGAACCTGGCTTGTATTGTTCCAGTTTTTATGATGTTTCAGGCACTTTTGCTATTTTTAGTTTTGAAGGTGTTGTCACAGGGCAAGTGAATGAGTATTTACCTAAGATCCTAAGAGGTTTTTTGCATCTTGAGAAATGACAACCATTGCTGGCTAATATAAAGAAAATACTGTATAAATGCCAGACTTGCAAAAGACTGGAAGTTTTTTAACTGCATCCATGTTTCTTTCTGATGTTTTAGGTCTTTCCCCCCCTCCCCCCACTTTTAAAAACACACTCAAAAGGTTGGAACTGTAGGGCTGTTTTCATGAAGGTGTGTTTCCTTCTCCAGTTGTTGATTTAGTATACTAACTTTTTAAAGCCAACATTAAAAAGCAAATACAGGTCTTAATATGGTCGAGTTGGCACAATCATGTTTTTTTTCCAGTTCTGTCCCCTAATTGTTCGACGCATACACTTTTTGAACAACAGTGATATTTCTTGTCAGTCACCTAATGTTAATCTAGAATCTGAAAATATTGCTGAATCCCTCTTGTTTCCCTCAGTGTCATCACCTGTAAAGGAGCTGGGAGTAGGGAAACAGATCTTATTTGTGATCCCAGTAGCACTCCTGCAAAGTTCTCCATTCTGGGCACTGCCGTTAACAAATGACTGGAACTTAAAGAACAAAGCATTTGTTCAGGGAATTTAGCTCATGTTCCTGGCTATGTTAATTTTGCAATATATGAATTAAGAAAGCATGGTGAAAATCTATTGTTGTCCATTAAGTAAGTTTTTTGCACTGAAAATTACAATTGAAGAAGACCTTTTTGAATAGTGACCTGCTATTATAATATGATTTGGCTGTTGAGTAGACTTGTTCTCTAAATAGAAAAGGAAGTTTTGTTTCAACATTGCTGAAAATGCAGTAAAATACATCACAGGATTTTGTAATGTATGTGGCAAGCCAGCATAGTAAATGTAATAAATTATGCATTTCTTAAAAGAAATTTGGAGACAGAAGTTACAGAATTCATTTTAGTGGTGGGTTGACCCTGGCTGGATGCCAGGTGCCCACCACAGGCACCATAACATTCTCTTCCTCAGATGGATGAGGGAGAGAAAATATAATGAAAGGTGTGTGGGTTGATATAAGGACAGGAAGAGACTACTCACCGATTACTGGGCAAAACAGACTTTACCTGAGGAAATTAGTTTAATTCGTTACCAATCGAATCAGAATAGGATAATGAGAAATTAAATCTTAAAAGCACTTCTCTCCCCCCCCGCCCCTTTCTCTTCTCAAGCTCAACTTTAGTCCATATTTCCTTTATCTCCTCCCCTGCAGTGGTTCAGGGGGAAAACCTGCTCCATTGTGGGCTCTTCTCCATGGGGCCACAGGTCCTACCGGGATGCTGCTCCAGTGCAGGCTTCCCATGGGGCTACAGCCTCTTTCAGGTATCCACTTGCTCCAGCATGGGGCTCCTCCTCTGCTCCCCCGCAGACTTCCATGTACTGCAGGGCACAGGTGCCTCACCATGGTCTGTACCAGGGGCTTGCAGGGGAAACTCTGCTCCAGCACCTGGAGCACCTCCTCCCTCTCCTCCTTCACTGACCCTGGAGTCTCATATATTCTCTCTACTCTCTCTGGCTGTTGTCCTGGTTGTGCAATGACTTCTCTTCCCTCTTAAATATGTTATCCCAAAGGTGCTACCGCCATCACTGATGGGTTCGGCTATCAGCGGCGAGTCCCTTGGAGGCAGCTGGCATTGTCTCCATTGGACATGGGAGAAGCTTCTAACAGCTTCTCACAGTAGCTACCCCACAACCACAACCTTGCCACACAAACCTAATTAAATTTTGTAAAAGCGAGATATTGCAGTTCCTTTTTGTGGGACACTGGAGCTTACAGAATGGCATGATTCCTAATCTGTCTTTTTGCATGATGAAATGATAATCCTTTGTACATCAAAATTATTCCATTGAGTGATAGAAAGCTAAGAAAATGAGGGAATCTCTGTTAAAGAGATGAAAGAATCACTGTAAAAGGTGAGGAATATAGAAATTGATTGCACTGATCACTTCTGGCCTGCAGGTTCAGCTGCATGTTTCCTGGTTACTAGAACCAGAAAAGAGCTAATTTTTTTCAAATTGAAATATCATAGAAACAAATTATCAAACTGGCATTTCAGTCAGCTATTTGGCAGTGAGGAGAATGAAGGAGACAAAATAGTAGACTTGCCACTACTTTTCTGCTCAAAGTGGAATTCCCTTTGTCTGTGTTAGGGTTTTTGGTTAGCACTGAGGTAATGCTGTGTTGATGGAAATGGTGCTTGGAAATGATGCTCAGATGTGTGGCTCCCCACCTCTGTTTTTGTTCTCTCCCCGCTCCTGTGGGCCTGACCTATGAAAGAAGTTCCAGTCACAATCAGCAAGGACATCGATTAAGTGTGAAGTGAATATGTACAGAAATTTTCTCACCAAGCCATTTATTTGATTTCTTGTGACACCTAAGGGCAGTTAACATGCTGACTGATTTGGGGGTGATAGGTGTGGGCCTCCAGTAATAGGTAATGAACATCCTGAATTATGTTTTAATAAGCATCAAATTTCAATGTATATGTAATATAATGCCTTGGAGGAGGATTTGTTGAGTCTTGAGATGGAGCTGTAATTCCACTGATGCAGTGCTGCTTGAGTGGAGAGATTTGGTTCTGTTGCTTCAGTCTTGCTGTGGTATGTGTGGTCTTGCCTCTCTCAGGAGATTTAACAATTTTTTATTGCGTGTCTTATATGAATTTAAATTGCCTGTTCTTTAATGAAAGCCCAAGCAGTTGATACAGTCTGCGGATTTTAACACCTCTTTTAGTGTTACACAGTAGGCTACTGACTACTCTTTATATCAAGGATGTATTTCTGTTTGTTGGTACTTGGTGGAACAAAGAAAACAGGCTGTGAATCCTCACCTCTGTGAATACTATTTTTGCTAGGTCCTTGTAGTGGATTCACAATTGCACATCAAGCAATTCAAATTTCAGTTTAAATCAAGGTATGGTGAAACAACACATTTTACCAACGATACAACTGGTATGTTGTGCTGATGCTCGGCATCCCTTTAAGGAATTTCCTTTGGAATGGTTTTACCAAGGTAGGATGAGGATCAGCAAAGGTTTAAAGCAGGTTACAGAACTCAGCAGTGAAGTGGGGTCGGGAGGTACCAGCCCAAAGAATTCAGGGTGAGAAACAGTATGAACGCCAGAGCGATTTGTTTTGCCTGAGTGTTGAAGGGCAGGTTCCCTGTTCCCTATTGCTATTAGTGAAGGGCAGAGTCTGTCAACAGAATCTGTGGAGTATTCTTTACTAGGAACAAATGCTGAAATGCACCCAGCTTGGGCAGCACTGTTTATACAGGCATTGGGTGTTGTATGAACATCCAACCTACAGAAACAATTTGAGAGGAAAGCTGCTTCTCTTCCCCGCCACTCTTGAGACCATGTGTTTAGTGATGAGCCCTGAGGTTGCAAAAATGTTATCCTCTTTTGCCAACAGTAAAATCATCAAAAGTCTTAGAAAATAATTTTGAAAGAATAGCTTTTAATTTTTAGAGGCTTTAATTTTAGAGGCTTTTTAAAATAATCGTAAGAATAGTCCAGATCTTGGCTGACATAGTAGCATTTTCTAATCGGGCGAATCTTGGGCTGAGGAGAAAAAAACGATGTTAATATGTTGCTGTGTGTTTGCTTAGCACTCCTCCCTTAGGCAGCATATGGATTTGTTTTTGTTTCTAACCCGTGTGCTTTTTTTTCATTGTCTGGATGATCATGAGAAGCTGGAATCCTCAGCAGCCCTGGCTCTGTGTTTTACTTCTGCTATCTGGGCCACACTGGCTGATCTCTTTTTTCCTTTTTTTTTCCCCTCCTAGTGTGTAAAATAGCAAGTGGAAATTTTCATCTCTTAAAACTACAACAATAAGGTGCAGTGCCCAGTCCCTAAATCTGGCTTGGCAAAATATTTACGCTTTTGGAGTTACAGCCTAATTTGAGCCAGATCAATGAAGAGATTATTAAATAATGGAGCTCTTTTATTTGAGAATCTTCACCTCTGAGGCATTTGTAACTTTCACCTCTGGCTTTGGCAACACTAAAACAATCAATATTGACTCAAAAAATATAGGCAGTGAGAAAATATTTCTCTTCTGGGGAAATAACTTTAGAATGATCTCACTACTGTGATGCCATATTAGTGAGCAGATGCAACATTCCCTGTGCAGATGCTCTTGTGCTGAGTATGGATGAAACTTTCAGCTCTGACTTTTACCTGTCATTTTAGATCATTTAATCTCATTGTTGCTTTTTCTTACAGTTCTTCTCCCACTAGTAATCTTCTTCCTCCAAGTATTCCACCAGTGCAAACCCCACCTCCCTTGCTGGAGGACACAGCAAGGATTCTCTTCATAGGATGAAAAGAAATTCCCCCCTCAACACTTTTTGTCCTTTGATGTCTTCCTTCACACCAGTATGTCTGTAGCATGTTGTACAAACGACCTTCACTGGTAACAGTTCCTATTAGACTCTATCTGGTGGTCAATATGTAAAACTGTTCTTCCAGTTGTGCTTTATTAAAAGAAACTCACCACCCTGATGATTGTAGCTGCTTAAATTACATTGTTTTGTTCCTGTATTAATAATGTCTGATAGCCATAATTTTTCTGTGTAGATTAAAAAAAAAAAAAATCCAACAAAGAGGTTTTAACTGTCACTGCCATTATTTCTTAGTTGTCTTTAGAAAATGAGATGCATGCCTCCCTCATGAGTCTGGGTTTAGTGCTTAATACATTTCTTAGGAAATGAGGACAGCTTCCTGTAGCTAAATAAGGTGCTTTGGAAGCTGGTGTTTAATTCTTTGAGGCCTGCTCTGTACAGTGATGTGTAAGTATTGGGTTGAAACTGTTGAGAACTGGAGTCTCTCCAATCTGTTACTATTCACAGTTACATAAGTTCTGACGAGCTGTGTTTGCTTACAGATAAAACTCTTCATATCTCTTTTTCTAGCAAAGCTATTTAAAGATCTACACTGTGACAAAATCTCCCCTCTCAATAACAATAAATATTCAGTAAGGAGCCACTCTTCGTGTGTTAACCTTAACCTTAAGTGTTCTTTGTAGCACATAGCAATAAAATGAACAGCCTGACTTCCAACTTGCTAAAGGGCACTGAGAGGAAAGGAAGCAAACCCACATTTCTAAATGAAAACCAGTTAGCTGTAACAATCTTGTTGATGGCTTCACTATTAGTTCTGATGTCAGCTGCAGAAGGCACCTTCTGCCCTGAGCCTGCTTGCAGGCCTGGTTAACCTTTAGCTATTGTGCACCAGACATTCAGGAAAGTTACTAGAAAAACAGCTTGCAAAATATTTGTGCTTTGTAATTGTATAGCAGCGTGTGTACAGAAATTCCATATGATTTCTTCTATTTTGCTGTATATTACAGGTAGTATTTTAACAACAGTAGTAGTTTGCAGTAACATCAGCATTTAGGGTGTTTTTTTTGTCTCCTTAATTGTTAGCTATGTAAGAAGCAGGCTGTTTTCTGCCGCTCTTCAAATGCCTCTTTTAATGTTTTACATTTTTATTGACAAAAATTTTTAAAAAGCATGTATTAGCTCTTCCACTTGCTTTAATGGTTTTTGGGGAGTGAGAAAAGATCTATGCTTTGATGTGTTGTGAATGGGCTGATGTGAGCTGGGGGATTAGTGTCTGAGTTTCTCAGCTCACCATCTGGGAGAATAATTTAATTTATTTTCTTTTTTAAGAAAGGGCTATGAAAGACCTTGAGGTCAGTGCAGCTTGAGAGAAGTATTCACCAGGAGTCCAACTTAAAGAACCTCTGGCATTCTAGTCTTATTTACAGGGTGTATTTCAAAACAAATTTAATGGAGTCCAGATCCTCATTGTATATATGTCTGCTGATAAAGTGAGCAGAATTAAAAATTGCCCTTCGTCCTAGTGAAGTACAAGATCTTGCCTCCCAGAACTCCATGTGTTGGCTTGTAGACAGTAGGAGGGTCCAGAGAGAGGCCCTGGGGAACTTCTCCCTTCTTGCTTCTGAGTTTGTTTAAAGTAATGAGGCCAGCTGTCCTGTCTAAATGAATCAACACTCAGGTTCAGCTATTTTCCTTCAATTAGACTCCAGTGGGAGGAAATCTTTGGTACTCCTCAGGAGTTTTGTTTCCTGAAATTTTTGAAAATGGCCTCCCATCTGGATCATAATTTAGGATAAATTCACACATCATACTGTGTGTTACTGCAGTTCCCTGTGTAGGGGAACTTTTACACAGGTAGATTGAAAGGATTTGGTTCTTGTAGCCCAAAAGCACTTCTACATGTATTCCCACAGGGACTACATAGATTAACATTATGAATTTGGTCTCAGCAGATGCTAATACACATAAAATACTGTTGCTTCTTCTTTTATTAATTTATAATTTGTAACAGTTTTATTTTACTAGATTGCTGTAGTAATTAATTACTAAGTTACATGATTAGTTCAGAATTCTCTCCAACAAATATTCTAGTAGTAAGCCCTCCTCCTGTATTCTCTAAAAAGTCTGGCTTGAAAGTTAAGGGTTCTCCCTCCATCTCGTAAAATTGTAAAGAAACAAATGAGGTATGTAAGGGCAACAAAACTGGTAAAGGGATTAGAAAATATGTCCTATAAAGAATAGCTGAGGGAACTGGGGTACTCGAGAAGAGGCTCAGGACGGTCCTTATTGCTCCCTACAAATACTTGAAAAGGAGGTTGTAATCAGTTGAGGGTTGGACTCTTCAACTATGTCTGAATTTATCAGTTAAATGTTTTTTTTGTCCATTCTGGTATAACTATTTCATTTTTGGCATCAGACCTCCATATTGAGGATAGATGATATAATACTTCCAGGAAAATACCATGGAACATTCTGCTTGCAGACTACTTTTTTGTATGGTAGCTGGTGAAAAAAAGCAGCAAAGGACAGGTTTGTAGAGGGGAGCTGGAGCAGAAAAACAGGGGAGTAGGGAGAAACATCTGAGAGTTTAAAGGAAGGTAAAATAAGTACTAGAAGGAACTTATGTGGATGGTGAAGCAAACTAATAGATACTCGGGAAAGAATAAACAAAAATCAACATATTTAGCATCCAAAACGGGGGAGAAAACAAATTATTAACTGTATAAGGGAAGTGGAGAGAAAAATTGGAAATAAGTAGTAAGAATAAAGGAAAGAGACTGGGAAAGGGGGAGAGAGGTCCACTGGAGCTGGGTAAGTAAAGAAATGGCTATTTGGGGGCTGTTATTGTGTGACCTGCGATGTAACACTGATACAACCATGTCATAAAAAGTCAAGTTATCTGTAGTCATAACTCAATTAGCTCTTAGGTAGCAAGGTTAGATACCTCTTAAGAAATAGTAGCATCTTGGTTTAGGTTGGTGATTTCTGGTGGTATTGAGGTTTATACAGTCTCTTGCTACACTATCCACATCCCCAAAAGCTCCAGAAATCTAATCAAGTGTATTGTGAGAAGAAAGCTGCTTGTCTCCCCCTCATTCCTGCCCACCCCTGCGACATCTAAACAGGCTGAGTGAGCAGGCTTTGTGTGTGAGGCTGTGCAGGGAATGACAGCAATACAAAAATTGTCTCCCTTCCCTCCCCTTTCCAAAAGTGTGTGCAGCTTTAGCTCTGATCCAGTTCACTGGTTGTCTGAACAAACACTTTCAGCAATGTATGGGCTGGAATGTGTAATGGGGTGAACAACAGCATTGTTCATAGTAATGGGTGAAAGTTCATGCCAGCATAAAATATACATGTGTCTGTAGCCTCAAACAGAGATTTAGAAGGAAGAATTGTCTTGGTGGGATTTTTAGAATGTTCTGATCAGGGTTTGATTTTTGTTTGCCTTTCTTTTTTTTTTCTTGAGGAAGTTAGAAACTGAATCATGGAGAAAGGCTGTGGAAATAGTCAATTTTAGTCCCTAATGCCAGTGTTATGCTATCATAAAACTGAAAACTCTGGAAAACATTAGGAGCAGATCTCTGTCATGATTCATTTTCTGCTCATTTCCCAATGTTTTTGCAAAAGACACTAGATTTTCCAGAATGGCCTAGGAAAATCCAACCCTGGCCCAGATCTTTCTCAAGAGATCTATTTCTTTTTCTGTGCTTGCATGGATAATGACAAGAAATCAGTCTGCCTAGACTACACTTTCAGTAGAAAATCTAGAATAAAGCACAAGTCTGTAATGACTTCGGAGCACTATAATCTTATAGTTACCATTGGGAATTTTTCTGGTGAAGCATCCTGTCTATGTTTTTACACTAACTTTTAAGTACTAACCTGTAACATGCTCATGTGGCTATATTTAGATTCTATCAATTTCAGCCTTAAAAATTCTCTGTGGTCATTCTTCATCATGAATTAATTACATGTTAACTAGATGTAAGCTGAAACTTAAATAAAAAGCTGCATATAAAAAGCTGAATGCCCTGTGCACAGGATGTTGTATTGGCCTGGGAAAGCCCTGTCTCTTGAGCACCATCATGTACATGGCTTGCTTAGGGCTAGCAAGCACTTCTAGGTTTCTTCCAAGTTAACTTTGTTGCTAAAGTGCAAATTCCAGGTTTTATGAAACATGCAAGAATGGCAGCATGAAGGAAATGTCTGTACCGAAAAAAGGGCACTCAGTTTCAAAGACCTTTCATGTTCAATTCCTGTTTTACCTATCATTCTCTTACACTGTTAACATATTTAAGTCTGGCCTCTTATTGACCTCTTACATCCTCTTTTATCACCCACTTGTTATGTTTTCTGGTAAGCATCTTCTAATTTTCTTCCATTATCTTTTCATCTCCTTCAAATCCTACTGTAAATTAGCTTTTTTTTTCTCCCTGTTTTTCTTTTCGTTTTTTTTTCCTGTGGTGCTTATATCACTGAGATCACTCTGCTATGCTGGTGGTAATTATTTAATTTTTCTGTCACACAGTTGAGTGATGAATTATCACCTCTAAGTATTCCAAGAATGCAGAGTAGCAGGCTTGAAATATGTATGGTTTCTAATTTTTATTTTCATTATGGCTTAAGTAGGATCACTTACAGCTGTCATCTTCTGAGAGAAATGTGCTTGGTCTCACCTCTAGAGTCTCAAAGGACTGAATCTGGGACCCCAATCAGTTCAAGGCTTACTGTCCCTACGATGGTGAAATTTGAGGTATGAGTGGAATAGATGGACAGAGCTAACATTGACTGGAGTCAGAGGCATAAACTGGTTAGGAATGAGTCCACAGGGATTTGGGATACAGGTAAGGAGCTGTAAAGAGAGGGTTTGTTGCTGTAGCAGCGAGGAGAAAGGGCATTTTGGATGAGTTAGTGCAGTTTGCATGATGCTGATAAGTAGAGGGGGCTGTCAGGGTTTCTCGGTATGAGACTGGGGGGAAGGTTATAGTAGTTTCAATGAGTTTGTAATGAGAAGAATGAACAAATGATTCTGAACACTGCATATGAGGCTAAGGTCTCCTTTCCCCACACCCTTCATCTAGCTATCTTTCTTCCAGGCATCTCTCAGGGGACAGAGAAACTTTTCAGAAACCTCCAACACTTACTTTAGTAAGCCTTTCACTCTTTCTGACAGCTATGATGGTGCACAGTGACATCTGTGTACTGCCCCCTCAGTGGGGAAGCAAAATTGAGCATTTTCTAATGTGAGAAGAGAAAGGACATAGTTGTGACAAGACCAGAAGAAAAACTTTGAACATTGCTGTTCCTGGTGCTACCAAGAGAAGCAATTTCTAAGTAAATGGTATGTGCTTTTATATAGCTTGAAGAGCTGAAGACCTTTATGGTTTGTGCAACTCTATATCTTATGTCAAAAAGGATTTTTTATTTTAGTCCTGTGCTCTAAGTAGAGTTCATTTGTACCTCTCCCAACCTGTAATTTTACCTTTCGCACCAATGTTTCCAAAAGAGGAGGCTGAAGTAGTAGGTTATGGATTAGGAGAAATAATGAGCAAATTTATTGAATTTACATCAGTGGAAAAAAATCCCTTTTTTTAGTTGTAGACTGTGCTGCGGAAGTCTGACTTGAACTTCTGAAGCAAACTCACTTGGATGGTGAGCATGGGAAATGCTACTGCTGTGATGTTTCCTATTTACTTGCATTCTAACTAGGAATGCCTGCTGTATGTGTTCTTAACATATGTTAACCTCTCTGCTGTAGTTCTTGCCAAGAAACTGTCACAAAGGTTATTTAGCAATGAAACTGCATAGGAAACATTCCTGTTGCACTGGTGTGCCTGCTGTAACTAATTGGGCATGTATAACGGGAGGGTGAAGATAAATAAAGCTACATATGTACGGTGTTTAGGTGAAGTGCATGATATTTTGCATCACAATTATAATCCTTTTAGATGTTGATCTCCAGAAAGACACAATACAAAAATGAGCTAAACAAGCAAATGATGGGAATGAAGTCCAGCATGAGCCTTCTCTGAGGCTGATGTTAACAACGTGAGGCAGAGTTATGCGGGGCTGTTTTTGCAACTATCCAAAGGAGGGGCTTTTCTGTGTGCATGTAGGTGCATACTTGTAATCTACATAGTGTTTGTTTCTTTTCATCTTTTCCTATAAGGCATCATGTCTCCTACCCGCTGGGCCTGAACTGGCAGCAAAAGTTGCTATTTTGTTACAAAACAAGACTGTGATTGCAGAGTTTGCTGTTTAACATTACTTTCTCCAAATAAAGGATGGGACTAGCTCCTGCTGAAAGTGTCTTGGTTTTGCCCACCCAGCTCAGTTGAGAAGGGAATGGGTGTAGAAGGCTGGCTTTGGATATTTTTAAGCAGAAGCAGCATTTCCAGGCAGGGCTGTGGGGCTGAGGAGACCCACACAGTGCACAGTGCAATAGTGGTGGCTTTGTGCAGGGAAGAGCAAGGCAGAGGGGAAAATGGACTAGTTGATTGCACATCTGGTCATGTTTCAAGTAGATTTTGGATATAATAAGTGCTGAAAGCCTCAGATCTTCTATCTATTTTTCCCTCTGGTAGATAAATAGGTTCTAAATTGTAGATTATTTCCCTTGCCCTTCCTTCTCCCTGAACTATGTATTCTTCCAAGCATGAAAAGGATTTTTGTTTTCTTTAATCTGGAAAGGCTCTCTCAGCTCAGGAATGCTGCTTGGCTCAGAAAGCACAGTAACAGTCAAGAGAGATTGAACTGTTATCCCTATGAAGAGAATTAAAAAATAATATGCATGCCATTGCATTTAACACTTTGTGGTGTCTGCCTCTTGTTTAACTGAGATCACAAGTATGAAGTAGGTGCCCAGTAAGGTAATATAAACCAGTGGTTTCCCAAAAGGCAGAGCAAAGGAGTGTGTGGTCTTATAAATTTTATTGTTAAGTTTAAATTACAAAATAGATTTACAATAATGCCAGTTTTCATTCCAGATACAAAAATCCTCCATCATTGTAGCTTTAATATTGTAAGTGTTGGCCAATATTGCACTTCCAACAAGAGAATTTTAAACAAGTAGAAATAAAATAGGAAGCATTTTGTAGGTTGAGAAAAATGGTATGCTTGATGTATACATATACATATGCAGAGTTAGTCTTAGCTTGTCTGCATCAGCACAGATTGAGATTGGTATAACCACCTGCCTTTACTTACCATTTTAATACATCTTTATAACTAATCATGTAATTTTAGAGCTGCTTGAGAGAATGCCCAGAGAAATGTATTTCCCTGAGTTCTAGGCCAAAGATAAAACCAACTGCACAAAACAAGCAAGTAAATCCAAGGCTACATTTTTATATAGATGTGATTCAAATAGTAATATCAGCAGAAGAGATTTATAACTGTCCATATGCCTTTTAAAGGAAGGATTTGGCAATAAGAGTGGTTGTCAGTGTTTTGATTTGCCAATATGTTTTGGGTTATATGTAAATAAATTAGATATTTCTGACCTAACTGTATAGTGAAGTAACAGGGAGTAAGACCACTTTGTGGCTTAGGTCTGTATCCTGTATCTACCCATCCTGTGTTCAGATCCACAGCCAAAGCTTGTGACCTAGTGCAGATCTGGGTGAATTCTGTATAGGTTCTGCTCAGCATGGTGAGATGCTCAATTTTATTGTTTATTAGGGCTCACACTTTGTGCATGGAAAACTGGCTGTGGCTACTGCACAGTTTGAATGAGTCCCTTATTATGGACCCATTCTCCCAAGTTTTTTTAAATTCTGAGTGTGTGCTAAGGCAATGCTAAAACCAATGTGTTTGGATGTACAGAGCTATGGTTTTTTAGCATTAGTTTCTGCATCAGGAACATTGTCACTCAGGCAAAAATATTTGAGAAAATATTTAAAATATTTGAGAAAAGCATCTTGGACTATGCAATGTGCAATTCATACATATTGCACCATATAACAGGTTTCAAGGAGGTCTTACTGCATGTATGTAATAGATCAAAATAGAGTTGATTTTGTAATGCTTGGACTCTTTTCATATATTTAAAACTGACCTCTTGGTATATAGGCTTATCCAATTCACTTTGTGTGCTGTTTGTCAAACTTTTGTATAGTTATCTAGTTTAGAGTTTTCTTTGTATGCTTGGAGGTTGGCACCATGCTGCATATTATATTGGTTCTAAGAAAATGAATCACTGGATCTCCCGTGGGAAGCAGTGTTGCTTGCACCTTGACTCTGGTATGATGATCCTTTGAAATAGCAGTGGTTTCTACTCTTGTCTTCTATGGCTCCTTAAACCCTGGACTTTCAACTGTTTAGGTGCTGGCATGCTCCTTGTGAAGCCAGTGGCAGTCAGGGTGCACAACACTCTGCTGCAGGGTTGTCATTCAGTTTGTTTAGGCAGACAGAAAATAGCGAATGATACTTCCAAAATTAATGTTAGAGGTTTCATTTCTAGCCAAATTATCTTGGCCTTCTGTCTTGTGCTATCTGGCTCTATCCAGCAGAAACTCCCACTAATTCCTATATGTGAGCTTTGGTTGGCTCCAGCTGTAGCCCAAAGACATGCAAGACATAAGGCAATTTGCCCAAGGTAGGTTCATCTGTGCTTTTTGAGCAGTTGCTTATTGGGTTCAGTAACAGTTGATATTTGTTTTGATTCACGTGGATAATTGTATGCATGCTCTCTACATAGAGTTGAAAAAATAAGTGACTGGAACAAATCACTGTTCTCCTGTAGTTGTTCCTATCCTCTAGATTTAGCAGCATTTTTTTTTTCTTTTGAAAAACGATGGTAAAGCTTTTGCAGGCTGTTCTTAAGTAAGCAGAGCTAGCATCATGAAATGTGATCCTGAATTTCTTGCCATCAGGAACAGCAAAGGTCAGGTACAGTTGCAGATGCACATTTGATCCCATCCAGCCTGTGGGCTGCTGCTGCTGCTGCTGCAATCCCTGTTGTGTTGTGCTGTGCACTGCAAATACTGAGTCTCAGCAGCTCCAGCTGCCGCAGTTCCCTGCTCACCTCCTTAGCTCTGCCTTTGCAGCTCCACTCTGGGTTTCTGAATATGTATGTGCGTGCAGATATCATTCTAAAACTGCTTTTGTGTTTTGTGTGCACTATGTTTTCTCATTTATAAAACTGAGGATTTAGCTTGTTAACTGCCATGCCATCAGGGTTTCCATGCATGTTCTGCCCTAAGCTGTCCCAAAGGGGGTGTGAAGACTAGTGAACTTTGCATTTTAGTTATCCAAGCTTCTACTGTGATTCCTGGTGGAACAAATGAATTGAAGCATGTGGAGATGTTAAAAAGCAGAAAATGTTGGAGATAAAAGAAAGAAGAAAAGTTGCCAAAACTATGCAGAAGATATCTTTTATACATTTAAACACGTTTGCATTAGTTTGTGTTTTTTTCAGAGCATATTGCACCAGTTCTACCTTCATTAATGTTAAGAAAGATACCTCAAGTGAGGATCACATTTCCCCCACTTTTTTCTATATGGTAAAAGTTGGAGGGGAAAGCAGAAGAAGGATGATCAGATGTTTACCCATTTGAATTAAAAAAATTACTTTGGATTGTTATAAGTTTGTCTTTCCAATGAACAGAACTTTTGATATTCCTCTTGATAATTTTTAAATGTCCCATTGTTGTTGGGGCACACAAATTTCAGAATATGAGCCACACATGATTAGAAGGGCAGAAAACTTGGGAGGAGAGCAGTGGCAGATTCCTACTCAGTTTTGCTGGACTTTGAATTCTGTACCAAGAGGTACAGAAGCACGTGATGACTTTGAAGGTTGTTATATCACCCTGTTTGCAAAAATATCATTTTAGGACCTGTGAAACTAAACTCTGTTGCAACAACAATCTTAGATCGTGAAGCTGCTCAGAAAACAAAAAAAACTTTGCATCATTTTTTACATCTCTGCTACTGTATAGGTGAATCTACACAGCTCTGAGTTCAGTCCCCTCTTGTACTCCTACTACATGATGGTGTATTTGTCTGAATATTTTTAATCCTGGGGATATGGAAAGATTAATGGGGAAAGATCAGGAAAGACTTCACCAATTACTTTGAATAAACCCAAATGATGTTAGCCAATCCGTTTGCAAACTCTTCTTGGTCATAGACTTCTTTTTAATTGAAGGTAATTTTTATTATTTCAGCATAGCTCTACCAAGCTCCTCCACAGCTGTGAGGTAGAGAAATAATTCATTATTACTGTGTCTTTTATGTGCTGGAGTACATGAGCATCCAGGTTTTTCACATCCATTTCCTGTGCTCTTGAAAGAAATTGAATTTTCTTTCTTCTGTTTCTTTTCCCTCTTCTGCTTGAACTCCATATTGTGGCAGTGGTTATAAAAGGTGTGTTCTTGCTTTCTTCATTATTGGTATAAAATGTTTAAGAAAAGTTCCAATGGCAAATTTAATTTTATACATGTTAATTAAAATTAAATTCCTTCTTTCTACACAGAATATTTTCTTGAAACAAAAAACCCCAGCCCTTTCTACTTAGCTAAAATCAGATTACTGTCAATGCATTTTAATGTACCAGTGTCTTTGGGTTGCTGGTGGTTTAAACTGTAACTGTTAAAGAAAAGTCATCACAGGCCTGTAGAGTTGTTTTCATAATAATCAAAGATTGTGTATTTGTCCTTCCTGACTGTAATCAAATCTGTCTCTTGGACTTCCTGTTTTCCACTGGTTTTTTTAACAGCAAAAATATAATACTAAGTTTTCCTTTTGAAACCTAAATGCATTTACAGTGTTACAAAGCCATTTTCTGATCTGATATTACATTGCTGTAAATTCAGTCAGTTGGGGACTCTGAGTAGGACTGAAGTATATGTGCAGTGATTTGGTGGGGGGGTTAACTATTAATAAACAATCTTTTGTCTTTCAAAGACCTTGCTCAAATAAACAGTTAAATTTCTTACTGTGAAACAAAAAAGTAATTGTTAGTTAGACAATGGGTTAAGTAGTCAAGATATTTGTACTTTTCAGAATAATTTTGTCAACAGCTCATCTTAAGTCAGTAGTACACCTAAATGTGTGCTAAAACTGAGCTGAATTTTAACTTGCTGGTTTTTACTATTGTCCCGATTTCCATTTAAATGATTACACCTTGCACCAAGAAATCTGGGGGAAACTGCAGAGTAAGACCAGTAGCATCTTGAACACTGCCAGAAGATGCTGAGTAGTATGTCTGCTGTGCATCTAGCAATATGTAGTTCCACTGAGAAAATTGGAGCTGGAACAGAGTACCCTATAAATGCTGTAGAAAGCCTACTACTCTGAGGTGAAAAAAAAATCTTGTTACAATACTAGAGAAAGAAGGTGAATTGATTCATTCTGTAACTGTACATGTTCTATATATATATATATGTATATATATATTCATTTTCTCACACACCTGTCTTCTGTGTGAGTCATCCCTATATGTGAAGGCAAGTTTTTGGCAGTCATTTTCATTAATTTTAAGTTCTGGTGTTTTTCCAAGTAAACTATCTATAACAGTTTTGCATGTGATTTCATGTATTTAAATTGAGACCTTGAGATTTAATTACAGGCATCAATTAGTTAATTTTAAACAAAGTTGCATTCAGCATCTTCATACACCAAAGCTACAATGAGTAGCTAATATGTGGACATCAGGGAGGGAAACTATGAAAAGGAATTCCCAAAGCAGATTGCTATTACTACATAGCATTTCAGTGGATGTGATAGGTGGCAGGTGACATTTATTTTTTGATGTTTCCTATAGTACAGCAATAGTTCAGCAATGCAGTTCTGTGCCTCTGAATAGGTGCCTTGATATATCTGTGTAGTAACTGGCAGTTAATAGAATGCAGAGGCACCCTGTGGTTCATTATGGGTTGTTCAAGGTGCTGCAAAAATAGTGGCTAATATATAGAGAGTTCTGTACTGCCAGGTCTGTGTTAGAGCTGCTTGTATACATTGTAGAGATCCATTCTTATCTATCATTCAGATAATGTGATTATCCTTTTGCATACAATACCATGAGAATTGATTGATTCTTGTATCAGAATTGAAAGATAAGCTTTAACAAAGTTCAAGTGAGTAGAGGGGGGCAACTGTATGAAATATAATGACCTTTCATATAATGTGTCAGTTCAAAACATGATACTTTCTGCTGTTCTTGAAAGACATACAACTGTAAAGAATATATTATTCCATTCTTCTTCTTTTTTCATACTCCTCCTCCTTCCACATCTCCCTTTACTTCGGTGGATCTGTAAAGCCTCTGAAAAATCTGGCTATGGGAGTTCTTATCCTTTGGGAAGTGAGCTGATTTACTCCTACGACTCCCCAGAACAGCAGCTGACAACAGTGGGAAATCAAGTGCTTGCATTTTTGTTGGCTTTGCATTAAGCAACAGGAGAATATGTTATTTGCAATGGAATTCACTCCAGGTAGTCAAGTCACAAAGATCAACATCACTCAGCAGCAGACCATGGCAGCAGAACTGAAAGAACAGGCAAGCATTAAATAAAAAAGCAGTTGTGGAGTTGTGCACACTGAATGGCATCTTCACGAAGCAGCAGCAAGCAGCCTGTGTTCTCTGAGCATTGCTTTTTCTTGTAACCTGTGCACTTTGTGCATGATCGACACAAGGGAGTGAAAACTATCTGTGAAAAAATAGAGTACTTCCACATACAGAGCCCCTTTGGAATAACGGCAGTCCCTTCCTATTTGTCTGTGAACAGAAACTGAGATAATCTTCCTCCCTCCTTTCCCTTTCCTTGACATAATTCTTGAGCCGCTTTAAAGCATCTCATAATATAGAGGAATTTTCCTTCTGACCCGTGAGAGATCCAAGGCCTCTGAGCTCTAAATAATCCTGGCCAGCTTGGATTGAATCTCTTCATTGTCTATTAGATGTTACTGCTTGTAAGACCATGAAATGCTTTTATGTAAAATTTGTTTCTACTGCTTAACTTCATTACTTTTAAGCAATGGTGGGTTGATCCTGTGCATCATGCAAGCCACAAATCATTTTAGCAGGTCCTCTATTTATTCTCTTTGACTTAATAATACATTCCATTGATCTTGCATAAAGGAGAAAGAACTGAAAGAACAACACTTCTCTTCCCCTACCTTTGGGACTATGAGAGGCGGTGTTTAAAAATGTAAAGTTGGCACTTTACTTATAGTTGTATGTGTTTCCTGTTATTTAGCTGCCAAGATGAAGTGAGACAAGTTGCAATAGGTGGAACTCGAAGTGAGATGAGTCAGGATTAAATTGTGAATAACACGTGCCTTTATTCCTACTATGTTTGATGTAAGATGAAATAAATTCACTAAACCCTGAATGACTATCTAGGGACATTGTTAGAATGAATCATCTAGATGTTTTCTGAAAGAAAACACCCAATATCCTTTCATATTGTTTTGTGTGCCCCAAGTGGGATAGCCCAATTCAGGCAAAATTTTGGTCAATGCTTTTTGAAAATT
Source organism: Pachyramphus minor (assembly GCA_013397135.1). Taxonomy (NCBI): domain Eukaryota; kingdom Metazoa; phylum Chordata; class Aves; order Passeriformes; family Tyrannidae; genus Pachyramphus; species Pachyramphus minor. The sequence continues at coordinate 1,270,044 of VYXB01007043.1, forward strand.
AAGCACATACCTGCTTGGGAAAGAGCAGTCCATGAAGGACCTATTTTTCCTAAGAGAATGAGAACATGACTACAGACTGTTACTCCCTTATGTGGTACAACATACTCTGTTCACTCTCATATGCTGAGTTGTTTGAAGTAACAGTTCTACAAAATCAGCTAAAGAAAGTCCTATTTTGGAATAAATGTGCCATGAGCAATATGACGTTATTGACCCACAGAGTAATTCCTGAAATGCAAAGGCAAGTAGGAGACTACTGCATGGCAAAAAAATGAAGAACTTCTGGTGAGGGACAGTAGGGAATAAAGTTCAACAGGGGACAGCAAGTGAAGAACTGGGCTTCCAACTTCTGTGTGGAACACAATGGAATCTCAATATTTGGGGTTTGTCTCTCTTGCCTTTCAGTGAGTTGCCTGGACATCAGTATGGAACATGGGGTGAATGTGTAGGATGCATTTCTTTGTACTAATCGTGGCTTACTATGGGTATTTCTATTCACATAGTGCACCAACGTATAATTCAGAATAGCAACTTCATCACATTGTACTATGTACGTAATCATGCAAAGAATACACACCATGACAAAAAGTAGACAAATGCTGTGAATTAGGCAATGGTGAATGATTGAATTCTTCGTGCTTTCATGTATATTTTATACAGCAAGTCACAACTTCCAGGCCTAATGCATACACTGATCATTTGTTTTGCCAACTGTCAGCCTTATTGCATCTTAGCCATCTCTAAAACAATTTAGAACATAATATTTGAAACCATTATAGGTGATTATGGATTGATGTTTCACCGAAAGCTAATTTTATTTAAATCTTAGATTCATATCCATGTTCTGCTAACATTTGTATAGATGAGCGACTGGTGAATTTTTAGCATTTTTAGTAACTTTAATAGTCAAACTCTGCACAGAATTATTAGCCTGTTACTTATTTGTTAATTTACTGCTTTCCCTTTTTAACTTAAGTGACAAATTAAGTTTCATTAATTCCTACCTTCTTGAACCAATCCTTTCTAATTTAAGTTCTGGTTCTTTGAATTGCTAAAATATCTTGTTTCCTGTAATGTAGAAGTGGAAAATACTGGAAAGAGATGATGAGTTGGGTGTGGTGGCTTTTCCTGATTTGGTGTCATGTTCAACCCTCCCTCCCCTCCACAGATTTTTTCACAAGCTCTGCGCTCTCTAGGCTTTGGAGCTTCTTAGGAGAGCTTTTGGAGAGAAGTTTCGGCAGTAAGGACTGGAAACCATAACAGCATTCTTGGCATCTGCTTGACAATTTAATATAATCAGATGCCTCCTTCCAGTTAGTGGTTTGTTAAATCACTGGTTTATAGATTTTAAAGTGTTTCACTCTGTCTGTGTGCAGCTCTAAGGCTCAGTCTTATTGTCCTGGAATTGAAATCGCTGATCTGGCAGGCATGCTTCCTGCCTCCTTCTTCCCCATGTGTTTCAATCTTTTGTCTTTTAACAGTAATGTTGGAAAGGGTAAATTATTATATGTTTCAGTGTAGGAACAGTGAAATGTCAAACAGTGAAGTTATAACTTCTTGATGTAGACATTATGGAAGTGTTCAGTCCCAGTTTACACACTGATTTTTGACACTGCATGTAGCTGAGAAGAATATATTGTCCTACTACAGCAAGTTCATTTGATAGGATATTATCTGGAATAAAACTCTCTACTGGATGCAAAGATAGCTACCACGTAACAATGCTCTTTAACCAGGAAAGGTGTAGTGAGCAAATAACCTAATGATCAAGGACTTCATAGCAATTAATACAGATACTTGTTGATTATTTACTTGAATAGTTGGACCACCTTTTTCATTTATATTGGACAAAATCTAACATCAATGAATGTGTATATCTGTACAAACACAACAGAATGCTGTTGTGTTTGTGTAGATGAATGTAAAACAAGTAAATTTTTCCAACCTTCCTTTCTTTGTAACAAACTACTGTTAGGGGTGTATCTTATAGGAAAAAATTATTTAATATCTGCAACTAATCATTAATTTCCATCTACAGCATTTTCTTGCAAATAATCTTCAAAAGAGTCTGATCTCTGAAATGGAAAAACTGCATAATGAACGTCCATGACCACTGTAATACTCTGAGCGCACAGTTAGGCTAAAGTTTATGGGGGTATCTCCTGATTTGGAAGTAAATCTTGTCCAGTGTATGATAATTTTGTGTCAGCTGCTTGTTTCTAGGAGAAAATAGGTTTACTACATTTCTACAACAAATGCCACAGAAACATTTATTCCTCTTTTAATGCCACTAATATAATCAGTGGAGAAACATACAAAGTTACTAATGAGATTGGACTCCAAAGTGTTGTCCTTGAATTTCCATAGGTGACTTTAAAGACTGGCAATAATTCTTGAAGGATTTCATAGCTCAGCTATTTTCGTCTTCTCTCCTGGTATCTTCCTGATGTTTGTCACTGGACTACGTAGTGTGTTTTATCCACATGTGATGCTATCCTAGGAAAATGAAGAGCTCTACTTTTGAATTTACAGTAAATCTGTAGTGATTCTTTTTGTCAGACTTCAAATGTGGGTTGGTTGGTGACGCAGTTGTGCTGCAGTAGGAAATGGCACTGGATGCAGTAGCTTCTGTTCAAGCCAGAGTCAAGCCTGTGCCCCATGAGTGCACTGCCTAAACATGATGCTATGAGATAAGTAAATAAGTAATATTTGTAGCTATAGTACATGTGTATAGATAAATGACAATTTTGGTCATACTTTCCTGACAAGTATGTAAGATGGTGTAAGTCTGTATCTGCAGTGATGTCTCACTGTCTCATGCTTGGTGTCTTCTTTCGAAAAGCTCACTTTTTTTCTACTGATACACAATGCAATGTTTTCATTATGTATGTCAAAATCTTTGTCTACCTATTATCTACCTAGACTAAAAGGATATATTCTTTAACATTTCCTAAACCTTTAAAAATATTTTTTTCCACTTTCTTTCCTCTTTCAAAATGTTATGCACTTCTCTAAGTGGATGTGCTGACATCCATTCTATTGAACCATCTGTGAACAAGTACAGTATGACCCACTTTTGCTGAATATCCTCTCAGCTAATTATCTACAAAAATTCTTCTGCATAGTTTGCTGGCCAAATTGCTACCATGCACCAGAAGTAATTCACTGTAGAGAGAAGGAAATGGTTTAGTAAACATTATTACAGAACAAGGCACTTAAAAAGATCTTCAGGTACTTGATTCTTAGCTGAAGCAAAGTATAGTTTAAAAAAAAGGAAGTAGGTGTTCACACAAGTGCTGTGTGGAGAACATAAAAAAGTGGAATGAGGAAACAGAAAAGTGTTTAATTTTTTTTTTTTTATTAGAAAACAAGAGGCTGCTGGTAGCCTGTGTTGAGTATGGAGTGTCTATTGCTCTCTAAAGATGATTAGCATCACATAAGAGCAGATTTCCATGGGCTTGGCTCTTACACATAACATTTTAGATGCTTGGCTAAGTTTAATGGAGACTTCAGTGAGTTGAACTGGGCTAAAAATTATATGGAATCTTGATGATGATAAATATTCCACTGAGTGTGCCCCAGCTCATCTTTGAATATACTTTTCTGGTGATATTTCAGTAACTTTGGTACTGTTGGGGCCCGAGAAACAGCAGTGCATAAAAATGTGTTATGATTAAAAGATCAGAATTATTACGAGGAATTTTTTTTCTCTGAAAGTTGAGAAGAGTCTTAACATTAGATTCAGTAGGATATTTGAATTTTATTTAAATCCCTTTTCGAACTTCCAATTTGGCAGAATTTAGGCAGAAGTGATATATGAGCAGATGAAGAAAGTTCAGAGAATATTTTTTACATATTTAAATGCCTGTCAGTTGTTTTCATATATTCTTGATGCTCAGGTTTCCATACCTGTCTCAACAGTCAGAATTTTGCACAGAAGTACATACAGTGTTGAAAGTTCAGTTCATGGCCTCAAATTTGTATACACTAGGAATTCACAGATAAGAACAGTACTGAATTTTGTAGAATGAACAAGCTTAGAGTGCCACTTCCTTCTCCACCCATTTTCTCTTATTTAGGGGACCACAGCAATAACACTATTATTTTCCCTTTTGCAAATCAAGAACATTTTAAGAGGAAGCCATTACATTTTTTACAGGTTAACACCTACAAACATGTGAGAAACAAAACTGTATCTAATTAGTGGTCTGTTGCACATAATTTGCTCTACTAAGGGGGTGACAATTTTTTCTTGTTCATCATACACAGAAGCCTACACCAAGACATTTGGTCCGTAATTTTCTGCCGAGTTTTGCTTTTTCTGTTGCAAATTATTACATTTTTCTATGGAATTTTCCTTACATGTATGAAATCCTTGGCACTAGTTGGCAACACAGAATTGAAGAGGAATTGCTTAGGGGCCCTTTCCAATGGCTTTCAGACAGGAAGGTAGAATGTGTTTTTAATATCTGTGTTAATATTAGTCATTTACCTCTGAGTCTAACGTGTCTAGTGAAAACCAGTCTTCACTCAGATCTTCCTAGAGCTTTTCCCCTGCTCCTATTAGTACAATGTTCCCTAGTCCGGATGCTGGGACATACTTTTGTTTCATTCTCTTATTCCTATTTTGACTGTTTGTTTGGTGTCTCAGAGCATGGAAGTACTATTTCTTAGATTGCAGGCAGCAAGGGAGTGAAAGGAAAACCCTGCCCATCACTGAGGCTGACTGGCTGTGATCACCGCACTTTGTGAGAATGGGTGACCTGCCAGATCTGCTCTTGGAGCACTGTGGCAGCAGAAAGCTCCACTTCATCTGCATTCTCTAGCCTGTCAAGGAGGTACTGTGCCATCTAGGGAGCTGCAAAACTGTACAAGATGTGATGTGATATACTCAGCTAAAATTTCTTTTAAATTAATTGTGAGTTTCATTTCAGTCATAAATCTGATCAGACTTTTAATACCACAGTTCTAACTAAATGCAATAACATCTACAGGTGCTTAGTGCCACTCTGAAACAACCTGTGCAATTTTTGCTAATTCCCTTGCTACTAAGAGAAAGCAAAGTGGAACAAGGAATCACAGAAAAATTGCTTCTTGCTTCATTCTTGGTGAGATCCATACATCCTCCAAATCACTGATGAAGGTCAAGGCTTTGTATCTTGCAGTACAGTTTAGATTCTGTGGGTTAGCTTAAAGCTGTCTTAAGGTCTAGTCTGCACTTCTGAATAATGCAAATGACCAAGCAAACAATAGGGTAAGAACTTCACATGTGAACTTTATTGAGACGGCCAATTTAACAAATTAAGTGAATTTGGTTTTCAAAGTTGCATCATTTTTGGCTATACGGAAATCATATGCATTTAGACGTGTTTCTTGAAGAACCGTATGCACTTTGCATATATTGAGTTCATGGGTTATATTCTTAAACTATAGACAGAGTGTAGATCAAGTTATGTTTTAAAGTTAATTTCAGACTGATTCAGATTAATCCCATTTCCTGCATAGAGGGCAACATTTCTTACCTGCAAATAATACTGTTAAAACTGAAAAGATGAAGTTGAAATTTAACTGACACCTTAACCCTCAGTTGCTTGGAACACTTTCATACAAAAAATTTTCACCATGAGTGTAGTTTTGTTGAAACTTGAATATCTATTGCAGGCTCCAAGCTGGAATTACTTTCTTCTGAATGGGGCACAAATGAAATAGAATTATCTAAGATGAAGATGTGTATTAATATATGTTTTATTAGATAAGGTAATTAGGGCTGTTTATTTAATGAGTCACATGAAAATTAATCAAAACTGTACAGAATATAATGGTATAGAATATAATGGTGTATTCTCATTTTCTAAAATAACCTGTATAACCTTACAACCTTATAGGAGGATTTCAAGAAGTTTTATCATTCAAACACAAGACCATTTTGATTTCAAACATAACCAGTGCTGTGTCTGGGATCAAAATGCAGTTTCCAGCTCAGTCATGTTTATGTCAGACAGCATAAGGAGAAGGATTGGACCACTGAATTTCTTGGTATTGCTGCAGTCTTTTTAAACTTAGCTTTTTGATACCACTGTCACAGGCAGAAGGTTGCTTGCTACTTTGACATGATGACATGCTGGCTCTCTGGGTGCTGTGTGTGCAGCCAAGAAACAGCTATTTCTTCAGCTTCACCTCTTTCTGTTGCAGAGTGTCAGGTACCAGCTCAGCACTGAGTCAGGTACAGACACAGCAATTGTACTTGGATGGTTTGTTAGGGCCTTCTGCCTAGTAATTCCTCATCCATTCCAAGCAATGGGTGGTAGGCAAAATATCTGTCTGATTTTGAATAACTCTGAGTGCGAGATTTTGGCAAGTCTTAATTTGATGCCATGTTCTTAGCACTGGGTTCACAGCAATGCTCCAGGTGCAATTGGTTAAGTGCACACAAAGCAGCAGTGCCAAGTTGTGACTTGAGAGTCCCCTTGAGTTTAGGCATCAGAAATGGTGGGAAACATTAAAGGAGAGCCTAGAGTATTTTCATCTTGGCTGGTTCATATATCGCACTTAATGAAGCAAAATTCTTCTCTAGTAGTTCTTACAGTATCATAGAAAGTGTAAACATTGCTAAAACTATAAAACTTTGCAAATCTAGTAGTAGTGTTGGCAATTCATGTGATTCATGTGATCATGAGCCTTACATCATGTGATTATTCTGGTTTGTTTTTTATTTAAAAGAAATGAGTAGCAATTTAATGCAAGGTGAATGTGTGAGCAACTCGGATCTTATTAAAAACATATTTACAGGGGTTTGTGTATTTATGAAGAACAAAAAAAGAGGAAAAAAATTACTGTGGCTATTAAAAAGCACTGGTTGAAAAGAACTTTTAAAATCTTTTATGATTTTTATTCGTTATTCCAGAGAGACTCAACCTTGCAGGACTTTGTCTTTCAGCAAGTTGGCATTTTTGGACAATTCAAATGTGTAGAGAGAGCATGGGAGGCTGGCCAAGGCAGATGGTTTGTGATATGCGTGGACAGTGTGGCTGTCCCTTGCAACCAGCTGTTCTCTCCTGTGATGTGGAGGAGCTGAGGAATGACACTGCACCTTCAATGTTTTTTTGGCACAGTGCTGAGTCATGCATGCTTTATCAGTTCACTGTGGCATCAGGACCTTCTACATACAGGTCAAACCAGGTCTCTGCTACAAATGAGAGATGCCAGAACATGCCTTTGACCATTTTTTTCCTGAAAGTTTAAGACTTGATGTTTCCAAAATACATTGATTTTAGACAGGTCTTTAACAGGATGCACGTGTTTGATTAGGTATGATTCATTTTGATTCAAAAGGAACTTTTTCATGTATTCCTATGAAACTGCACGTATGTCCTACCTGCCTCTGTTTCACTGACTTCCTGATTTTTTTAGATACCAAAATTTTATCACATCAGCTACCAAAAAAAAAGCTTTTTAATTTGAAAATTTAAACCTTTCTACATGCATGGTGAATAGAGGCCAACCCTTTAGTTTTTTGCAGCTTGGCGTTAGAGAAATGTGTTTGTCCACAGTTCAAATCTCTTGTGAGCAGATGGTTCTTAAGATCCTCTAATTCCTTAGATGAAAAAATATGTTATTTCCCTTTTAGTTTTACTCTCAAAAATAATTTCTTTTCCAATGCTAATCAAATGCACACTACAGAACATTAAAGAAGAAACAAAGCATATCATTTAACTTTTCCTCCTTGCCTGTGGAAGCACAGACACACCAATGTTCCTTTTACCAAATTTAAAGCCCTAGATAACACTTTTCTGACAAATTAGTGGAGTAATAATATCTGTACTTCAGCCTGTGTTGTAAATGAAACTGTAGTTTAAAACAAGAAAATCCTGTTGAGGAAACAAACATTGTGTGAGGATGAATGCGTATTGACAAAATAGCTGTTTGGGGGCTGCTGCTTTGCCATGCTTTTGCACCCTAAAATTCACTCCCTTCTTTGTATGCTGAGGAGCGAATCTGCATAAGCACTGCAGCTCCAGGAAGATGGTTCACCTGCCCGTGAACCCAGGAATGCTGCAGAAAGCTTTCAGGGAAAGGTGCAGCATTATAAATATTTTAAACCTCACTGCGAGCAGGAAAAAGTGTGACATATGTTTTACATTTCAGTGCCTGCTACAGTACCATTATTTTAGAACCTGTCGCCTCTCGTAGGCTGTGCGCTCACAGACAAATGCCATCGCTTCAAAACCAATAGCTAAGCTGCCTCTTTTCATGCTGTTTCTTTCAGTTCCAACTGACAGTTAAAAAATGTTTGTTATTCCCCCCTCCATACGGACCCCCTGTTCTTAGTGACCTGACCTAAAAAGACTGTAGCATACAGCTGAGCTTAAAATACAAACATTCCCTTTGAAAGTTGTAATGTTCCTGCTTGTCTGAGGCTGCTGTGAAGTAAAAAAACCCCTCGCATCTCAGTGTTTGAGTGATGCAATTCATAGATAAAACCTTTATCTGCGGAAAGGGGGAGGTGTATTTGGAGTCTGCTTGAGCAGCAGGAAGAAAAATTTCCATATTTAAGGTAAAACAGCTGCTGTTTTCTCTTTTCCTCTCTGCTTGGAAAGCTCTGCTTTCTGGAGCATTACTGTCTCCAATGGGGAAGCAGGGTATGGTAATGAGGCATATTTGAGATCCTTCAGTGGGCCAGCAATGGCACAAGGCCTTCTGAACTCTACCACGTCTTTCTCACCACTCAGTGTTACCTACTGTCTGGATTTGAAATATGTGTGAAATTGCACAAAGCATATTGAAACAAATTTAAATAATTCATAATATGACAGCTTGGTTTGGAAACAGTTTTTTTGGGTAGAGTATGTTTCCAGTATCATAGAATCATTTCAGGAATTCAGTGTGGAACAATGATATTTCAGATCCTGATGACTTTGAACTGCCTTATGAGAAATCCAGAACTGTTTGTCCAGACACATCCTAGTTTTTAGATGATAGTTGCTTTTAAGTTGCAACAATAAATAACTTACCAGAGTTTTTTGCAAAAGGATGGTGAGGGTGGGGTGTAGGGGTTAAGTACAGTTCTGTCCAGTCTACTTCAGTTTCTCCTTTCACAAGAGATGTCATCAATTAAATATTTTAAGGATGTCTGAATAATTCAAACCCAAAGGCTTGGCTTCAAATCCCTTAACATTTTAAGTTAAGGACATGTCCTTTTTATATCTATACCAAAGGAATGAGTTTGATGCCATTGATATAGGTCATGCTCAGCTGTTTGTTCAGAGCTCATCTATGTGCCTCCTAAAGTAAGGAGTGGAGATTGTGGAAATAACATCCCAGAGGGACTTGAAGATAAGCATAAGCCCCAACCTGCTCAGGTAAAAGAGAATGCTGCCTTGGGCATACTGGAATGAACTGCATGTTCTGAAGTCTTTACAGCTCTCCTTTGATTTTGTATCTTTGGTTGTAGTTTGTTTTTTTCCTTGAGTACATGTTGCTGAATTCTTTAAAACTTGACTGTCTTTCTCAAAAAAATGCTGTTGAATTTTAAGTTTAATCTTGATATAGAAACTACTGGGTGAAATCTATATCTTGTGTGATGTGAGAGGGCAGAATAGCTAGCTGAAGTAGTTCTTTCTGGCTTCCAGAAGTAGTTTTGCAGTACCTGAAATTCACAGCACCTACTGTAGAGTTCTGTGCATGCCTAAGCTCTTGCAAGGTGAAAAAAAATAAGGCGTCAAACATATCTAAGGTATTGAGTGTTTCATTCATTAAGGAATAATTTTACTTCCTTTAAAATTTTGCTTTTTTCCTTAATTCTCAATGAAATGGTAATATCAAAGGCTTGTCTGCCTCTAAGCGATAGCCAGATAAATGATGTACCAAACTGAGGTATACCTCTAGCATTTCTTTTACCATGTGCATGGCAATAAAACAGGGGAAATTTTTTTAAAGTGTTTTTCAAAATGAAATTGTCTGTTACTGAGAAGATATATAACAAATGATGTAAATGTAGTTAGTGGTCTATGAGTGCACACAGACTGCTTTCCTTCACACCTCTTGCAGTCTTAGTTCCCGCATGTGCCACGTTTAGACTGACACGTGTAGGAATGCAGACCTGACTAGAGGCACATTGGTCAAAAGTACAAAGGATGCAGTGTTACTCCAACATAACCATGGCAAAAGAGCAAGGAGACTGATACAAACCCTTCAGTATTCACTGGAATAATTTAAGAAGATGAATTTATTCCATATATGATAATTTTCTTGTAATATGGTTAGGTAAATAGCCAACAATTGTGTTCTAACAGTTAATAGTAATTCATTATGTAATCCTAAAAGAAGTAAAGCACAGTGGTGTGGATGGCATAGTTTGTATTTAACTGTTGCTATTGATTTCTATAAAGGTCTTTTTTCTTGGAGCTCAAGTTCTGTGTGCTGTTCAACAGGCTAATTGCAAACAGATAGCGCACAAATGCAGGGGATTGTCAGGAATCTGTAAGGATTCCTGATAAATTTTTTAAAAATTCCTAAAAGTACTGTTTTGAAATATTATGCTATAACAGCTTTTTTCCCTAGCTGGAAGCTATAGACTTTCACATTTTAGACACTTACATATTGACAAAACAAGTAAAGGTTGAAGTGGAGATGTACTCTTGGGTCTGATAGAAATCTCAACAAGACCCTTATTCCTCTCTCTCCACCTCTACCAATTAATTAACAATGATATTTGTCGACAATTGTCTCCACTCTTTGGAGGCACTTGGTGAGCTAAAATGGTGTAGTTTTAAATAGTATTATTTTTAGAGAAAATAATAGAAGGAATGAGAGAGAAGACTACTGAAAGGTGTTGAATCTGAACAAATAATCAGCCTGAAATTACAAAAACTCAAAGGGAGAGTGCACAAAGAATGGATTGTGTCCATAGCCAGAGATCAGGGGCATCCTCTGGTACCTTACAGGAAAACCAGTCCAGGCTGTCTGCATTTTTCATTCAAGTGAAACTGTGTTCAAATCTGTCTTCACGGTGCTTAGAGATTTTGTTTGAACCTATGTAGGAAAAATGCAGACCCATGAATTGTCATCTGATTAATTTTACAATGCCAGTCAATCAATTTCTGTAATTTCACTTAAAATCTGGTGTATTTTCAGAGAGGTGAAGCATGTGGTTGGTTTGTTCTTTATAAAAGTCATAGGAAAAACTTGTTTATAATGTACACTTGTATGAGAAGAACAGGTGGCACTTTTTGAAATGCCAAAGTTACCTAGGTGTCTTTCTCCTTTGTACCAAACTTAGAGGACCTGAGTGTACTTTTTTTGAAGTTAATGATTATGACCACTGAGCCTGCATATAGCAGCAATAATTTAGTGAAATCCCTGTCCCAATCAGGTTAAAAGATTTGCTGTTCATTTCAGTGGAACAGGCTTTCACTGTAGTCTTATAGCAGTGGGAAACACCTGAAATGTGGGCTAGATTTCTGTCTTAGTTGTTTAAACACAAAAAGTTCAGAGATCCCTTCTGAAACCATGAGAGATGCTCCTGAGGTCAGGGTCCGAGCTGTCAATATTCCAGAGTGAAAATCTTCCCCAGAAGAGTAAACAGTGAGAACATATGCTGCTATTTAAATCTTCACTGAAAATCAACATACTTTGTTCTTATCCTGTTGAATAGCTTTTACTAAAGGAACAAATCAGTGTTTTGTTTAAACATTGAACTTGGCACATGAGTATAATGCTCTAAGCAAAGACCAGGAGCGGGGCTGAAGCTTCCACTTAAATGTTCAGCTTGCTGCTGTGTACACTGGAAGAGAGGGGGAGACAGAGAGAGCTTCACCACCTTCATGTCTGTATCACAAAGCTGTGTAAAAATGAAAAGGTTGTTGTTTCATTTTATAATTTTTTTCCCCCCTGTGGAAATATCCAACAGAGTTCCCAAGAACCTTTTTACCTTTTTCTTTAAAAAAACCCATACTTTTTCCTGACAAAAATCCTGATTTCTCTTGTGAAACCTTTCGTTATACAAAGCACACCAGTAGTTACTATTGCAGTCAGATATCCCAGTCTCTTTTGCCCCGATAGGTGTAAAGTAAAACTAAAGATTTTGCATCCATATCAAGCCCTCCAGAATGATCATGCAGAAACTGTTAAACTTGAAACTTATAAACAGTGATGAAAGAATAATTGACAAAGTTATGTGAAGTATGTAGGTTGATCATTGTTGAAGTTATCCTTTGTCCAACAGTGCTCGTGAAAACCATCAGCTTTACTTATATTGGAAGGATTTAGGGAATCAGACTGCTGTTTGTGCCCTTAGTAATATTTGAATCTTACTATATCAGTGTTTTTCATGTGTGTTGAACATAGCTGTGAAATAAAATACATGACGGAGTTGGTGTTTCTTGCTCTTAACCCATCACCTCTACCCCCTTGGAGGTAACAGTGAGTATGTTCCAAATTGCAATAGTTTTATCAAGGATATATTTATTTATAGTAAATAGTATTAGGGCAAATTGTTGGACAGTGAATGAGACTAAAAACCCTAAAATTGTTGTGGCTAAGAACATTGACTTCATGGACCAAATCTACAAGAAACTGTGCCGATGGTGGTGTGTGGATGTAGAAGTGTATTTTGTGATTATGAGGTCTAATTCTGTTATTTAAGCTCCAGGACTTACAGGACAGTCTACAGAGATGATATGGAAGATAACAGTTAATTCTATTATTCTTGTTCATACTTGATTACTACATTTCTGCAAAGGCTGAATCGCTCCCAGAAGTTGTAGAAGCCCATTATTACCCACTTTTTTTTCCACATTTCCAGCACTCGTCTTGCACTGGGTTACTGGTTTCTACTTCGCAACCAATGACCTACACATTGTTTTAGCTGTCACTTCCTCTTTCCTCCCAAAACTTTCTCCTCTAACTCTAACAAACCATTTCTGGACCTGTTGAGAGGAGCATGACAGCAAGTTTTCTGGCTTCTGGACCCAGGCAAAATTTTCCTGGAAGGCTAGCCAGGGATGTGGAAGAGGGTTTGGTCTAGTTAATGAATTTTATTCTTCCAAGGGGGTGAAGGAAATTGCCTGTTTTGCTGTGTTGAATGCATGTTAGAAAACTTAAAAATTAGAAATATGAAGGACTCTTAGAAATTAAAACCAGAACATATTAAATAGGTAATTTTACTAATTGCATGTGATATTGTAGACTGGTTGGCATTACAGTAGTCACTATGTTAAAATGTGTCACATGTAAAATTGTGAATGCCCTGATGTTCGGCGTGGGAAAGATGAGATTGTCAGAGCTGATATCACATCTTGTGGAAAACGAAGTATCAGGAGACTCTTATTTGAAGGAAAGACAGGCAGTCATGTTTCTAGTTACGATGTTCAGATTGTGTCTTGTAGATCTAAGATCTTTGGTACATGTTCTTGCAGAGCTCTACTACTATGTAAGAGAAAAGAAAAGAAAATCTGTAGTTTGCAAAGCTGTTGTGGCTTAACACACTGTGATGAAGAGTGTTTAGGTGGAGCTTTGTGTAATCTACCATAAGATTCGATGTGTTCTCAGGCAATTAAAGTAAGAATTAATAGGATGGACTACAAATAAAAATTAAGTATATCATGATACAGGCCATATAAATCTCATGTGTTTACGAGCTATACTGAAAAAAAATCTTCACACCCTTGACGTAATACTCAGCTTTTAACTGTGCCCTTTGGGACATGGTGTTAGTATAAACCACAGAGTATGTGAACTGGAAAGTAATTATAACGATAATATAATGATAATGCTTTTGTTACTTTTTCAAAGAACAGAAAAATACCTCTTTGAGTTTTTTCTGTAGACAAAGCTTTATTTAAACAACACCCATATCCCTACACACCAGCCATAATTATTTGCCAGTAGATGGAGTAGTTAAATCAAATGTCTATCATTTACTATTGGATCAGTTCCTTTTGTGACAGTCTCCATAGCTTCTTGACACCATTAAACCCCTGTGTGCTTTCTACTATGATGATTGCAGAATCATTTCTGTTATTAGTGAAGGCTCTTTACTTTTACTATAGTGACAAACATGGTTAGTGACATATCTTTGAACAAAGTGTTTTAAATATCTTTTGCATTGGACATCAGACTTGCATGCCAGAGTTTTTAATAACACCTCCTGTATCTCTTTTTAGGAACTTTCCTTTCCTGTGGCTTTCTGTCATATAAAAAAGAATACTTGAAAAATGTAAAAATAAATGGTTGATGATGCTAACAGCAGACTACTAATCCAGAGACCTCATTTATCAAGGGAGGGCAATATTTAGGCTTTATGAAGATTTTTTGCCCTGCCATGAGGAGACACGTGATGACTGTTCTCTCAAGGTATCATATGAAACAGGGGAATTATTTGCAAATCAAACCAAACCACAAAACCTTCGTGGATATAGGCAGCAAGTTTGCATTTACTGAAGTTAAAAGTATTAATTTGTTTGAGACTACACAACTGTGAAATCCGTTCCATTTCCTTGATGTTAGACTTCCCTGGCTGTCAGCTCTGGGACAGTAACATTTACAGCACCCAGGTTTTCTCATTCTTCAGCTGATGTTCTTGCTGTCACAGCTGTTAGTTACTACATCCATATTTCTTTTCATATGGACAGAATGCCTCTTGTCTTGCCACCTGTAGCAGAACAATCCAAACAGGGTTTCAGTACCAATTCTGTTGCAGGATTGCTAAAATTAGACCAGGATTTTTTTCTTACAAAGATGGTAGCTGCAGTTTCTGGACTTAAACAAGCCAGGTGTATTGTGCAAAGACTAATTGTCTGAAAATTAGTAAAGAAATTTTAATATTTGGAAACTATAAATTACTGGTTTATAATATTATAACATTGTGGTATTTCTGTTTCTGGCTGCAGTGAGACAATTATAACAAGTGTGTCCCAGAAAATAGTTGTAATATGAAGAAGTTTCTGTTCAATATGTAAAAAAAAAATTAAAAGATCTTAATGTGAGGCAGTATTAGAAATATTAGATATCCCAATAAAATATTCCAGCTTAAATGCAAACAGGAAAAAAACCCCACATGTAAAAAATGAACAAAAAATTCAAAAGAATTGTAAGTTTTTTTGCCCCCAAAATCAGAAGTGTTCTGTTTACTAATTTTACTATTGTTCTGAAACTTGAAAAATCAAATTTATCTCTTTCCTTAGCTGTACTTAGGGGAGGGGAAAAGGGAAATGCCCTAAAATAAAAATTCATGAGGAAGGTTTTTGTTCTGATGCATCATTCAGTGTAAATCATGGAATATAGTATTCTAAATATAATGGAAATGATAGCAGATTTTTGTGTTTTGCTACATAACCAGCAATTCTCCAACAAGCAATGGGTATAGGGACTATAGAGAATCTAATTAGACGTGTAGATCAAGAAATGAAAAAGCAGTATACCAAGTATTTAGGAACCTGGGAATTCAGGGCTAGTTATAGACAATTTCAATTATTTGTACATTGATTTCAGTGGTTATATATTGGGGATGATTTGGCTTCATTTTTTAATGATTCTGAAGTAAATTTGCAATACTTGTATTAGCTGAACTGTGACACAATCCAAAATGGGGATAAAAAAAGCAGAGTGGGGGATATATGAGGTTTGGGTAGCCTGCATACCAATAGACATACACAAGAGCCAGTGCTTTGTGCCAAAGAAACCCCCAAGTGCAAAGCCTATTCAGCCAGCAATAAGAAATGGTTCGATCCAAGGGCAGGTGTCGCTACCCACTGAAAGTAGGAAGGTAGAGAACTTTACACTAGAAAAATGAGTGCTCTTAGAAACTCAGGGAAGAACAGGTAAAGATAAAAGTGCAGGATCAAAGCTCCAGAGCCTTGCTGAAACTGAAATATGAACATCAGATGTTCTCAAATGCCCTTTGAATGGATTTCAACATTAGAACCTCATGTTTATTGCACATACCCTAAAGTTTTGTTTGAAGATAAACCTTTCAAGTTGAAATCCATACCTTATTCACTGCCTCAGGTAGCTTTTAAACAGTTCCTTGTTGCCACCTTTATACAATTTGTCTGACCTAACTTTCTTCTCTTTGTTGCTCAACCAGAAATGTATGTTAGCTACCTCCTTATTTCATTGTGCTTCCATGGCTCATGCTTCTTGCTTTGAAGTGTCATAAGTATGAACCATTCTCTCCCCAGTGTTCTGATATGTCCTTGAAAAACCTGTATCCACTTTGTTGCTGAACCGTCCCTAACTGCAAATACAGGAAGTGGTTTTATATTCAAGGGATCCCTTGCAGGTTTTCCAGAAAGAAGATATACTGTGCTCTATTTGTATATAAGAAGACATTAAAAATAAACTATTTTTATAAAATACTATTGGCTTTGGTAATCCCAGCAAAATTCAAGATTGTTAAAACTCCTGTAGATTTCAGTATAAGACAGAATAGAGTAAAAGCTGCCTTCTATTTAAGGTTAAGATTTCATGTTTAGACATACTGTTCTGTTCATAACATATTGTGTTGTTCTTGTATATTCTTCAGCATTCAGAATCTGGGTTTTCTGATACAGTAATGAGCTCTCAATCTACTCCAATGTGATCTTAAAAAAATCTGTGCTAGTTTCTAAAAATTTAAAGTGAAAGCGTTTTGTGTGGTTGAAATGGAATTAGAATTAGTTTCTTCTTGCCAAGTATGTTGAGCAGGTCATTGCTGAAATAACCATCTTTCTGATCTTTTACCACAGTGCACTGGTGAAGCATATAAGGCTCTCCCCAGCTTAAACAACATGTAGTGCAGGCTCTCTGCTGCCTCAGTCCTGCAGAAGTGTCAGAGGTGGAGGAAAAATATCTTTTATACCTTCCACTAAGTGCGAAGCTCAGGTGTTTTTTTATTTCACACCGTAACTGTATTGCCAGTGCTTCTTTTTAGATTTGATATCAAGTTGATTGCTGTCTTTACTGAAAAAAAATGATGTCTTTATATAAAATGCACAAAGCTTCAAGGAGTTTGTCTAAAGCAGAATTTTTTTTTTCTAAATTCAGAGTTAATTGTCAAGTAATGTCAGGTACTGAACATGTCCATAAAAGCTAGTATGACACTCTATACAGGTTTGCCCTGGGCTATGCATTTTTAGTGATATTATAGTTCTCTGTAGCAGCAGTCAGAAATCAGCCATTTGCAGTAGCTCTTGGTAGCACTTTGGACAATTAATGTATAATGTTGCAGTATTCTGGTTCTCAGTTTTGTCTTAACACACCACACTTTACTCCCCTGTCTTTTACTGATAAAGACTGGACCTTCACTGTCATAAGTCAGTGGACCACTTGTGCTCCAGGCCTGATTTCTGTCCAATGGCAACAAATTTAGAAGCCGTTTTCTGTAACAGGCCCTCAAGTTAGCACCTGATGTTACATAGAAGGTGCAAAAAACCACGAAACCAACCCTATGTTCAGCCTTGATGAGTAGTGCTCCTCACAGGAAAATCCCATTGTAACATCTACAAATGCTGACAGCTGAGTATCTCCTACAGCATGAACTTCCCTTTGTTGAGGGCCTGGGATTCAATATGCATCCACTTCCTGGGTTTTTGGCATCGGAATGGCCAGTTCTTGGATTTGTCCAGGTGAAGACTTTCTTTTTCCCTCTTCTTTTTCTTGACCAAAGGACTTTTTTTCAAGGCCCGTTATTCCCCTGTGGAATAGACAAGAATCATTCAGTTTGGACTATGTCCATCATTTTTATCTGGGTCAAATAACAGTAATAAAAGGAGTCCTATTCTGATAACCAGCAGACTAGAATAGTATCATCCAGATACCCTTTTTCTCCAGATTTGCATCAGGAAATTAGATAAAACAGAATTACGAACAGCAGGACTTTACAAACAAATGACTGGCTCTGAGAGTCTATGACTGCATATGTCTTCTGCTTCAGATCATGCTCCTCTTGCCTTTAGTACCTACTCTTTTGGCCTTGGGTTAGTTAATTGCTAGTAGGTGTAGCCTATCTCACTCCAATATCCTGTGTATTCCCTGGATTTTTTTATTCTTTTGTTTTGCTTGTATTTTGGTTCTGCTATAAGCATTTGTTTATATTTGTCTGTAATATTTCTCCAAATACTCTGTTGAGGTGGATGGTGCCTTAAACAGTGTGAAATCAGAATCCTGAAGTCTGATAAGCAGACCTGCAGAAAGGACCTGGATTTGGTGAAGGCTTAAGCTTAAGGAGCAAAAACTTAAGTTTAAGAAACCTTAAGGAAAAGAGGAAAATCCCTAAGTTAAAGAAATTAAAACCTCAGCACTACTTCTCTTAATGCTTGTTTCTTAGAATGCAGCCTACTTGCTTCCAAGGCACTGTCTACTTTCCAAACGAAACTTTATTTGGAAGTTTGAAAGGTAAAAAAAAAAAAAAATACAACTTTCATTTTTTTTTTTCCAGCACAGAAAATCTAGGAAGTGTGCATTTCTTGGAACAGTTCCTGCATTTTCCGTCAGTGGTCAGGTGCCATAGCTGTGCCACCTGAAAGGCTGTTCGCTCAGCTAGTGCGTGTAGCACATTCAGGAGCACTAATTCACTAATGAGACAAAGGGTGACTGGCTACAGAATAGCCAAATCCTTCCCCAGTTTTCATGCTCATTACTATGTGAACTCTATCAAGACTGCAAGCTAGCACAGAATATTGACAGCATGGAACGTTGAGGAGCACGCCTGCGTTTTGGCAAATTAGATTTACTATCTCATCCTATCTAATAGACCATTTAGAGGTCTGCCCCTGAGACACATCTCTTTAGCTGAGCATCTACCATCTTCTTGTAATGTTTTTATCTTCAGTCTGAATGACCACAGCTTTATAAATATGCTTCTCTGTGCTTTAATGTTCTTGTTGCTGGAAAAAAATGTTATGGATAGATGGTACTGTAGTTACTGCAGTTGCTGAAAAAAGGCAAACAAGGAACTGCATTGAGATGTACTTCTGGACAAATCATCAGTTTATTTTTATATACACATATACACACACTTTTGTTTATATATATATATGTACATATACACTTACATTTCTGCACACACACATAAAAACACACTCTCCCAAACGGGCCGATATCTGCAGCATTGCAAAACAGATCTGCCATCATCCCTGACAGGCTGCTGGAAATCGAGTTGATTGAATATGACTCAGACCCTCAGTCTCATTGTCCAATTCATCAGTGAATGCATTGCAGGCTCATTGATTATATGTAAGACCAGCAGGAATGCTTGGCTTGCTTCATGGGGCTGCCTGTATTGAGCTATTATAAACACTCTCTTCTCTGCTGTGTTCATGTAAATAAGTTCAGGTAACTTAAAATTGACAACTTAGACACAATTTTTATGAATATAAAAAAAGGAGGAAGACATGCAGGTAGAGTTCTTTCCATGAAGAAGATGGTTTCAGCCAGAATTAAGTCCACAGACTAAAAAATCAGCTAGTTTTTAGATGTTAATTAATATTTTGAAATAAATTTCTGACTGGTAGATGTTCCAGATGGAGTAGCTGTTTAATATTTATTTTTTGTGAGTGACGGTGTGTGTATCTGCATGTGGGGTAGAATTTAGACTAAAATTCCAAATTAGCAAAAGATTGTAAGTGGAAATGGTTTTCCATGGGCAGCATGATGCTACACCACATGAAAAAAATTTGAAAATATTTTTCTGCTAATAATTATGCACATGGATATAAGTAAACCTCAATTTTCCCATAGGGAAGTGAATTGTTAGTATTCCAAGCCTGTTCTCAGGAAAACAAAATCACTTTAACTAGAAACAGTAGATGTCTTACCTTTCATTTCTGTGTCCTGGTGTCCCTGGAGAAGTTGGTATGATGGGTGGAATGGGCTTAGTCATGTTCCTTACTCAGGGAAGAACAACAGAAGCTGTTTGCTGGCTGCTGTTAGTCCCACAGGCTCTCTTTATTACTTCCTTGTGTTGTGTGGCCCACTGGCAAAATACACAGAAAAAATTACTGTTTAGAGTGTGATCTTGCTACTTTTGGATGGGCACCCCCAGGAAGATGGCGCAGTGGTATGAAAAGCTACAGTACCTGTTGTTAGTGGTCTGGTGGGTTGTGGGGTTTTGTTTGGTTGTTTTGATTGGTTTGTTTTGTTCTTTTTTGTTTATTTTGGGTTTTTTTGGTTTTTTGTTCTTTTCTTCAAGACATGATATGTTATTTGTTCTGTAGTCAGGCTGAATTTTAAAAGTTTTCTCTAGTTTTCTGACCTCCATAAAACATTATGTGAAATTTTTGTCAGTGGGGACAAGAGAGTATGTAATGAAACATTACCAACAAAATCCCTTCTCATTTGCATCCCAGTTTGGGGAAAAGAAGATTGAATGTCAAGGAACTATGATTTTAGACCAGTTTAGACCACCTTCTTTTTCACATGCATATATATAAAATATGTTCTAATATTTGTTTGCTAAACATTGAAAAAATTGCAGAAATCTCTTGCAATCACATAACGTGACAACCTTTAATGTTGGCATTTTTTGTAAGTTATGGGGATTTATGGAGGAGTTCGCTGTAGCCAAAATATTTCATCTACTCATGCTACCAAGGAGCCAAAAGCCCCAGTGAGAAGGAGGAGACCAGGGATGTTATGAGGGCAGCCTGAATTTACCAAGTAGGTTACAAGCTTCTTGAAACACAGTGTGCTATTGCTGTTTGCACTGATCTCATTAGTTTGTTTACATATCCTGATTTTGCTCACTCCCCGACCAACTCCCTGTACCTTAAGTTTCCTGAGTGTTCGTTTCAGTGCTGCTTATGCAGGGAGAACAAACAATCCAAGCAGCCAGTGGAGTTTGCAGAATCCCCTGTGCACGCCTAACTCTCATGCTGGCTGGAATCAGGCTCTGAAAAAGTGAACTGCCTTTCCACTTCTGTTTGTTTTTAAATGCCAAGTCATTAGTCCTGGGATACCCAGACTTCTGCCTATCTCTGGTGCTGAAGGAATGTTTGTTTTTTCATGACTTTTAAAGACAATGTTTGTGCTGACTGCTCTGTATGTTATCTTGCTAGCTCGGTAGCTCAAGTATCATGTTTTGGTGCAGGATCTTTGAATTTTTGACCCCATGGTTCTAAATGTAAGTTTGTATTCTGAGTGTAACTGGTCTAAAACAGTGAAAATTCTCACAAAAAACAACCCTTTGCCCACTAAGTGCTTCATTCTAGCCAGTGGGGGAAAGAGGAAAGTCAAACATCTACTATCTTAAGTATTCAGTGGGTTTAGACGAAGACTGCTTTTATTAGAAAAAAAATGAGATCTCTGTTCATGATGGTGTGTGTAGTTTGGCATATTCTATGTCACTACTCTGGATTTGTACTTAGGTGATCCTTTCAGAAAGACCAAGTGTCCTTGTGAAACCTCATGTTGGTAAATTGTGCAGGTTGGATTATCATTTGTGTATCCAAGAATTTCCTATCATCTCTTAATGGGCAGTATTCTGGACTATTGTCTTAGTACAAAGCATTGCAACTGAAACCAGCACCTGAGGGGACAGGCTTTCTAGTTATGTTTTTGCCGTTTCCTTTCTTTCTTTCCTTTCTTTCCTTTCTTTCTTTCTTTCCTTTCTTTTTTTTTTTNTCCTTCCTTTCTTCCTTCCTTTCTTCCTTCCTTTCTTCCTTCCTTTCTTCCTTCCTTTCTTCCTTCCTTTCTTCCTTCCTTTCTTCCTTCCTTTCTTCCTTCCTTTCTTCCTTCCTTTCTTCCTTCCTTTCTTCCTTCCTTTCTTCCTTCCTTTCTTCCTTCCTTTCTTCCTTCCTTTCTTCCTTCCTTTCTTCCTTCCTTTCTTCCTTCCTTTCTTCCTTCCTTTCTTCCTTCCTTTCTTCCTTCCTTTCTGTCTTTCTTTCTTTCTTTCTATTACTATTTTTAAGCTGCAGTTTGCCTGCAATTTGTGGATTCCTGATCTATTTAAATATGACTAAGTATCTAGAACTTGATATTGAGGTGTTGGAAAATTGACAAAACAGAAGAATTTAAATGCTGCAAGTGGGCAATTCAGCACAGTCTTCATATCGCAGAATTTAGAATGTTGGAAGTACCAATTTCACCTATCCAAATTGGAAAGGTGGATGGATCTTTTAGCAGCTTGGGTAAACTTCAAAGAAGCTTCTGAACATTCATGCATTTAACAGAGGTAAAGGCAAATTTCAGACACTTTGGGATTCCCTTGTTAAATGAACAACATTAAAGCTAGTGCCCCACAGAGATGAGAAGCTGTGTTATTGAGTGCATTGAACTGTTTGGCCTGGGCAATGGGGACCCTCCAGAGTGGCCCAGAGCACAGTCTTCCGGAAGCAAGCCGTTGTCATGGCTTCAGATTCCTCCCTAATGTTCAGTTCACAATAGCAGAAGGATTAAGTGTTTCAAGGAAGGGCTTGAAATTGAGTTTGTGGTGAGATGGAGAAAGGGGGTTCAGAACAGTCTGTGCTGGCTGCTTTCCAGCAGGGGATATACATAATGGCAAATGATGTCACGTAGTGGAAAATGGAGTATGTGTGTGTATGCAGAAAAAAATAGGACAGTTGCTGAAAACCAGAGATAGATGCTGTGAAAATGGACTCTGTGTGTGTGTATGTGTGTGTATGTGCATGCAAGCATGTTTATAATGTATTTCTGGCTTGCCAGTTTCCAGGAAAGTGGTAAGAGACAATAATACCTTTACACAGTCAATGACTGTGGTAGCACTATGAAATGGGCAGAAATGGATGGATTGTGTTCAGCCTCTGCTTCAAGCTTTTCATTACAGCATTGTAGATTACTGCAACAAAAATGTTTTTCAGTTAAAAAACTGACATTAAACAAAGCCAGATGTACTTAAGTAGCAAAATATCCAGAAGAAATGACTTAACATACAAGCTATGTGTGGATTAATGTAACTCCCTGATCCTCCCCCTACCCGATATCTCTCTCCTCTCCTCAAAGAAACCCAAAATCAAAACAAAACAGAGGAGTTAAAAAATCCCAAACCCATAAAACCTAAGACTTGCAGCCAAGCCAATCACCGTAAGGCAATTTGCTAATGGTTTTGGCAGAAATGATCCTGTTCAGCTTGTCTTTCTGCCGTGCTAGAAAGCTAGCATTTATCCATATGTGAAATGTTTTATTTCATCTAACAATATTTGAATATGTTTTCATCTTTTTCCTGAAATATGAAGAGTGATCTTAATTTCACTATTGTAGCAAAGAAAAATGTTGCTTAAAAAGCAACATACTGTTTATAGTTTAGAGAAACCTATTGTTATCTCAAGTGTTAAAAGTACAACTTGGAAGCAGTCTGGATTGTTTCCAAGCTCTCAAAAGATATTTCACATACCAGATCATATGTTTTTACCATGAAACTGTAAGAAACTTGGTCAGAAAAATTTAATTGGAACAGTAAATATGAAAATGTCACTGATACAAGCAGTGATAAGGGAAACAACATTGCCATTCTGGATCTTTCTTGCCATAATTTTTACTGTCAGAGGTGTTTATACACAGGTGTGTCACAATTCTTGTTGCAAGGAATTGTTCAAATTACATTTGGGCAGTGCAGAATGTGACCTCTGTTGTAACTCATTAGGCCTGCAGAGAACTTCATGTACATTTAATATCCGGAGCTTGACATGATGGCTCCCAGATGCTCAGAAGAGAAAGCCCCTCAGATGATGATACAAAGAAAGAATGGAACATGAAAAAATTGGTTTCAGTTTTGGATTTATTTTATTAAGAATTTAAACATGTAATTTATTTCAGTTAATTTAATTACATGTCGGAAAGATAGTTTGTTCCCCGTATCAGTATGTTTCAAGAGCCTCCAACAAGTATACTGGACTGTTATTCAAGGGGGAAAGGGCTGGAATTCCAATCTTTTTTTTTGCAAATCTAATTGGTTGTAGTCTTCTGCTGACAGAAGTAAATGTTTCTTTAGTACATAGGTATTCCGGTAAGTTCAATTATTATTCTTACTTCTGATGTTTAATTGGCTCTTCTTAGGTTAATCAGAAGGGGGAAAGAAATTACTAATTGGATCCTTGTTCTGGGTATGCTTTTTTCTACTTCTGCTCCATCAGAGTTTACTGCTTCCTTTCATATGTGTACTCATGTGGTAGGCATATATCTACCACTGGAAGATACCTCTCTAATATAAATAAAATTACTTGGTATAGTAACTGAGAGATCTTATTTTATTAAACTTGTTACAGAAGGTACTAGCTCTGTGCAAAGAAGAAAGTGATACAAGGAAACTGCTTTAATGCTGCATCAGAGGGGAGGACTACAATGATGCAAAAAATCACTGGAATAAGTACAGTAGTACCATTTTTCTCCAGTCTCCTTGCTTTTTTTTTACTTGTTCACTTGAGAAAAGGAAAACTTGATTAAGGATAACGGCTGGTGCTAGACTCCTGTGGGCAAAAATAAATAAATAAAACTGTTCCTTCTAAATGCTCTTGAGGACTCTGATGCTAGCAGCTGGGTTGTTGCTGGTGTAATGACCCTCTGTAAATTCATTTAAAGGCACTAATTAAGAAGATAAAATTATGACATGGTTGTGTATGCACCAAGGCAAAAGGAAGGAAATAGCAAATATCAGAATGCATTATTTAAATGAAAAAAACAGCAAAGAAGTATTGACTGAGTTAAATGTTGTGATCCCTGCTGTGTCTCATTTCCTAAACCCAGGATATTTTGTCTGCTGTAACATCTGTTTTTTCTATTTTCTTTGCTCAATACAGAGATCCTATAGCTGCTTTTGATTTCTGACAAGTATTGCCAGATATTTTTTCAATTTTCACTTTAGTTACTGTTTAGAATCAGCAACGTTGGTTTTTTGGTATCCACTTGAATGAGGAAATACAAATCTCCAATTTTTCTTTTATAGTTTCTCCATGGCATTTGACTTTCAAGTTTAATGTGATGAAGGAGGTCAGCTTCAAAGAGTTTCATGGATTTTATGACTTTCTAGTTATCAGTAGAAAAAGAATAGTGAAGGTGGTCACAAGCCAGAGTTTTGGTATTGTTTTTTATTTCTATTACAAAGGAGAGGCAAAATCTTCTGTTTGCTTCTTTAACTAAGGACTAAAATGCATGATGTACTTTCATTCCTATAACTTCTGGATTTTATCTTGAAGATGCTGTTAGAGAGCTACAGTGCAAGTATCATGTACCTGTGGGTAAGAGAGGGGGAGTTTATCTTGTGGAACCCTCTGCAAGATCCATAAACATCTCAGAAAGAAGAGTCTTTTGAAACAAGTTTCCTTCCATAGGGCTCTGTACAGATCTACTTTTCCTCTCTTTCTCCATATGCTAATTTCTGTTCACAGGTCTTGCTCCTGTTTTGCAGCAGAATCTCTGCTTCTTCACTTTCCTTCTAGTTCTTGAGATTTCACAGTCACTGCTCAGTTTTACAAGGGTTAGCATAAAAGAGTAGTAAGTGTGAAAAATGGCAGCAGTACTGGAAAGGGGGAAGGAAGGTGTTATCAGGCCATTATCTTGCACATCAAACTGCTGCTATGTCTTCATATTTTCAGTCCCACCTAAATTCTGAATATGGATTATCTGAGTGGTTGTTTGAACAAAAACCTTGCTTTACAGCAGTGAGCTGTTTGAGGTGTGGGTCTTATCACTGAAAGTGGAGAACCTGCAGTAAATTTTAAGACAGATGTGGAAATTACAGAAATGAACCATAGTTTTTGTTTGCTCTTCCCAGTGAAATTATTCCACCTGCTCATATATTCTCTGTTTTGAGGACATAAGTCAGAAGCAGTATTACCATGGTTTTTGCAGAAGTGATATTTGGTGGATACGTAGGGCCAGACTTTTGTCACTTTCTGATCATTCTCCAGGTAGGATCTGGCCTTTTCAAATTTAGTTTCTATTTGGTTCAAATGATAAAAAATAATAAATACTTTTTAAAAAGTAAATGTAAGTAAGACTAGAAAAAGATCAGAAGATTAAAGAATTAAAATCTTTAAGACAGGGGCATCTTGTCCTTCATTCATATTAAGCCAGATTTATGAAAATTGAGAATTAATTCAATCTCTCAGTGTTTTGAGCCTGATATTTTCACATTATCCTGTGTCATTTATAACTGCTTCTACTTGTATTTAATAAACTATGAAAAACTGTTGTTCTGGGTAAGAAACCTTATAGGCCATTGCTGTTTCCTAAATACATGAGATGAAATGCAAAAGAGAAGTTCTGGATTCTAGTTGGCATGGAATTGAAGTTATATGTAGTATTCTGTCCTCACTATAATTAAATTATGAACATGTTGCATGCTTTAAAATGACAGATATTGTAGTTCCAGTGTGTGTAAGAATGGTTTCTCACCTGGATTCAAACAGAAAATCTGACTTCACTGATTCTTGAGCACAGGGTAACAAATGGTGACAATGCCCCCATTAGTAAGCTGAAATTACCCTATTGGCTTGGATCAGCAAATCCAGTTTCTCCAAGACACTACTTTTTTCCAAAGAGTAATATGTCATCCTTCTTATATTTATTGATTTATTTTTTTTATTTTTCATTTAAGAGTTACTGGAGTTGCCTGTGAGGCTTTTTTTCATTGTGCCTTTGCAGGTGATTACTCTGTAATGTTATAATGATAGGACAAGTTACAAACTTAAGAGACTAAACAAATTATTTCCATCACATGATAAGCATTGTGTTTACAAGAATGAATTGCAGTTCCAGCTTCTTAATTTAGGCTGTCTAGTTCAATGTGTTTGAAGTTAAGACAGAATTTGATTGTTTGCTAGCAACAAGTATACCTTCAACAAAAGTGTCATCAATATTTACACCTTAATATGGGACTTGAAGAAGTTTCAAGAATCTTGAACCATTGAATCTTAGCCTACCTTGGACAATTAACAAGAGAAAGTGGTTCTAAAAACCAATGAACTTGACAAACCATTTATGTTTTCTAACTCCTTTTTAAGGAAATGCTCTGTGCCTTAATTTTTTTATTAGTGGTCTCTGAAGCACTGTGGTACAAACTAAAGCTTTCCAACAATGGCAAATTAGACTCAATGATACTCGTGTGGGTCTCCTCCAATTTGAAGTATTTCATGATTTTATGATGGCAATGCAAAACTCAGTTCATGTTGAAATGTCTGAGATCTCAATGATGATTTAGGATTACGAATTCCTGTCTTATTTAATCTAAAATTATACTTGCTCAAGGAACCTGAAACATGGTCTATCCTGAACAGAAGAGATGGCTACCTTTTTTATTTTTGTTCTATAGCCCTCTATGTATTCTGTATCAGTACTGTTAGCAGTTAACTACTTTTGACTAGCCAGGGAGCAGGTGACTTGCTCTTCTGAGCTGTTTACAGATGTGCAGGAAGAAAAGCCCCAGCGTTCTGGTCCCAGATAGATGGGCCAAAATGTGTG
This sequence comes from Pachyramphus minor, assembly GCA_013397135.1. Classification (NCBI taxonomy): domain Eukaryota; kingdom Metazoa; phylum Chordata; class Aves; order Passeriformes; family Tyrannidae; genus Pachyramphus; species Pachyramphus minor. The sequence continues at coordinate 1,297,434 of VYXB01007043.1, forward strand.
GATTAGATAATGAGCAGCATAAAAATAAATGAAGTGCTGTCAGTGGCACTGATTGCATCAAGTGCTACAGGAAGTAGGACAATATATGGTATTTGTAAAATGGAAAAAAATCTTCTTAGAGATGGATACTTTACCCATTTTGTGTGTGCGTGTTGTGAATGATACAAAAGACTGATTTAACAAAAAACACTTCTTTGATGTCACACAGATGTTTCTTTTCAGGATAGGTCTCGAAGATTTAAATTGCTTTGAACTGCAGTTTATTTGTGCTTCTATTTGTTCTTCAGTATGTGTGAAGAGGTGTTTCTATTGTGACTGTCATCTGTAAGGGGCAGATTTTCTGCTGAGTGACATCTGTAACTTGATCTAGCTATCTGCCCATTTAAAGCATGACAATACAATACAGCTTGAAACAAGCAAAAAATATCCTATTGATTTGGATCATTAGAAATTATCCAGATGGACAGGATGAGCCAACATATTAGAAACATTTTAGAGGTCAGACTTCAAAAATCAATATGTTAAAATTCTTAGCATCAAACCAAATAATCTGGATTTGGGTTAGATCAAGTTCATTAATAGGAGGAAGAGAAATTAATTGACTTTTCAAGTTGGAATTTCTTTCTTCCATATAAGTGTTGGTTGTGCTGAGTGTTAACTAGAACTTTTTGTAGTAATTGTAGTAATTTTTGTAATATTCGCTTTACAGCCTGAAAGGCTTCTCTCCTTTTCTGCTCTTTTAAGGTAAAAGAATGGTCAGTTGCTATGGTCTTCTCACTGTGTTTTATGACTTACGTGATTTTAGCATTTTTAAAACACTGAAATCCACTGCCAAAGACCTGTTGCTGTCTTTTCTTTGTGGCAGACCAGCCCTAAGCACCCCAATATCCCTCTGTGGTAATTAAACCCATGTCTCAGGTATGAAAGGCTGCTTTAGAAATGAAGGCAAGGCCAGGTCAGTACTTTTCACCAGAAGAGTCAAAAATAGTAAGGAATGTAAGAGGTTTGACCGTCAGTAATAGGAGGGAAAAGATTTCCTGAAACATGATGGAAGGTGATGCTGCAGTGCTGCAGCCCCATGTGTTCCCTCAAAAAAGTAGTAGTGTAGTCTGCAACTAATTACCACAGCCTACAGCAGAAATGTACAGTACTGCATTGTGAATATCCCGTATTCAAAATCTCCTCACTTAAAATCCCAAGTGGTGCCTCCAGGAGGGCATCTTAACACAGGTGGAGTGACAGGGTATGGCAGCTGCCCTTGCCTGTGGCACTGATCATGGGGTGCTGGGTAATGAACTGGCCACAGTCTGAGAGGACAAAGTGTGACCTCCCAAAGACTTTCATGAAATAGTTGTGTCTTAAGCTTCAGCCCAAATCCTGAGCCACACTGATGTTTGCCATCATGCTATCTTTTGCCATGTGGAACTAATAAACAACGTAACCCTCCAGAAGTTACTCTGAGGGGAGCTGAGAAGGGAAACGCTTGACAGGAAGTGTTTTTCTGGTCTATACTGATGGACTCACACATCCTATGTCTCAGATACTTTTTCAAACTTAAATGTAGGCTTATAAAAGGGCACCCCCCCCTCCACCCCGATTTGCAGTAGCTTACATTACGACAGGAAAACCACTAGTTTTTAGACTAGATATGTTGAGAGATGTAGTAGATGGACCTGGAGAGTCCTGAATGAAGGCAAGCAAATGTATTTTGAGACAGAAGGAAAAGTGCAAGCTTTATTCACAACGCAGACCACTCTATTCAGAATCTCTATAATAAATGGCATTTGTGTTACTATACTGTGGCAGAGAGCGCAGGTCTAAGTTCTGTTGTATCTCATACCATGAGCTCGAAGGGAAACATGAATTCACATGGAAGTACATGTTTTGCCATTTAGTCAACAGTCATTTTCAGGGAATTCTCTGTTCACTCATTTAATATGCTGTTTTGGTCAGTGGACCCTGAAGGAACATAAATACAGAGTTTCATGAAATAAATTTGAGGGATGGAAGAATTTTTTTTTTTAATGGCTCTTTATTGTTTTCTTATTCATACAGCAGAAAACAACACTATTTGTCTCAGATTACAGAAATGAAGTAAATAAAGATAAAAGACTTATTTTAAAATGGTTATAGGGGAGTAGTCCTAAAGTACAAACATCATACATTTCAGGCATTTAAAATTGCTGATATTTTGCAGTTGATAGCAGCAGTATAACGAGACCTACAGGCTTTCTCTCTGCCTTGTCACTGACAACTGTGATAAGATACCCTCAGGTTTGCTTCCTGAGATTTAATTCAGAGGACAGGAGTCCTGTTTACCTCTTTTGATATCACAGTTTCTTGCTTTATAAGGGCATTAAAATTAAGTGAGATAGATCTGTCTCTTCTTTCAGGCTGGATTTGAGTTCTCAGAAGGTACCATTATCCCAGTGAAATAGACTTCCTTTAATATCTACAGACGTTCTACACTATGTGACTGATAAAGAATTCTAGAATTAAATCTTGCCTAGTGTGGGAATGCAAATGTATACTTGCAATCACATTCAGATATGTTGAGGTCTTCTATATTTCACTCTTTAAGCTCCATATTATATTGTGGCCATATTCTTCTAGTGTATTGTAAATCAACTAATCCTCAAAGTGGATCAAATGATCATAAAAATGTTTACATGTTGTCTGTTTTAAAGAAAATAATAAACATAAAATTTTTGCACTTCCAAAATCTCTCTTGCAAAAAGAGATGCTGAATTTACACTTTGAGTGGATTCTCAAGGCCAGCACTACAGGCTGTGTATGGCTCCCTGAGGCAGCAGGAAAGGGCAAGTAGCTGAGTAGGCAGCAATAGCATGGTATGCCTGGAAAATAACCACATCTCACTTCTATTGCTTCTTGCTTCATTACGCTCTGAAAGTTTGACTATTGGTTTTGTTTTTTCCCACAAATGTCAGGACTTAGTTCAGTGAAAAGAAACTATTACCTTTAGATTTTCTCTATCTGAAATGCTAAAAAATGTGTTAGGAGAAATGAGAGGAAGGAATAGCACAGAGATGATTGAGCACAGCAGTAGACAGCTTTCATTCATCCCAATAGCTGGGCCCTAGCACAGTGACAGATAATGTCTTGAGAAACCAGGCTCCCAAGAAGCAGGTTGAAATCTTATACTTTTCTTAAAGAGGAAAAAAAAAAGTGTTCTTCTCTGAGATGTATCTAAGTCAATTTATATAATATCTGCACTGTGTTTTGTGCTATAATCTTTTTACTTCAAATGAGACTGTAATTTAGCATGAAAATATTCTCATGTGTTTAAGAAGAATTCTTTAAGACCTTCCAGTGATGTAAAGCACATATAATCTAGTATGAAAATCTGATCATGTTTTGGCAAGGGCTGTAGGATTGCTATTCACTGTAAGTAACAAAATCTAAGTTACATCTAAAGTTTCAAATGAAGTTAAATGCATATCTGTGAATAACAGGGGAGAATAGTCATTCACTGCTTTTGCAGTTTTATATCTTGTACACAGAAACCAGGCAGTTTGCTCAACTCCACGTTTGAGTTGACTTTTTATTTCCCGTAAATATGAATTTGTAACAAATAAGAATATATAGATTTTTTTAAGGCTTGTGGTAGTAGAGAAGACACAGCATGTTGATTTTGAAGTTTTATAGTCAGAATTCTACTACTGTGGCTGATTACTTCTAAAGAACTAAAAAAACTTAATTGTTCATGTAGATTCAAATTTCCTAATGTAGGAAATCCAAAGATTTTTGCTTTCTTTTTTATTAATAGCGTTTAACTTGGATGTGGCTATTAAATAAAGTTCTTTGTATCTCTATGACACTTGAAAATCATACCAGGTTCAAAGCTCAAGACCTGTCTGAGTTTCCAGTATATTTGTAAATTTTGTTGGGTTTATGTTTCAGTTGAATTTGGGCTTCACGAGGCATCATAACCTTGACTTGCTGACAGTGGCACAAATACATAGAGTAGTACCAGGACTTTATAACCTTTATATAAATTAATATCATAATAATCTCCAAAGACTCTCTCTAGTCTTTGCTTTATATGTCTTCTCTCAGCCTTCTGTACAAGAATGACTTATGTTTAATGCGTGTATACCATATATGTCCTGTATGAAAACTGTGACAAGAAAGATGATGTTATTTGCTATTAATTTCATATTGAGTAAATCAATCCCACAGAACACTAACTTGAACCAAATATCTCAGAAATGAGTAAAGTCAGCTTGGGGCATGTGTGATCTGCATGTGAACCCAGGCACTTATCAAATAGTATAGATCAGGTACCATGAAGCTCGGTTAAACAAACATACAATGGAGGCACCTCACAAGCAAACCCCTCTAAATCCTGACTGTTCACAGAAATTGTTTAAGCAAATACATGAACCCTTCTTGGTGAATTCCTATAACTTGCATCTACTTCAGGATGAAAGAAATGATTCTTTTATCCTGCGTACAGGATTGCCAGCCTGCCATCTGGAGGGAGATCAGACTTATATTTGCTTTAGTGCTAACATGTATAAATCCATGAACTTTGGTGTGGTTGTGGTTTTTCTACCGAAGCATCCTGGGAAGGTCTTGATCTCAGGAATTTGAGCTATATTAGGGTTCTGTAAAGAGTGCAGGGCAGCTAAGATAAAATAGGAAGAAGTCCCTAAATGGAGTTTAGACCGGGAGGAGAATTTGGCAAGATAGCTGTGAAATAAAATAATCTAAAGAAATGCTTGTATTCGTTGAAGGTAATTTTTCAAAGGGTTTTGTAAAAAACAAACTTCCAACTAACATTTTCCATGCTTTTGTGTTCAGATAAACAGAACTTGCAAAAAACAGCTTCTTGAAAACCTCTGGGTTCAGTGAAGTCTTAATAACACTGAAATCTTAAACAAAACCTATATGTTTAAATTTAATCGGTCTCTTTTTGAAAATAACCTTCAGTCATGCAATCAGCTCAGCTTGTTCAAATATCTCATTTGTTTCAGCTCTCCACTCTAGGCAATATCTCATGATAGCTGGAAGAATAGGGCAGAAAGACAGTGAAACTATTAAATGAGTAGAACTTAAAGGGAAAAATTGAAATTATGGGCTGTGTGAGTGTGAAGAAGGATGATGAGAGAGAAAAGAGCGGGGAAAAAACACAAATATATGGAGGACGAGTGGAAAGAGAGTGGAGAGAAAGAAAAGTGGTGGAATTGTTTGATGAGAATATACACTAGAGCTGACTGTCCATCATTCCATCACAGATATTCTGTCTGAAGAGGTACAAAACATAATTTCATATTTTGAATAGATATTTTTCTACATGTCTTCCTTTTCATAAGACAATATTTAATCCTTGATAAATTAGTAAAGGGAAAATTATGTAATTTTACATCTACTATAGTAATTTAGTAGGAGATTCCCTTTTTTTGTAACAGTTTTTCACAGCATATCATAGCTGCTCAGGTACCTAACACAACCCTTGTATCTGCGTTCCATACTTGCTCTTACCTTTGTGGATTATTTAAAAATTTTTTTTCTCTCCTTTTGCATATTTTCATGTAACTGTGAGATAAAAGCATGCAAAAAGAAGAAAAGTCAATCTTGTTAAAAACAAGGAAAAAAGAGAAGAGGGACCACAGGCAGATGTTTCCAAGACAGAATGAGAAATTGTTTTTTCTAAGTTTTACAGCTGGCCTTCACATAAAATGGATTCCTCTATGTCACTGCTGAACATGAATGAACATGCAGAGACACTACTGAATTTTTCCTCCATTGTCTGCCTATTGTTACACAGCAATGTGACAAGAGAAGTTATAGATTTGAGGGGAGGTAACTTCTTTCCCTATTCCTGTGGTCTTCCACATGTATTTTGGAAAGGATGTTTATCAGTAATTGTGTTGATGCTCAGAAAAATGTATTTGAAGAGATGAAAAATATGCCTTATCTTTTGTTTAACTGGTTTAAAAATCAGGATAAAGAGTCTCTGAAGAACAGTGAAGTCCATCCCTTTTCACCTGATTCTGGAAACTGAGAACTCATGCAGATTTTTGTCCCAATGGTTTTGAACAGAATAGGCATCTCTCTGTGGAAGCTGATAATTCTACATCTCTCATGACCTTTTGGCTCCTTATACTTAAAGTGTCTTCACTCTGACATTGAAAACCTTGCCATTGTTCTACTTAACATAATATCATCTAGTATGTCTGTATATGCATATATGATATTCTCCTGATTCTTTGGGTATGTTTGGTTTATTTAATCCCTTTTTCAAAGTTCTGGGAATATAACCTCTGACATTCAAGACTGGAAAACAGAAGAACAAAAAACCCAAGTGTATGTCTGTGCAGTTCCTTGCAAGGGAGATGCATGTTTACCCTCCCAGTTAAAGCAGCATTAAGATTGAACTACCACTGTTTGGCTCCTGGCACTTCTACTGTTTCCAGATCCAAGTTGTTTTATGGCCAGCTATCTTAATGTGGAAACTGTGAATGTGTGATTATACTTGTTTGACCCAAAGTCATCCCTTAGCTTGAGGACTGTTTGTGACGCTGTCCTGTATATGAAAGTGGGCAGTAGAGCAGACAAAAAGATAGTGTTTCAAGTGGTTCCCTCCCTCGCTGCCAAAATGGGTGTCCAGGTAAATACAGGACATCTGGATTAATCATGGAGAAGCAGTAAAGTATTGCTTCCTAAAAGTGAAGTGGTATTTAATTTTTAGTTATTTCTCTGTGCATAAAACCAGTTTGCTCAATGGCTTCAGTTCAAAAACCTGTCAGGAATTTAACCCTGGTTTATGTGATTGGTCATCTCTAATATCTTTCAGATAAGGTTGTTCATAAGGATAATTGATAAGTAATTATCTTAAGGATAATTACTCTTTCTCTGAGATTAGTATAAATCTACCATCCAGCTAAACTAAGAACAGAAACATAGTATGGCTTTCATTTCAGGTCAATGGTTGCTTTCTGGAAGCAGCTTTGTTTGATCCCTTTTTCTATTGTTATCCTATGCAACATTACATTTGCATCACTGTCTTTTTTCTAAACATCTAGATTAACTCAAGAAGCCAGATCATCAAGCTGTATATATTGACATCTCTTAGTCTTTCCTGCCTCTTCACCAGACAATAAACTGTGAAAGTGGAGTGGTGTAGAGAAGAGTGTGAGCACTTGCTCTAATATGAAGAACACTCTTGTGGTCTCCAAGATCAAACAAACCCCATGAAATCTGTGTGAGTGCACTGGTGAGAATGTGAAGATAGAATTTGGAACAATTAGTTGCTTTATAAGAAAAGATGCCTGTTTTGTCCTTCCACCAGATGTGCTTGTGGTCTATACTGTGCATGTTCACGAGCTGCTTTGTCTTTCTTCAGATACAGAGAACAGCTGACATATAGAGAGGGACCTCTGAAGGTCCATCTTGCCCATCCACAATCCCTCTCACTCCTCTCAAGCAGGACAGCCTAGACCCAGTTGCCTGGGCCCATCTCCAGGTGACTATTGATTATGCCCAAGGATTGGGAGTCCACCACCGCTTCGGGTGACCTCATGTGATTCCTCGTGTTCTGTTTGTTTCAGTTCATGCACATTGTTTCTTGCCCTGTTGCTAGGCACCACTGAGCCTCCTCTTCAGGCTTAACTGTCCCAGCTTTCTCTGTTTTTACTCATATATGAGGTTCTTCAGTCTCTACATCATCTTTGTGAACCTTTACTGGACTCTCTTCAGGAGGTCTGTGTCTCTCTTGTACCAAGGAGCCTAGCACTGAACACAGCACTCCCAGTGTGCCAGTGTCTGTTGAGCAGAGGGAAGGATCCCCTCCTGTGACCTGCTGACAGTGCTCTGCCTGATGCTCTGCCAGGATATCATTGGCCTTCCTCGCAGCAAGGGCACAGTTTTGGCTCCTGTTCAACTTGGTGTCCACCAGGACCCCCAGGTCTGCAAAGCTGCTTTCCATCTGGGTTTTCCCCAGCATCTGCTGTTGCCTGGGGTTGTTCCTGCCCAGGTGCAGGACTCTGCCCTTGCCCCTGTTCAACTTTGTGAGGTTCCTGACAGTCTGTTTCTCCAGTCTGTCCAGGTCCTTCTGGATGGCAGCACAGCTCTCTGGTATTATCAGCTTCTGGTTTGTGTTCTTTGCAAAATTATTGAATACCTGCTCTTAAATGGATATATTCTTATTTTTTTCTTCTAGAATAATTCCCAAAAAAAGTCCATTAAAGACTGGATAGTAAGCATGTTGTGATTAGTAGTTTCCACTATAAGCAGTGTTGTCCCACTCTTCCTTCCTGCTTCCTCCTATCCTTGCATTTTTTCAAGTGTCTGTCTTTTTTTTTGTTTGTTAGCAAAATAACCTGGTGTAATGCATTGCTGGTCTATAACAGGGCAACGTAGTAATGCAAATAACTTATATAGCAGGTAACTTGCTTGAGCTTGTCTTCGGCAGACAAAAGTATATGGTAGGTCTATGCCAAACTTTATACTACCCTGTCAACCTCCTGAACCCGCATTAAACATAAATTACCCAGAAAAGGAAAAGAAAAACATTATAAAAGCATAAGATTTTGATTTTGTGTTTTAGGAATAGAGTATACCTGCAAGGTGTCAGGAAGCTAAGCTGTGAAACTGTATGCTTTTTGCCTAAGAGTAGTAACAAAAGTAAGCAAACAGAAACACAAAAAAACCATAAAGCCAAACACCCCAAACTCCAAAAATAAACTAAAGAAATGTCTGAGAAATTGTCCATGACCTCCTAATTTTCTAAGTAGAATGAATCCTTTTAGAACCTAATACTGATGAAGAACACTTCATGATTTAAAATTTTAGGTTTTTTTTAAAAAAAATCTCTGTTATCAGTATTTCCGTAGAAATTTGACTATACATAGAACTATTTTGTCTTTAGAATTGATTTTAAATAGTCAGCCTATTTTTCTTTGAGAGTATTAGTTTGCCTTTCTAAGAACTATACAATATATTCCTAATAGTGAAATAATGTTGTTAGTTAGACCTAGGCTGGCTAGGTAACTTTGATAAGGGTACTTAGGGCAAGAAAAATACTTCATTTAAATGGTTATTTATAGCCAAATTTCTGGCAGCATGTTTTTGGTATTCTAGTTAAAAGGACTCTTGAACTGCTCAGTCAGACATCACTTGAGCCTTATGTTTGATGAAAATGCAAGCTTCCTCCAGACATTAAAATTCTGTGTATTCAGTGTATAATTGATGCTGAAGTTCTCCAGGCTGGGCTTATACTACAAAGTTGAGGCATTTTGATGAGAGTTACTGTGCTTGTCATACTTATGCTGAAGTTGTTAAAATTATTCTTATGCAGACAGTTCATGGAACAGCTTTGTAGAAGTGTGGAGTATGATTTTCAAATGTGACAGTCACAATCATTATATCTCTTTTTGAATCTACAGAGATAATACCAAAGAGGAACAGAACCTCTTCTGTGGAAATGGTACTATGGCTATTGAGTGCATTGAGTTTAGGCTCACTGCATCCTGGTTGCTTTGGCTGACAAGGCTGAAAAATGACAACGATCTGCCTTACAATAAAATGCTCCAGGTGATGGAACGCTTTATTGTGAAAACCAGCAAATATGAAAATCATTCTTGAAAGAACTCAACAGAAGGTATGATTTTTCTCTTATATGGCTGGTTTTGCTTTCCTGAACACAGTATGATACACTGTTAGTGTTGTTGCTAATTGCCAGCCTGAGTGGCAACTCTTCTTAGAAAATGGGAGGAAAGGAAAAAAAAGTGAAGACAAAGTATATTTTTTTTTAAACTCATGTAATCTGTTGTGGGACAGAAGGTCATCTGAGTCCTTCAGAAGGCTGACATAAAAGTGGTGGCATTTCTGGAAATGTTAGAATTCTTTTTATGTTTATTTTTCCCCTCCTTTTTGACCACAATTCTTTCAAATACGTTTTCTGTTAGAGTTGATGTTTCTCCTCTGCATGATTTCAGTTCCTGGTAGTTTACCATGTGATCTCATAGCTACAGCTGAATAAGCTTTAAAAACATTACTTTGCCTTTAGCTTCAGATTCTATCTTTCAAAAGTTCCATTAGGTTCTAATTCAGAAGAAGAAAAATATACTGGGGAGTACGAATAAGTAAAAGTCTGTATAAAAACACTGTTGGAAGTTCCAGAAGGCAGCTGAGCAAGCTCCTAATTTTTATTGCTAACATGTAGCGTACATTTTTCAAAAAAAATCCAAAATAATCAGGTATTGTGCATAGGATTCTGTGAGTTTAGAAAAGATGGCATTCTATCATGCATTGCAGGCTGTGGAACATGCAAGTCCTTTGTGACTGGTTGGAAGACTGGGCTTGGTGGCTGTGAACCTGAGGAGAAGGAGGCGATGTAACCTGCCAGAGATAGGTACTTCTTGGGGACAACAACTGTATCCCAAGTCCTTAACTTCCTGGCCAGCAGGTATTAATGATATTTAATAAGACAAATAATGCTCCTTTTCCTCCCTAAGCCACTGATAAATGACACTCTGTTGAGACACTGTCATGAAGCAATCTGCTGCTGTTGCTTGCAGTGCTAGTAAAAGTTAACCAGGGCACCAATGACTAAATTCAAGCAGGCTGAATTAAAAACAACAGTGTTGAGGAGAGTTATTTTTAGCCTGTGCAATTGAATCAATTGAATTTTACATGTGGCCCCAGAGCAGTTGTATCTCTAGGAATACAAGTCAGTGACCAAAATAACTTGGAAGCCTTAGAGTTTCTTAAACTAGATTAATATGCTGTGAAACTTTCAAGCTTTATTGTTTATAGAAGTAGTCCCTGTTCATCTGCTTTGACATACTGACACTGGCAGTGGAAGTGTTTCTGGGATTGGACCTTCAATTGCATAATTTTTTGTTTTCTAATGTCAAGTGCTACTATTTGTGTAGACCCTCATCAAGAAATGTTCTGCCAGTCTGTTTTATATCACCATTTCTGGTTTGATTTGACACTTCTGATGCCAGGAAGATTAAGTATGCTATTTCTTGAGAATGAAGAGAGATTTGCCTGCTTCCCACAGATTTTACTGTGGGAAGGCCATGGTGGGAGTCTACCTATTTTCACTGGCATCTCTTGATCACAGGGGTCATCACCAGCTGCAGAGATAGTTCACAGACTTTGAAAAAAAACCCATGAGTGACATCCAGCTAAGACAAGGATTTATAATGTTTGGTCTTAATATTATTCTATGCTTCAAACATCGTAAGTTATGATACTGTTGATGCTCAGTGCCTCACAGAATGTGGCTTTGCCTTCCATCTTCACAGAATTTTAAAGATGAGAAAAACACACTTAAGCCTTCATTGCAGTTCTTGTCAAAACAACTGTGTATCTCTGCTTTAAAAGTATTTTAAAGTGATGTAACAAAACAGTAGAGAAGACAAAAACATGAATCTTTATTGTAAAGTATAGACATGGAAGTGGGAACTAGAGATGGAAGTTATTTCTGACTGTGCCATGGCTCTTTTGTGTAGTCCTGGGCAAATCACCTAGATCTCTATATAGAATAGAGACTTCAATTTATAGGTAAATAGTTTTCTAAATCTAGTAAATAATCCTTTTATGCCTCTGTTTGCCTTGCTGTTAAAGGGAAATAGTAGTATTCCTTTTGCTCATCAGATAGTTAAAATAGTCTTTTGTTAGACTGTATGAAAATGTCTACGTGCACTCCTTAAAATGAAAAGTACTCCTTTTGGAAATACAGAATTGCAAAATCAGTGTCTCTAGCCACTTTAAGTTTTATGCCAGCTTCTTTCTCTCTATTTTTTCCCCTTGTTTTTTTTTTTTTTTTTTTCTTTTTCCTGCGTGCTTTTGGGGGCTCACTGATGCAATGAATGGTGCTTTCTAGGGAATGCAGCTGTTCAGTCCTGGAATTAATATGCAAATGCTCTTCTCTTATTGAAGCAAGGGAGGAAGATGGAACATAGCTGTATTTTCTCTAATCAACATGCTCCCTTTTTCATCTGGAACTACAACAAAGCTGACTGTCAGCCACTCAAATAAAAGAATATTTATTTTTGCAGAAATAAACACTTACATAAGCATACATTTCTTGAAAGCTTTTACTGACCAACCCAAACAATATTTTAGTTCAATGAAAATATATATATTTAGAACTATTCACACACAAATCTCTCATGCTTTTTCAGTAAAATAAATAGAACAAGCTAAATGCATTGGCAGAATGCTAACTTCAGCTGCAAAACTGTAGTAAAGAACTGCAAAAATAACTACCACTGGATTTTTGCAAAATGAAAATTCATATATCAGAACCATCCCCATTTTAAAATTCCCATTGTGCCCTCAGATTCACAGGTAAGGGTCTCCCAGAATGAGCTCAGTTCTGATTTGTATGGCTGATACTCCACAGGACAAAGTGAGTAAAAATGCTACCCAACAGGAATAATGAGATTTTATAGTTAGTTCAGCACAAATGTAATTCGGTAAAGTGTGAGATGGTAAAAAATTGGACCTGCTATCTTTAATTCAGCATATAAATAGAAAACATTTCAGGACTTTAGAGACCAAAGGTCACCAAGTGAACTATGCAGAGAGGATCAGTGATTCTCCAGAGGTTTAGTAGAGCAGAAGAAATGGCACAAGTTGTTGTGTTGAAGATTGCTTTTGATATGGTATAATATGCACTTAGATTGAAAAATCTGTATTGTGGAACTAGTTTCTGAGAGGCCTTGCATGCCTTTTTACTGATGCTTAATTTAGTTTCTTCCGTTTTAGTCTAGCAGACGCATCTTTACATTCGACTGCAATTTCTTTGGGCAATTTGAAGCAACAGCAAAATAAAACTTGAGCAAAGAACACAGGATAGGGTTAAAGCTAAAAGCAAGATCCTGAAGTCAAAACCAAGAACATGAAATCAATAAAGCAAGCTATTGGAAAACAATGTAAGGATTGAGGCTGGAATTGCAGGGTGGGCTGACCTAAGCCAACTTAATCGATAGCTTGGCTGCTGAGTTGGGAATAAACAGAACTATTTGTAGGTGAAGAAGAAAAATGTGACAACGGAACCTTAACTGCTGAGATATATCTAAGCCAAGTAACCTCTGCATTGAAACAGTGCAAACTGGCCAAGTCCCATATAGCTAAATGCATTAGTGAATGTGATCTATAATCTCTATTTGGAACTTCTTGTCAGGTTGAAGGACAAAAATAGTCCTATAACAGAAAAGACACCCCTCAGTTGAAGGGATGAAAACACCCAATATGTCAATCAGCAAGCATGCTCTGTATGTCATGAATTCAATTACATTAAATGTAGCAGACAAATTTTATTAGATTTTAAAATCCTGTCTTTAATTATGTCCTTTTAGAAGGCTTTTATGAAAACCTTCAGACAGTGGTGACACACTAAGTGACACTTTTTTTCTTCTTATTAGAAGTGTTGTATAAAGAAACAGGTGAGACACAATGAAAATTGAAGGTTCTTGAAAGATAAAAATCTGAAGGACCTTCTTGAACTCCCTTCCCTGTATTATCAAGATAACAGTATTCCCACTTTAATTTTCTCCCCTAATTTTAACAAAGTCAGGGAGTTTTTGGTTCACTTTTGTGGTCTATAAGTCACCCTTACTAGATGTGACAGTTATGACTACTGCTGTCAGGTTCATGGGATATTTGGTTACCTTTAGATCCTTGTTAAATTACGCTCCTCTGACAATCTGTGGGATTTTGGCTTATTGCACTCTTTGCAAAGTTCTGTCTGCAGTTTGGTACTGATCACTGGAATAGAGTAAATGCACAAAAATTAGATGACACTACTACCTTTCATAAAGCAGAGAGCTCTTAAAAAAACACAAACAACTAACTCTTAAATTTGTGTGACTCGCTTAAGTAGCACTTTCTTGAGAAGCAGACCCAACTATAAGTAGAAAATCTGTCCTCGTGGTTAGAGTTTATTTTCTTTTTCTAAGCACTGAATCAAGCCATTTTGAAAAACCTCAATTATCTGCAAAATCTGCAGCCAGTCAAGATATTTCTCCAAACAGTTCCCACCAGGTAGTCTCAGATGCAATCTCTAATTTGTCTTTTGAAATTATAAAACTGCTCCTTTTTCAATTGGATGACTTTTATATACTTCGTTAGGCTGAATGTTCATAACTTACATGAAAATTGGTGCTAGGGAGTTTGATAAGGCTTTACCAGTTAAATCTCTCATGATACAGACATGCCATTTATAATATTATTCAATGTGTTAGAAGAAGGTCAGTGAAGTCCTTGGGAAAAATATTCCTCAGGATCTTGTCTCACTCCCCTGTCTGTTTCCAGACTATATGTTCTCTGTGGATATAGCTGGGCACCTGATGAACCCAAAATAAGTAATGGTCATCTTTTTGGTTGATTGGTTGGTTTTTTGTGGTGGGTTTTTTTTGTTTGTTTGTTTGATTGATTGGTTGGTTTTTTGTTTGTTTGGGGTTTTTTTGTTTGTTTGGTTTGGTTTTTTGGTTTGGTTTTTTTTTGTTTGTTTGTTTTGTTTTGGGGTTTTTGGTTTTTTTTTTGATGAAAGGGGGTGTGTGTGAAGTACTGGGGTGTGTGTGAGTACTGCTCTAGCAGTCAGGAGGACAAGAATGTGTCCAGCCCTTTCCCCTTTCTACCTTTTCTGGAATGAAGATATTGTTTGTGCTGTGCAACAAAGGGCTGGACAGGGACAGATCGTGTTGGGTGATACCAAGCCAGAGTAGTGTGGAGAATGCTGTGCTGCTCTCTAAATGAGTTGGCATTGCTGGGTACTGGTATGTTTAGAAACATAATGCTTCTACAGAGTTTCTGGGTGCCCACGGGTTTAATATTCTGTAACCTGCTTTTAAAGTGCTTTAAGGAGTTTGGTCATCTTTTGAAGAAATTGTCATTGGGACAAATTCTGTCTTTACCTACTTTCTGCTAATCTCAATGAAAATAACAGTTTTGAAAATGATGGTAAAATGGACTCAGAATTTTTTTTTTTTCCTATGACATGATAAGTATGCTTCGTCTATACTTGTTTCCCATCCTTCTATTCCCTTTATTTTCAAATATTTTATTATTATATACCGAGTGCAAACTAGATAGTATTAGAATTGTAGTTGAATTTTGAAATTATATGGGTTTAGTTCATATCATTTTTAACCAACATATCCTATATTTAATTCATGGTTGAAGTCTAGATAGGATATGTTTAAGATATGTCTTTCCTGAAGGCATCTTCCGTACTGTTATTTCCACAGTTTCAAATCCTTCACATGTCAATGGTTGTTAGTACCCACTTGGAATATCTGTAACAGATGGCAGTAAATAAGTGCCAAATTAGTTTTTCACCAAAACCTTGTATTGAATTTAGAATCTTCAGCAATCTCAACAGGGAATGCAATTTGTCTTTTCTAAGTTCTGCTTCCTTAACAAGCTGTCAGCCTCTTTGTTTCCTGGGTTCGCTCTGAATTAATAGCAGAATATCAAAATACCATCAGACTCTCATCTTCACCACAGCTCTCTTACCTCTAGCTTTTGTGTTATCTTTGATGTGATGATAGGAATCCTGTATTTATTCACAAATGAGGAGGTTCAGACAAACGTCTGAACTTATGGATTCCTGAACCTCTAAATAAATCTGCATAACTGAAAAGAACTGTCAGAATCTTCTCATCAGGCAGCTGTAGTTCCTGCCACTATGTTTTTTTTTTCTTATATCTTTCATTGTAATATCTTGGTGCCTCATACACTGAGGTGAATTGGTCTTGTCAAGATCTGTGTCATATGGTGAGGGATTCTCATCTGTGTTTGCCAGATATAGAACTGGGGGACAGTTTGTCCTGATGTCATGCAGTCCAAACTTTTCAAGAGAAAACCCATGAACTTCTCACTCCAAACCAGAAGTTCATTATTAGAAGTCTAGAGAGCACGTTACTGTGGACTCCAGAAATGACTACCTAATACTGATGGACTGCTTCATATTAGTGTTATTCTCTGGAGGAATCCAAGCCCATTGTATCCACCGGGACAGTGGGTAACATTTGTCTGTCCCTGACAGACACATGATACCAGAGTGATTTTCAGCTGTACAAAGTATTTCATGGTGGATATTAACTTAGAGTTCCAACCTTTGACTGAACTCCTTTCCCAAGCCCTGTTTTCAAATTCTGTGTGTTTTCTGTTATTTGTCCTGCCTACTGCTTATAGTGGTTTGTATGGGGTTTTACCCAGAAGTGTTCTGGGACAGCTTTTTGTGTATGCAGATGTGTCTGTATAAATATCTACATCATATCTGTGCTTGCCTATGTTGATTAATGATGGCTGAATGAGAAATTGCTTGGGGTTTGTTCCTTTGCCCACTTAGTGAAGTGGGATCCATGTGAAAAGAGTTTGTCCTGAGAAAATTCTCTAAGAAAGGAAGTCAAATACCTTCGCAGGATATATATATATATATATTTACAGAAATATGAAAAGTAGCATCTAGTTACTGGAACATTTATATGTGCTGAACAGCAATAAGGACCTTTCAGTTCTTAGAGAAACTTGTATTTGAAAAGAAAATACGCAGCCCTGTGGTCTATATTACAAGGACTGTATAGATAAAATAAGAATTAATCTGCCAGTAAATTATTGTGTTGCTATGAAAGTGTCTGACTGCACAGTGAGTTGGTGGAATAGAGCAGAAGGAATTACACTGGAAATAGTGCTGTACAGAAAGGAATCAATGTTAATGTGAATGATAAATAAGGTCCAAACACAGAATATTCAAACTTGTCTTCAAGAACCTCTTGAGCTCTGATCCTCTGGGAAATGAAATGATCTTTCATGGCAGAAACTGAGACATAGTAGCACTCCCAACACCAGCAGAAATGGTGGAAATTGTATTGATGAGGTGCTGTCTCTCCTCTGCGTTAGACATGCAGAGACTCTGAAGAAAACTAAGGATGAAGCTTCTTGGGCAGCCTCATTGCAACCTGAATCTACACTATCCTTACCCTCTCTGCTCTGTCCTTACCCTCTCTGGAGTTCCCATCCATGATAAACTAGGTGGAACAGCTTTCAATTCTGTAAGCATAGCCAGCCAAGTCAGCTTGTGGTTAAATTATTTATACCAAGAGATGAATGTGAGGTTGCATGAGCAATGTGTTCTCTTTAATAAAACCTGGATTTGGGGTTGGGAAAGAATCTTGGCTAATCAAATAGGATTTTTCTGAGTGTGGTCTCTTATAAAATGAGTCTGAGTGGGGGCAAAGGAGGAGGGGAAGTGAAAAATAAAGCAGGTTAAAAGGACATTAAAAAGCTTGTTTTACATATTGTTTGACAAACCAAGGGCTGCTGGGGAATGAAGTGGCACTGACTAACATGATTATGTTATCCATATAGAAGGAATTTTAAGGAGTTTGTAGAGATATTGGTATTCATTGATTAAATGATGCATTATTACTCTTTTCAAGATACTTAAAAAAACCCCAATAGGTATTGGAGGCTGTTTTTATTTTTTCTGAGTGCTGTGTATTTAAGATGTCATCTCTTTCCTTAATGCAATGTTAAGATATTTAGAAAACTGTGCCTAAACAAAATTTAATTAAAAGTTAATATAAGCCCCACATCAAATATATTTTCGATTGAGAGCTAAGGTTGCTTGTTGTATTTCTTGTCAAAGAAGTCAATAATGAGATAAAGTTCATGGGACAGCAGCTCCAGTTTGTTTTGTTTCAAATATTTTGCAATGCTGGGTAAAGCTTGATGTTGCACCTGCACAGAGAAAGATTCCTTTTTATTCTGCACTACCCAGGTGATCAGAGCTGACATGGAAAAACAGAAGAACAGAGCAGTTGATAGGTAGACTTGGCTCTCTCCTGCCCTTGATGTCAGTGGCTAACATAATTGGCTTATTTCTTTGACAAGCTTGTGTTCATACTAATGTACCTAAGATACCCCCTTAAATACCTCCATCACGGTCACACTTACATGCATAGTTGTAAAGAAGATCTCAACCAGATAATGTTCTTGTATTTTTTTTTTCCTTCAACTGTCAATATAACACTTTGTCATTGCCCAGATAAACATGAGTTCAGAATTAAGGTTGTATGTTTGTGGAACATTTGGTTAGGCAGGGGTGCAACCTTTCTTATCTGGAAACACAAATGCTTAATACTCCTTCTTAGGCCTGCAGTTTCCATTTCCAGAAATCCCTCCAAGGGACATGTGTTGGCCCAATATTTTTTTGCAACATCTATAGCCAGACACCTTGTAGAATAATTTCTTGGGGAAGGAAGGAATTATCTGATTTTTTGTTTAAATTAGAAGTTTTATAAATCATATAGAAACTTGTCTTCAACCCAAGTAGTTTGTTTGGCTCAAGGAAGATAGACTCTTTCAGTGGAAACCTAAAAAACATAATTTTTCAGACACTTTGTCCTCTCCCTGTCATAGATATGACTCAATTAAAGATGGTTCTTGAGAGCACACTGTAGAGCTTTGGGCAAACGGAATTAGAGGCTTTTGAGCAGTGAAACAGATTATATTTCTATAGATTTGGGGTGGACATTGCGTGACATTACTTCTCTAGCCATGCAAATCACAGCATGAGAAACAGCTTCTAAGCTCCTTCTCTAATGTGACTTTGTTGCACCTGAAATTACATTGTAGAAATACTATTCTGAACTCTGGTTTCTCAATGGAAAGCTTAGGTCAGGGTAAGTAGCCTGGAGGGATCCATTTACCTGATTAAATTTGATGTATTCTATGTATCTTCCCTTGCTTCTAGTCTTCTCTTAGTACATTTATTCTTCAAGCTTTAAGTCAGTAATCAACTTCAGCACCCACCCATTAGAGTGATTATTATTTTATGATATATAACGTCTTACATTTGGACCTCACTTTTCCTTTTATGTAAACATAAGATGGGAAATGATTAAATTTGTACCTTGAGATAAACTGCACCATATATAAGTAGAAAGACAGCTTTAGACCTGTGTTTCTGTGATAAATTAATGCCTGCTGAAAAAGAAAAAAAATTCCTGTCACTGAAGCCACAAAATGTACAATTATGAATAATCAGAGGCAGCCAATTCTTTCATTTTTTTTCTCTCTAATGAAAAGAACTGCATACTGGAAAAAATCCTTTTGTAAAAAAAGCAAAATAGCAGTTTGGAAAAAAATCCCAGATAGTCTCTTGGGTATTTTAAAAATATTTTGAAGATATATTTGTTTGAAAATGAATTTAAAAACCCAGAATTGTCACAGACTAAAAGCAAACCTGTAAGGCAAAAATAGTCTCTCAAGAAAATAATGTGATGAAATCTGTGTTTTTGTGGTGTTTGCTCACACTGTTGGAGGCTGGAGGTTTCCAATGTATTTGCTTTTTTACTTTTTTTCCCACCTTGGTTGCCTCACAGTACCTCCTCTCCTCCCACCCTTTCCAGAGAACCACCTTCAACAACGCCATCAAGCTCTCCCAGTCCTCTGTTGGCTGGGCATCAGGAACCTCTGTCTGCAGATTAAATAGAATGCAGAGTGGTAGCACTCATCTGTAGTATTTCTACTAGTGACAACAATTATTAGACTGTCTCTCCTTTGTCTCTGTTGTCAATTTTCATGGCACTGAAAGAGATATCAGCTGTTTTAAATCAGATATTGTAGAAATTTGCTAGTGGATTCAAAAGCTATTAAGTTTGTGTAAAGGACCTACTGTAGTCTTGTGACATACTCTGACTAACCCCTTTTCCATGGAATCTCATTGTAAAACTAATCAAGTCAAGATATTTTGTTACTTTCTAGTTCAGAAAAATATGAATACATTTAATGGTTAAAACAGATATGTCTCAACCTTGCAAAATTTTACTCATGAAATATTTCATAACCAAAAGTTCATCATTCAATGAAAAGCTGCAAACCAAAGATCTGGAGAGACAAATATGAAATCTTTGTCCTGTGCTTCTCAAATTTAATTAAAATTTGACTAAAATTTTACTATTTCTCCATTTAATTATGGAGAAATATTTTGTGGGTTTATTTTCTTTTTCTCTTAAGATGAGCAAAATAACCTGATCAACTTATATTATGCTTTATATTTTGCCAGCTTTTAAATTCTTACTCTTTATTTCATGCTAATCCAAATTAAATGTTATTAAAAAGCTCAGTAAGTCAATGAGCAGATTTTAGCATAAAACAGTCCTTTTTCATTATCCACTAATCCACACTGTCTCTTTACCTATTTAAAGGAAAAAAAAATTCAAATTATAGGAGAAAAAGTTGTCATCTATTTCACTTGTATGTCTTCTTAACATGGTCTGGCAAGAAAAATCTGCAACTTGCTTAATGAGGTGTGCTCTTTCAGTCAGGTGATGGAAAGTAATGTAGTGGGAACCAGCCTAAATAAATCAAAACTTATCACACAGATGTTCAAAAATGATTAGAAGCCTGAAAATGCAAATAAGCATTGTCTAAATTTTTCTAAGTGCCTAAGTCAGATGCCTAACTCTTAATAATTTCAGTGGGATTTAGCTGTCTAACCTGCCTAAGTGATTTTGAAAAATAACACAAGCTGCCTATTTGCATCACTAGGTGCCTAAACACTTTTGGAAAATTTGTCCCTGAATGTTCTTAATAAAGAAAAATGGCACACCAAAATGCAAAAGTTTAGTCTCAAAGTAGGATCAGAACAATGTCTCAGGGAAGTCTAACCTGGTCTTACTAGAGCTCATGACAGCTGATTTTCTGGATTCCTAAACTTTTCATAAGCCACAGTACAGGAAATAACTCTGCAATCCTGATTCAGATGCCCCAACTGAATTTTCTCTCTGTCTGATTATGCTTAACAGGCAAGGTCTGAACAAAAGTAGATGATCAAGTACAAACTGAGTACAATGTCAGGTCTTCATACCATTAACATGTGATATTACTTTTGCTGTAAGTTGCATGCAGTCCTGATGATGAAACAGTCCAATGATCCTAGCAATATTCTTTAATGAAGTGCCTTATTTAAGAAAATGTGTTGCATGTGAACTAGCCATGTATTGCAAAATAGTGCCTATTGAAGTTTAATTAGTGTAAGTGGCATATCCAGTGGTTCATATAATTATTTGCAGATTACACATTAAAATATCAATGTTTTTGATAGTAACATCCACAAACCTGCAGTGAATATTTAAGCAATCAGTAATCAGCTGGCTAGATACAGGAACAATAACAAATTTGAGTGTCAGTTAATATCACAAACATCCATTCTTTTTCTAAGTTCTGTACAGGAAATTATATATAAACATGTACAAGTCAGGTGCAGTATGCATTTTATTTCACTTAAATAAAATCCAGTTGTTGAAGGAAGTGTATTTTGGGAAGAATCACATCTATGCCATTTTTGTGTTATACCCTTTCCTCTAAAATCATGTCCCTCACAAGGAAGAGCACAAAGATTTGTAATTATTATTTCTTTGGAAATTGTCTTTTCCTTCATGGTAACGATCACTTTTTTTTTAATTATTATTTTGCATGCTTTTGAATTACCATTATAAATAATTCAGTCATTCATGTTTCTCTTTCTTGTCTATATACATTATTTTTGAAAATTGTATTTAGTATTTTCCACTAGGAGCTTATCTCAGAAGCACTACAGAGAGGGTAGTCTAGAATTTGGTTGGTTCAAATTTCTTCTCTGTCTCAGAACTGCTGTTGTGCAGGTTTGGGCAAGTTATTTTGTCTTGCACTTCAATTTTCATCTAGCTGACTGAATATCTTCAAACCTAGAAACCAGGAACAGCCTGAGGTAAATAGTCCAAGTCCATGTCTCTGCTGCATGAGTTCTGAAAGGTGGCAATTCTTTGTCAGGTATTTCTGGATGACAAGGATTCAGGATATAGTTCTGGAAAAAGATAGTTCTTTAATCATGATCACAAGGAGGTTTAAAGTATGATTTTATCCATTCACTTTGTTCTGTGAGTAACAAGTTAGAAGCTGCAGATGGTACATATGCTCTGGAGGTAACCAAGGCACATAAGAAGGCCCCTCAGTGTGAAATGTCAGAAACACAGCTCTGCCACAACATGCTTGTTGACAATTTTAAAGAAGGGTTGGGATAATAGAAAGAAATTAGCTTTTAGTATTTCCCAAAAAAACGAGAACTCTGAGTTCCTCCCTCTTTTTCTTCTCCCCTTTCATGTCCCCTTTTTTCCTCCATATTCATGTCAACACACCTGGGTTCCCGACTGACTGTATCCTCTTCCTTGGTAGTCCTGGGCAGCCTCCCCTTGAGCAGGGACTGCTTGTCACATATGATGGTGCCTGAACTAGCAGCAGTTGTGTGAGGAGCACAAATGTGAGGAAGGACGGGAGCACAAAACTAATTTTAACTTGTAACCTAATCAAGGATTTGAACCCAAGTCTCCAGAGATAAAAGGCTATTGCCCTTATTTTTCATCTGCAGAGCCATTTGGATTGCATATAGACAGTTTCCCTTGAGAGAGTGTGTTAGATTGATGTACTGCAGCATGAAATGGGAGTGTAAATGTATGTGATGTTCATGGGCTAGTGAATAGAGCTAGTTTACTATGAAATGAATTGCTAGCAAAATAAATGGGCTACGTCTAACCCCAGCTACTGCTTTTCTTATTTGAGGGTGATGTTGACTCAGCTCCAAACGCATGTTAATTCTGACACATTCTTAGTGACAATGACATATTCATGAAAGTTTAAATGCTGAAAACTAGTTCTCATTTCTTTTATAAAGATATTAGAAGAGAGAAAGTAGCTTAGAGGAACTACAAGAATAGAAATTACTTATTGCTTCCTTGTCATAGTGCTAAGAATTCAGTTACTCAGGACCTCCTTATCTAATATGCTTGAAATTATCCAGCCTTTATATTTAACAGCCTCAGAGACTTAGTGAGTCTGTTCCAGCCTTCAGTGATAGTGCAGACAAACAGCCTGTTACATTGCACTAAATATTTGCAAAGTAAAAAAGTCTTTGAGACCTTTTTTTACTTTGTTTTACTTCACAAATGTAAGTAGAGACTTTCAATGGAATGCTGAAATGTTGAGTACCTACTATTTTCAAATATCTAGGCCATTCAGGAGTGCACTTTGCTGTACAAAGACTGCATTTGATGTTTTTTCGCGAAAGACTTTGCAATGTAGTTAAAAGAGATCTTGTTCACCTGGCTTATGGTCTGAAATCAGTGTACTACAGGCAATTTGGAGGCTACTGGGGCACTGAAATTTTTAATAATTCCTGAAGTCTCGCTAGATTTGGGAAACAGTGAGAAATAAGAAGATCCTGAAGATCCTTTTAAGTGCTTCACATTACCTTCACATTACTAATTATTACTAATATTACTAATAGTCATCTTGGAGGGAGAAAAAAAGCACCTGGTAAATTCATAATGTTTTAAGACCTCTTACTGTTACGGCGTTATGGTAGCTCTTACTGTACTTAACATATAATAGTAGTGCCTAAGAATGAAAACAGTTAAGCATGATAAACTTAGAAGCAGTAGTTTTAAAATTAAACTGCAGAGGTCAAGGCAGTAGTATGTCTACAACTACAGCTTTTTTCAATACTTCACCTGTTCCTCAGCTGTTATGAGATAGAATGGGAAACATAGTTATGCTATCTAGATAACAGTTAGGTAGTGGTAGTAAGTTTGGGATTATTATCTGTTTTCTTTATTGAAACATAGGTGGTTTTACCTACTATAAATCTCAACTAAACAGATAATTGTGGGAAGGGAAAGAGAAAGAAAAGAATGGGTTAAAGCGTTCAAATCCAATATTACACCATTAAAGATTTATAGCTTTATATATATGTGTGTGGGGATATAAATACGTAGAGACAATTAAATATATTTCAGAGAACACAAAGCTAGCCATTAAAGTTTTGTGCTGAACAGTACCCTATCAACATGCCTGTTAGGGTTGGCAAGTGGAAATATCCTGAATTTTCCCTTTCTGACTTTCTAATTGGAAGCTATACTAGAGCAAGGTAGTTGACAGAGATGGAAAAGGTGAAAATGTCAGTTGTCTGGAAGGCTTATAAATCCTAGAATGTTCCCAGATGCTTTTCATTCTTGTTTCATGTATTTTGTTTACTTTAAAAAATACTCTCCTTAAAATTACCTCACTTGGAACTCTGAATCATGCCAATATCTGCCAAAGAGTAATTATTATTTCCCATTATGTTTATGTTTTTTGATTCTTGTAACACCATTGCTCAAGTATGTGCAGAAGAAAACAGTTTGTATTTCAGGCTGGTATATGTTGTGTAGAACAGCTTATATGGCTATTCCTTCCCTAGCGAACTCTTCTGAAAATGTGGTGATGCTGTCCTATGCTCTTTTATCTTTTTTAGCATGATTGCACTGAATATAACCATCAATACAACCAAAATCCATGTGTGTTGGAGATAATTTTTAATTCTGATGACGTGGAGGTCAGTTCTCTTCAAATTTCATTATTTAATGTACTAGGAGGAAAAGCATTTTATTTCAGGAGATATGGAATAGTAGCTTTGGAGGGCTGAGGACTAGCTGGACTAATACATTGTGATCAAAATGATTGATGATAACTTTGATTTTTTGAAGTGAATGAAGTACATTCTCTTGGCATGTATTCCTTTTTGACCCTATTCAGAGGGGAGGGAAGAGAGGGAGGCTTGAAAAACTTCTTTATTAAATTATTTTTCATGCTATCTATTGATATTGTTTCTTAATTTGTTTTTGTTTTGATAATTTGGCAATCATTGTTTTTACAGGTTAAATTCAAATGTATCTGCAGTGAGTAAGTGAAATGTTTAGAGCTGTGTGAGATTAGTGCGGTTTTTTTGAGACAGTGAGTGTGGTTTCAGGACACACTATTTAAGTGTCACCTAGCTCCTGTTTATTAAGAGCACTTTCAAAAATTAAAACTATAATATAAATATTTAATCTTTTTCTTGTGAATTTTCCATGCATTTTTTTGTTTGTTCAAGGTTTAATTTTGAGAGAGATTTGACCTAACAATGATCCTGTAAGAAATGTGATAGAAAATTCCATGTTCAGTAGCTGCTTCTTCAAGCCAGAATATGTTAGACCAGTCTGGTTTTGGAGAAGCAGCCAACCAGAAAACTCAGGGAAAACATAAGCAGCTTCTCTTCCCATGCCAGCTACAGCAGTCAGATCAATTTGGCAAAAAAAAAAGCAAACTGGGCCAGATGCAACCCTGTTGAAGTAAGAGAGGAGATGAAACCTTTTCCCATGTGGTAATACACACGTTACTGTTCAGCATGATCTGACTCTCTGATAGAAAGCTGCCTGTGGCAATGAAAAGTATGACTTAAAGCATCAAACAGATTTTGGTGTCTATTCTACTTTATCTGTGCATCAGCAAAGTTTGGTAGCACAGCTATTGTGTGCCAGACCAAGTGTTGCTTGGGTTCTGCAGTGACTCCCAGGGAGGACTAATCTGTGACCACCAACCTCCTTTCAGTTAATAAATTAACATAAAACTGACTTTTTATTGTTTTAGTGGTCAAAAGAATAAGTGGTTAACACTGTAAGTAACTCAGCTCTGCAATTTTATGAGGTGTGTGAATGAATGTGAATTACAACTGTGGCCTTTCAAAGAACAAGCCCCAGAGCAGTCTTGACCAATGTGGTGCAGACATTATATTACACATGACCCGGGTACTGCTGGGAATTTCTTCTTGCTCTGCTTTCAGTTATTTTCCACAGTGCAACACGTGCAAGAAACATTGTCCTAACCTTGAGCTGATTTTCTTTCTGAGGGTTCAGGGATCTAGGAAAGTTGTGGTTAGCATTTTTAAATTTTTTTTCTAATATATTTAATTTGTTATTCAATGTTGATGTCACAAAACAGAATTTTTTCATGGGTGTATTGACTAATCAGGGTTACTGAGAGAAGCCAGGTTAGGAGATACACAGACTAATCTCTCCCAGAGTCTTGGTTTTCTGCCAGATAGCTGCCTACTAGCTGATGTGCAACCTGACAGTCTTCCTACCTTTCCAGAGGCCTGTCCTGGAGGTTGCTGGGCAGCTAGGCTCCCCAGCTGCCCACTTGGTTGCTTGCCAGGCTTCCCAAGCTAAGTCTCTGCAGGTGCAAATCCTGCTATTCCATCAAGAAAATAATTTGTTTCTATAAGCAAGGCACTGTAGCCCCAGGCAATTAGTAAGGCTCTAAGTTTGGCATCAGGGAGTGGAAATCTGACAATACGTGGAGATTCCTAGAGGTTTGCGGTCTAAATAACTCCTAACAGAAATTTGGGTGACTTGAAACTCCTGTACTGAGGAAGAAAGGAAAGGTCTTAGAATATAGAAAAGGCTTTCCCTTTGGCTAAATGGTTATATGGGAAAAACTGCACTTCAGCTTTGTCTTTCGGTAGAAAAGTTAACTTCACAACTTTGCTTTGATGATTTTTAAAGCTAGTTTAAGGAGTTTCTGACATCTTTATGTTCATATTTTTAGGGAGTTCTCAGCTCTGCAGATGTAACTTTACATCAGAGGTCAGTTCCAAGCCCAGTCATATTTCATGGATTTTGCAGGCATTTCTGTATTGGAAAGTCAAAAGTACGCAGTGCATAGGAACCATTAGAAACAAATGTTATATGTTTTCATTTTTTCCCACCTGCCAAGATGTTTCCTTGATGGCTGAAGCCATTACAGATGAAGATTAGATTAAAATAAATTGATTTAGAGTCTACAGGTTGCTGCCTTTGGGGAGATTTTTCACTATAAAAAAGATTTATATGTATTCTTATGTATGTGTGTGTTTTATACATACACATGACATAGAGTGCAACAAGATGCAGAAAGATAAGTCAAATAGGTCTGGAACTATGGAAGGAGGTCTGGATTTAGAAGAGGGGCTCTAAGAAGGCCTGCATACCTGCAGTGTGTGTAGATATTTTATTAATGGGTCTGTTTTTTTGTTTTTGAAGTGCTTCAGTCTTGTCTTGTTTACTCTATTAGTAATTTGGAAAATGCAGGGAAATGAGTGTAGATGTTATGGGGGTCAGTATCTGGCCACTGGCAGATTGAAGTACATTATGTACATCTGCAAAACCAGATTATGGAATACAATTTCTGCACTGTTAGAACAGTGGAACTGTGGATGTACACATAAAGGGAAATTTTGGTAAGGTCATCTTCATATAATTACTATTCTTGAAAGATAATGCAAATTGTTTGTCTTATAGAAGACCTTGTATCATGGTGACACAACACATTTTACTCAGTGGACTTCCTTGAAATTTATGGTTTTCCTTCATGGATCTCTAATACAGAGAGCTAACCCAGGATTTTAAGTGTCTCCAGTCCCTTACCTTTTCATCTGGAGTTTGAGACTCTAGTTCCATGTTCTCTGATGCTAGACCTACAGTCTGCTGATTTAGTCACAGGTACAAATCTGAGTTCAGCCTGGCAAGTCAAAAGGATTGCATTTCTTTTGAATTAACCAAAATGCAGTCTGGATGCTGTGTCTTGCTTGAGGGATGAGCTGACAATACAAAGATTAAAAACCTTGAAAACATGTTAAACCAGCAGAGCAAGTTTGTATAAGATCAGTGATTAAATTATGTTGGATCGGCACTTAAGTCCACTTTACAGAATTGGCTTTAATTAGTGATCCTTTATGGTGCTTTTTATTGAAGCTAAAATATAGAGCATATCATACTGATGGACTGCTAAAGTAAGACCTTTCAGTGCAGAAGGGTTATATACTACAGATAACAGTTAATTAACTCTACTCATTTTGTCCCATAAGCCTCTTTGAATTTTGCCAGACCATTCAAACAGATAAAACTACATCCACTGCAATAAAAATATCATCTGCAAACATGTATCAGCAACTGGAGAGTCTGAAATATAGATTAGGACAGAAAGGTGATAATTACAGAGGCAATGTGAATACAGGGTAAAACAAATAAAAGACAAAAATCAGTATGAAGCTATGACTTTAACAGAGGTTCTTGCCTCATACTTCCAGGATCACAGCTCCTGCACTAGCTTCTTTGTTGTCTATCTTTTAAAAATGTGTCAACAGAGGAGAAGATCAGTTCCTAATTTTCTCTGCCTCTGACTTTTTTGCCATTTAGTATATCTAGCTCACACCTCCCTTGTCTGATAACATCTGTGAAGAAAAAGAAAACACAGCAGTGATCTCAATTTTTTTTGCTTAAATTTTTTAAGCCATTGTGGGAGACAGTAGTATGGAAAGAGAACCAATGACATTTTTATAAATATTTCTGCGATTACAGGCACCTGCTTTCTTTCTGTGTACTACTTTATGCATTGTCTAATGGACACAGTACAGTAAGGCCTCTTTTTGGCCATGGCATTCATCTTGGTTTCTCTCTATATAATTTGATCTGCTAATAGATCACAGACTGGTTTATGTTGGAAGGGACCTTCAGGATCCTCTAATTCCAAATCCCTTGCTGTGGACAGGGATGCTACCCACAAGACCAGGTTGTTCAAAGCCCTGTACAATCTGGCCTTAAACACTTCCAGCGATGGGGCACCCACAAATTCTCCTGGCAACCTGTGGCAGTGCCTCACCACCATCTGAGTAATTCTTCATCTACTGATTTATCAATGGCAGTTGAAAAATATTGTTTTATGTTATTATCAAACACGTATTTGTGATATAGTTAAAAGATTACAGAATGATAATTCTGTAGAATTAGGTTATTTTATTCTGTAGAATAAAATTTTAGGTTATTTTATTCTGTAGAATTAGGTTATTTTAATAATCTACAGATCAAAATACAGATATTAATTCCTCCATCATTTTACAGACATCCTGTTGAACCGATTTTCTCAGTTCAGTCTGTATTTTCATCCAGTACTTGAGTTTTTGACATTATCTGCTAACACGGGCAGCATTCTCCTGTCTGAGACTGTGAAATTCATTCATGAGGGCCACCAAAAAGAAAGCAAATAGCATTAGCTTTTACACAGCTCAAAAGAAACAACTGGTGACTTAAGGATGAAAGGGTTTATGACTTCATGTCTGGATCATACATCTCTTTCCTAATGTAATTTTTGATTTATTGATTCAGGTTAAGAAAACACCCTATGATAGTGACCTCTTCACAACTTTTTTTTTTTTTAAATGATACAGTGGTACCTCAGCACTCACCCTGCATAGCTTATTATGTGCATCTTTGTACAGTTTAGACTACTGCTGACCTAAGTTTCACAATATACTGGTTTTTTTCCTCTACTAACAGATTTCTTTTTAGAAGATGGCATCTTCTAATAGATTTAGGTTGTTCCACATATTAAATCTCTTCAGTTATGCCCTGTTAGGTGGCAAAAGTGTGGTTTTAAGACATGGGAGTCTATGTACTACTGTTATATACAAAGAACTTACTATTTAACTAAACTCCAATTATTAAATGCTAGGCCTGATCTATCTTTCAAAATGAGGGACATTATGCATATGACGGCATTATTTAAAGATGTTGTACAGAATTACTTTACCCTGTCTACAGTAAGACAGAAATTTCCCGACATTCTCTTCAGCCAGCAACAACATAAGCAGCAATAAAGAACAGCTGCTGAAATAACCGTATTTTGAAGCCTTGTTTTGATATTGCAGAACCCTTTATTGCCAGCAATGATGTGAGCAGGACATACATGAAATTAGGTATACACTTAACTTGCAGATTTCTGGTCACATTGGTGACAGAGTTACTGGGTGACTGATAGAGTTGTTTGTACACTGGGTATATTGATCCGGGGTAGTCCAGGTGAGATGTATATAGTTGTTTTCAAAGAAGCAGAATTGTGCCATGGAGACTATTACAAATTAAGTATCATGGAACAAACCTCATCCTTTATAGATCTGTCATTTTTTCACTATGAGATGCCAAATGCTGATGCCAGTTTTGATGCCAATATTGCTAGACATCCTGTAGGTTTGGGTTGGTGTAACTCAGAGTAGCATTTGGTCTGTAGACTGCTTGGGGAGGGGGCAGTTGCTACGTCTGGATTCCTTAACATGGAAATGGAAACTACTTGGATAACATACTTTAAAAACGTGCACAGGAGTCAGATATGCCCGTTACTAAATGGATGGTCCTGTAGACTTTTTGTAGTGTTATATGTTCCTGTGTTCATTTACCCATTTTGGAATTATTTGCACTGTTGTGATACCTTTCCTGGCTTGCTAGACCTGACCATAAGGACTTCAATTTTGGCTGAAGTATGTTAACATCTGTTCCTTTTATTTGAATCTATTAGAGAAAAAGTAGAATATAAAAACAAACAAAAACCCACAAACAAACAAAACCACCAAAAAAACCAAACAAAAACTAAACAAACAAAAAACCCAGCAAAGCACCCCAAAACAAACAAACCAACCAACCCAAAAACCCCTAAACAAAACAAACAAAAAAACCCAAACAAAAAAACCAACTCTGTAGAAATATCCATTTCTGAGAACAATTTCACTTTCTCTGAAGGTTATATTTATGAGTTAGGAATGCCTTCCTTGCTATATGAGATTTTTTTCTGTTTCTGTACAAAATAAAAAATTCAAGGAGCTTATTCTGGTGGAGGATACAAGAAGAGATCAAATGAATTTCTTGTGATGTCTACTGTTGTTCAGTCAAAAAGATTAACTTGCATAGTTTTGGTGAAAGTAGCGGTCTTGCACAAGGAATATCTCCCCTTCGGTCATTCTCTAACAGCAGTTATGAGTAAATCCCATGTGAAAATACAATAAAGTGGGAGGGCTTTTTTTTTCACTATAAAGCATTTTTTAAATAGTTAGAAAGTACTGTCATACACTGAAACTGAAAACTTGGAATCAGACACCTGGGAAGATATTTTTTTTTTCAGTTTTGGACTCTTGCTTTTAAAGACATCCCTTTAAAAGTTTGCTGATGTTGCTTTAGAACATATTTGTTCCAGCTTCACTCAAACAGCAGGCTGCTTCCAGGAGCTCAGGAGTTTGAGTCAGAAATACTGCTGTGTAGTCCTAAAGTCCTTCGGATAAGAGCTATAGCCCACAGGGAAGAAACAGGAAGTGCACTGCTTTTCACATATCAGATGTCATATGCAATTTTAATACTTTTTTTTTGTTTACAACATTAGCAGCTGCAAAGTGAATGCTCTTTAGAAAACCACGTTGGTCTATAGTTCCAGAGCTTTCTGTCAGCTCATAGCCTTTAAATCATTCTTGTGCGCAGATAGGCATGAATGGTTGCTTTTGCTGAAAGTGAGGTAGGCAGTGCCACACGGGGAAGAGGATGCTGTAAGAAGAAATAGAGAAGTGCCAGCCTGCCCATTTCACTTTCTCCTGGAGAGCTTGGGGTAATAAGTCTGCAATCTAGTCACTCTAACTGGTATTAAACTTGCAGCTGCGATTTGTTTTCATTGGCTGGAAAAGACCACCTCTGAGGGTCATGATCTCAGTTCTAAAGAATTGTTTTGCCTTGGAAGTTAGGTAGGCCTCCAGGAACTGCAGATTAGTTCAAAAGGTGACCTGAAAGTCGACCAGAGAGTTTTATTCAAAGCCTATCTACTACAGTTTGTATGTGTACAAACCTTTGGAGGCCAGGAGACTCTGCAGAGCTCCAGTATTCCCAGCATGCATTTTGGATGCCAGGAATACTCTTTTGCTATACAGTTAGTAGAATGTAGTTACCTCTTTTTACAGCTATCTCATGTGTTCTTTGGGCTGAAAAAGTCTGTTGGCTCAGAAAAAAACATGAAGTATCCAAGTTATACATTGCTTGTTTACAAGGAGTAAATGAATGGGAGAGATCATCAGACTCACACATCAGGACCTGAAAAGTAGGTCTGTCTTTAAAATAAATTTTCAATGGTAAAAAAAATTGAATGCCAGATTAGGGTGTTGCTAAAATTCCCTCCCAGTATAGTTCTAGAGAAATTAATTTTATTGTGCCTTGTATCTTCTTAGAATTATAGAAGGGCTTGGGTTGGAAGGGACCTTAGAGATCCTCTAGTTCCAACCCTCTGCCATGGGCAGGGAACCTTCCACTGCATCAGGTGCATCCAGCCTGGCCTTGAACACTTCTAGGGATGGAACATCCACACCTTCTCTGGGCAACCAGTTCCGGTGCCTCATCAACACCACATGGAAGAATTTCTTCTTATTATCTAGTCTATAACTACTCTCTTTCAGTTTAAAACCATTCCCACTTGTCCTGTCACTACATGTTCTTGTAAAAACTTAAATGCGTTCTGATTTTTTAAGCACTCTCTTAAGTTTGTTGTTGACAACCATTAGAATGCTCTAACTAACAAGACTATCTCTGAGATAGGTGATCTGATCCACTATGCAGTTATTCCATTTCCGTACTTACCAGAGATTATAGTATTGTAATCAAAATTTAGAAAGATAAAAATCAAAGAAATCAGATTATTTTATTTAGAACACTTATATAAAGCCTGGTCTAGTTTTCTTGCAACAGGATTACTGGAGATTTCCAAAAGAGAATATTCTCAAAAACACACATCATATTTGAAATAATAAATTTCCAAGGTATGAAGCAAATTGGTGGAGCTTGCTCTGCTTTATTCAATCTTCTTTTCCACAAGCCTTGCTTCTTAGCCGTTGCATAAGATCCATGCTGAGCTTTGTAGGAAGAAAGTCTCTTTCTGCCATTCACAGGAGGATGGTCTCTTTGCACAGAAGGGGGTAAAGGATTGGTAAAGAGTAGGGAGTTTGGTGGAATGAGATTTGAATTAAATCGGATGATCTTATAAAAGTTTGAGAAAAAGAGGTAAAAAATCCCGGGAGATTTAGGAATAATATGTATAGATTTGCCTGGTTTATTTGCCCTCTGATTAGAAGCTGAGGGTTTTAGCAATGTTTTTTGTCATGGTTTGTGGCAGAAATTGGTTTAGTTGAAATAGATTTAATGTCTGCAGGACAGAGGATTTCCCAACATATTCCTGCATAGTGGCAGGTTACATGATGTTAATTGTGGAGCAATAAAAGCTCGAAGTATGTAGGCTTTGAATTCACGCATTCAAAAAGCATCCAAATCAATGTGAATTTGCCCTTTCTCTTTTCTTTGAACACTTGATGTTTGGTTTTAATAAGTCTCTGGAAATAGAACAGGAAATAAAACAAAAAAGAGCCAGATAAGTGGATGTTATAAATTCCTGTTTTGTGCATGTGTGAGTTAGGGTGGGGCTGCTCAGTAGATCTTGTTGCCTTTGCTGAGATTAAAAACAAATAAGCAGAAAACCCCATCAAACTGCAAAGCTCCCTCAAAACTCTTCATTTGCTGTGAAGTATCTTTTGAACAAAAGCAGAGGACTAGATTCCCATTATACCTTTCTCCTCTGAATGACAATGAAAATCTAGTTATGTTCTTGGTTCTGTTACACATTTTAGCAATGTATGTGATCTGTTTTAGCAACTCTCCCAGTTTTATGCTTAGAATGTACATTCTCTGTGCTCTTTCATAATGTGTTCATTCTCCCTATTCATGCACCCTGGAAATAAAAATGAATCAAGATTATTTTTTTTTAATTGAAAATGCAGATTTGCTAGTGATGTGGGCCAGTTATTGAATTGCGCTGTAAGAGCAACTTCCCATGCCCAAGTCCTGTGATGTATTTTCAGGTGGCCAGTGATCATAGGAGAGCTATGTAAATCTCTGCAGCACCCAGGGAGAAGCTTTTGTATTCATAGAATCACAGAATGGTTCAAACTGGAAGTTGCCAAGGCTAATGTCCAAACAACTTTTGAGTATGTCCAAGAATGGAGACTCTATAACCTCTGTGGGTGGCCTGTGACACTGCTGGATCACCCTCATAGAAGAAGTATTTCCTCATGTTCAGAGGGCACCTCCTGGGTTTGACTTTGTGCCTATTGCTTCTTGTCCTGTCACTGAGCACTACAGAGCAGAGCCTGACTCCATATTCTTTACACCATTCCTTCACATATTTATATACATATATAAGATGTATAAATTACTATGGTATCCTTATGTTAAAGTAGTACAGCTGCAATGTTTGGGGTTTTTTAAAGAAATGTAAATAGTTCCTGAGTAATCCTTATGCAACTGTTTCCATCAAAATCTTGATTTGACCAAATGTTTCTACTTCCTACTAGAAATATCAAACCAAGTATTTTGCTCAGCAAATTTGCAGACATCAACTTTATGGTGTACTCTGTGTTCTGGTTATTTTGACTACTGCCTTGAATTAAAATCAATGTCATAATTCATTTATCTGGAAGTATTGTCAGTTCATGGAGAAAGTTTACACTGATTTGGTGTTGCTCCTCACTTTTCTTCAGAAAATAAGTTTTTATTAGTGGTGATGGAGATGAAAAAATGAAAAAAAACAAAACCAACCACTTTTAGGAACTAAAAGCACCTCTGGTTCCTCCTCTCCCTTCGTGGTAAACAAAATGTAACAGTTCTTATTTTCCCAATTTCCTACTACCTGTGTTCACTCTCTCTACAAACCTGAAGTTAGAGAAATAAGCACAGTGACATGCAGAGAAATACATTGCACAGAGTCATTTCCTTTCTGCAGAATGATCAGATGTGTGGGTGGGAACTAACAGGGAGTCGAGACTGATAGCACTTTGCCATCCATCATATCCTTGATCAAGTTGTTAGGCTTCTCTGAGCACATAAGGCTTGGGTAACAATGCCACAGGACTTGATGCTTTCAGTGTATTAGTTCAGGATTCATGTCCTACTTGTTGTTCATAATGAATTGTTACTGATTTGACAGAAGTCAATGATATCTGTTCAGTTACATGTGCATTTTTACCAGTTGCACAGATGTCATTCACTCAAACTGTAGCCTAATTTGCATTCTCAGAGCGGAGTCCAAGAACTAAATCAATGTGTGAGACTAAAATCCTCTCTTTCTGCTAGAAATTGCTACTCCAAGCCAAGGTCAGACCTACAGCTCAGACACAAAAGACAGATCTCCAGTACTAATGCATTGAGATGATGTCTAATTATAGGGCTGTTGATGCAGATCATATTCTCCTTCTTAAATGGATTCAACTGTACTTCTTTGATGCTGATAATTGCAGAAATTCCCTCTGCAGTACTTTGTGCATCACTTATTTGGTAAGTCACAGAAAGAAGCTGGCAGGCAAGATTCAGTGGAAACCCTCAGATTCTTCCATAATATGGGTTTAGTGATCTTAATCTGTAGAATTTTCTGGCATGGAAAATGAAATAAAAAATTATTTTAGTGAACAATGGTCTCCTCATTACCTCGAAAATGGTAATTGTAGCTATTTGTCATCACAGTAGGTTGAGAACAAATCTTAAAAGTCTGTGTCCACTGACCTGAGAACATGTGAGTGTTGATGGAACCTCAGAAGGAGGATTTGCCAAAACCTCAGCTGGTATACATTGATACTTTTCCCTTCAGGGCAATGAAATTGCATTTATTTACATCAGTCTACCATCTGGACTTGTATTTTAGGAACTGAATTTGATTGTCAAGGATCTGGAATTCAGTCAGTCTCTGTATTACTTTTAACTTTATACTGAAAGTATTTAAATAATCCTTTGTTCTCCCTTCAAGATCCCCTCTCAGTTTTGTCATTCATTCCTTTCTCATTCCCATGGCTACCTTTTTTGTATGCAAGTTTGGTTTTTCTCCCTCTAGTTCTGGTAGAAGGCTGATGGTCAGGAATATACTCCACATAAAATTACGGTGTAAATAGGCGCACAGCACCCAGCACCTCATTAAGACATGATATAGAGACTCATCCTCTGGGGATTCAGTAGCACCTGGGCAGTGAGCATTACACCATATCAGTCTTCTTTCTGAGGCTTAGCTTGTTTAGAAGTTTGTGAATATTCCTGGTGTAGCAGCTGTATTTGTGAGAGAACTGTTCCTCTTTCACTGTGTTGTCTAAAGCTGCATGTGGATGTGCAGAGTGCATCCTGGTTTACACAGAAAAAGGAAAAACAACAACTAAAGGATGCCAAACAGTGATTTGTTTTGCTCAGTCATATTTAGAGGTTTATGAAAGTGCCAACTACCTCTAAGCTAATGAAATTGATTTATTTACGTATGTAGCTATGTTCTTGTTTCTTTATTTTGCAAAGATACAAAACATCATGATTCTTGATCCTTCTCTGTATAGAAATATCACAGAATTCACTAGGAACTTGATGAATTCAGCAGCAGAGAAAGGTGAGAAATTATATTTTTAAGAGTTCGGGCAAGAAACTCTTATGTAATTCTATGAAATAATAGTGATGCTTTTTTTCCTTTTCCACTGACATGAAATTAAAACCTTAGAAGTTGTTTAAAGGTAGACTTTGAGAAAAAGAGGTCCAAGGCACTGAGTAGTACACCCTTACTAAAGATATGAGATATGGAAAACCTGGGTTCGTTTCTTTGCTTTCTTTTGCTTCCTTAAGCAAACTGTCTCTCACATCACTAGTGAGTGCTCCACTATCCCCCGAAAATATTCTTCTTCCATGACTTGTCCAGATATTTCATCCTGAACCCAGGAACCCAACTCATCCGTCTTTGCAGGGGAAAAAGTACTGATGAATTCTCATTACTACTGATCAATCTTAGATTAGTGGAATATTGTGGGGAACTGGAGACTACATTGCACTCTTGATTTCCAACCAACTTAACCAAGTTTGAGTTTAAAATGAAGAGACACTCAAAATCTCTACTAAATACTTAGAAGAATTGTTCCTCTTTCCATATTAAATCTTCATCTGCTAGAACCAAGAAAAGCCCCGAAGAAAGAAAATACTGAAGAACTCTTCCAAGTTGTGGAAAAGTTAATTGGCTTTGGTTTAAAATCTGAGAAAGGGTTATGAGCTAATTTCAAGTTTCTCGAAATGCAAGTGCTCATCCTAATTATATATTAGATGGTTTTCAAAGACTCTTTTCTTTGATCCTTCTCATTTCTGAATAGTGGTTTAAGCCCTCACACCCTTAATATGTGCTGTTAATTTCAAATTGTTTTGCTTACTGCTAGATGTCCTGTTTTTAAAACCTCTTTCACTTGTTTTTCATGGCTAAGTGAAACTGAGTAATCAGTACTCAGTAATCTCAGATTACCCATCTTCTCTCTTAACCTACATGCTGCATTTGGAGGTTCAATAGTTAGTCACTTACTGCTTCTTTCATTTTACATAAAAATTCTGGCTGCAAATGATTTTATTTATAGCCAGTGGTGGGAACACCTGCTGTTGACATGTGAGAATATTCTGGTGACATAACCAGCTACCAGTAATAGAAACAGCACTTTGGGCCTTCATTATCAGCTGTGTGATGCTTCCACTGTACTGCCAAGTCAAACGTCATAATTCTGCCCACTGAGAAATAACTATTTCCCAGAGAGGGACCAACCAATAAGTGAGAAAGATTTGTGTTGGTTTTGAGTAGTGCATGACTTCTAAATATTCTTAAGTAATACTGGCTTTGGTGTCAGGTGTTTCTTCTGTATTGATGTTCGGATCCAGGACTAATAGAAGGAGTTTTAGTGCATTCTTCCTTGGTTAAAACAGAGCAGTTTATATTTGAAAGTGTTAGAGTTGTAAAAGTAACAGGAATTGCTACAGAAGTAGTTTCATCCTTAGTTATTGAAATTCTTTGGCTATCACTTTGTTCACCGTTTAAGCCCTATAGCAGTGAGATTGTTGACTTACATAGAAACCACCATTGCAATTAATATCCCTGTAAAAGCCTCTGTGCCAAATTGACCCTTGCAGGGCCCGCAGTCATTTAGCAATCTGTGCTGTGAGGTGTGCAGAGTATTACATTTCTAACACAAACAATGCTTTGCTGTGCTGAAATCCATACTGAGGCACCCTAATGTACTGGTTTGTTGTCTCATGCTGACCTGATGGCATCAATGTCTCTGTCACCTCTGCACATCCATACCCTGATTGGAGACAGACCTGCTAAACTTCTGAAGCAGATCTTTGATTTTTTTTTTTTTTATTTTTTTTTTATTTTTTTTGCTTCGCTGTTATTTTTATATCCACTACAACCCGTCTGATTTCTGAAGGTCTTCATTAAGTTCAAACATCCAGTTTTCTGTCCTTGAATAGCAACAGGGAAAGCAATCTTCCAAGCTGCCATCTTACTTGTCAGAAGTTGGTCGTCTGGGTTACAGGATGCATTAATCGCACTAGAGTTTACCCTGCCATCCAGTGTATCAGCTCTTAGGCAGGTCTGTTTTCTTCATAGAAATATCAGAGTTACAATGTTGCCTTATGCAGGAATTATTTTCTCACCTAGATGTTATAGTTTCACAACTAAATGCATTTCCAGTTTTTTGGAACATATACAACATCCTGAACACTCTTGATTTACATACCAGGTGGCAGATATGGAAAGTTTCTGCAGTCCACAGCAGGGAAGAATGAGAGAAATGGGTTTGCAAGTGCATAAAGATGGAAAGAATCTGAGAATGGTATTCTTTGAAAAGATTCGCGAGTTCTTTTTCTCTCTTCTGCTATTTACAAATTTGCTAATTTTAAGTAATTTGTTATTCAGAGTCACTCAACGATGTTCCAAGTGAGTAAAAGTCTCTGGACCATACGAAAATGCTGTTCTCCCTATGTCTTTGCTATTTGTTGTTGCTATCACTATATGTTGCCATGGCAATATTTTTGTGCTATGACTGGTTAAGTGTGGCTAACAAAGAGCAGGGAGAATATGATCGATTTACTATGCTTTTGACACAGTGTTGTGAACTTATGAATGTGTTGGGTGTTTTTTCCCTTTGAAAAGAAGAAGTATGACAGGGTTATGCAAGTTTTAGAAATTTCTTGATGTAGGCAGCTGCTGACACCAAAACCAAGTTTAGTTCCTGAAGGAATGAATACTGGTGTGAGCCTCAAATGCATGCCTTTTGTCATCATTGAAATCCGATGTTGTTCATACAGAGATAAATATATGCAGGGCAAGTAAACAGTGAATCCAAAATAATTTTCTGACTCACATGACTATTCTTGTATGGTCTTGCCACCTTTCATCCAGCTGTAAACATTGACATTCTCATTCTCTAAACTATGCCTTCACTGAGAACAATCACATAACTCTGAGAAACACTGGAAAGCAGTAAAAAAGATTTTAAGAGATTCTCACACCACTTTTTGTCAGCAAATAAAACTGCTGATCAAAAGGTTTAGTCTTTGTGGTTTCAGTGGATTTCAGTTGTTAGCTTTTCTGTTTCCTCTCCCTCCTCTCTTGCTGTATGCTAAGGTTTATTCTGAGCATAACAATTCACTTTTTTTTCAAGCTGGTATCTTTCTAAACTCAGTACCAGCAGGAAGCAAAGCTAACTTGTTCTCAAAAGATATAGTTCATTGCTACTCACATATCCCAGAGATACCTGTTGTGGGACCCCACTCTGCTGAGTTACCGCAGGAAGTTCTAAGAAACCCAAACACAGTGTAACAGTTATGCTCCCCAGAGAGGCACAGACTCCCTGTGCTGTGCATTGCTCCTGTAGGGGAATCATATAGAGTTTAAATGATGACTGCTAGGTGATCCCAAATGATTGGCAATTGAATACTCCACATAAATGACATGAAAATGTCACTGTAAAAGACTCCCTGAAACTGAAATATTTGAAGCCATTTATTAATCCTTTTTTTTTTTTCTTTTTAAAATGATGATTGTTCTTCAGGGGGAAAAAAAAAAAGAATTTCCAGTTAGCTTCAAATGCTTTCAATGTCAAACACAATGCTAATTCTGAAAACAGTAATCATTTTAAGAATATTTCATCTGAGTTTAAGACAGCCAGAGCTCACTAGCTTCTGATGGAAATTAATGGTAACTGTAAATGCTCAGACCCATACATATTAGTAAATAACTTGATTTATTGGCATCTAAATGTTATATATAATGTTGTGTTGGCCTTGTAT
Source organism: Pachyramphus minor (assembly GCA_013397135.1). Taxonomy (NCBI): domain Eukaryota; kingdom Metazoa; phylum Chordata; class Aves; order Passeriformes; family Tyrannidae; genus Pachyramphus; species Pachyramphus minor. Next base: position 1,337,270 of record VYXB01007043.1, read on the forward strand.
CAAAGGTATTTTTGCTTTTGAGTGAAATAGGATCAGGACCCTCTTAGTGAAGCTGGTAAACACAGATTCAGCAATTTGCATACACCGTATCTGAATTTGATAAAAAATGTGAAAGGATGAATGATTAATTTGCCCTTTATATGTTAGCAAATTAAAAAGGAAAAAAGGTAACATTCAGTGCTACTCATTGTAGCCTATTCATTCTGAGATTCAGGTCTTAAGCATCTTCAGAGCTACTGTTGTAGCTACAGTAGCAAGAAAAAAAATAGAGAAAATCCCTTGAACTGTGACAATGAAATTACCATAGCAGATTTCTTTTAGAAACCATTTAGCAGCAGTGCTCTTTTTGTACCCTAATCTGGAACTCTTCCTCATTCCTTTATGAGCGATATTTTTTTCCTGGGTATACACTTTGAATGGGACTAGAATATTACCGGTTTTCAGAGGCCAGATCTCAATGAAATTTGTGTATTAAATCAGAACCAGGTATACTAACTGCAAAGGGGATTTTAAATATCAAAGCTAGCATATACATTGGTGTTGAGAAAAAGTAAAAGCTGCATTTTGGTTAGGGATTCTGTATCATCGTCCAGATTTTTACTTCTGTATCATTTGTGTGAAAAATTATGCGTGTATAAAACACCTGCATTAAGTTGTATAAAATTTTCTTGGCTGAAATAAGTAGGTGTAAGTAGGACCTATATTTAAATACAACTAATGCCTCCCGTGAAGAACCCACTGATTTCTCTTAATGGACAGAAAAAATCTGCTCATCCAAAGCCAACTATTACAATATGTTCTAGAAGGATCCAACACAAGATATTTTAGGATGCCTTTGTTAAAAGAGAAAGATGAGGATGGCAGCTATAGTGGTAAAATATGCAAGAAGTATGCAAAAACACACTAAGGTTGGAACAGAAATCATTAGAAAGCTGCAGCATAGCAGGGGAAGAAAGAGACATTGCTGAGAGAGATCAAACAGCTCTGAGGAGAAATGATCTTTGTAAATGAAAACTTCAGCATGATACAGGAGCCTATTCCTCAATAGTCCTTTAATACCTCAGCATTACAGTACCTCAGTATTGTATCATTGGTTCATTGTTGATAGCTTTTTGTAAGTAGCTCAGTCTTTACATTAAAATATTCCATGGCACAGAACTATCATCGTTTTGCCAATACTTTAATTTTACTGGTAGCTCCTTTCTTGTTGCATTACTATTATTTGACAGAAATTCTTTGGCAATGCAACTTCTACCCTGGTATTAAGTAGCATGTCACCAAATTTTAGAGTTATTTTGCTTTGTTTTCTGTTTCTGCTTTTCATTTCATTAAGACTTTATCTCACTTATGAAACAGAACACACTTTGTCAACTTTCTGCATGTGTGTGTTTTTGTAAATTGCATTCTGATTTGAAACTGGCTACAGTTTTGAAAGTGATAATTCATTTCAAAGAGAGATGTAAAGGAAAATCATTTTGTTAGTGTAATAAAATAAAGACATGATAATGTCAATGTTGTTGTTATAGAAACTATCTGAATTAAAATTAAGTTGGCATATGCAACTGGTTTTTAGAGCTGTATGTGTGGAATTATTTCCTTGTAGTCAGTTTAACAGACTAGTGCATGATGTCCTGAGCATAAGAGCATATTCTAGTTATTAAACTCCAGAACGGTCGCTCCCAGCACTACTTCTCTATTCTGTCATGCATGGAGCTGGGGCAGACTAGATTTTTCCTGACACCTGAGCAAGCTTCAGCTGCAAAAACAGTGCTTTAATAGTGCTGCCCTTTTGATGGGGTCTGCTTAGCCACTGGCTAGGTCTAAGTGGGAAACAATGTTTGAAGCTCCTTTCCTAGTCTTTTGATGATCCCAGCTTCTCCTAAGTAGAGAAATGAGTACATAGCACATTACAAACAGCAATGATGATTTCGTATTTGCTAGTTATGTTCAGAAGCTGCATTTAAGTAGATCTGTGGAGTCATTCAATTTGTAATAAATAAGTTCAGCTCCCAATTACCCAGCAGACTGTTTGTTTTTATTTAACTACACCATTTTTCATTGTGCTGCAGGGTATATTTTGCAAATTATGTCACTTCTAGTTACTCTCTTGAGTCTGACTGATGTTAGAGCACTGACCTGAGATGGAAAGTCAAATACTAAAAAGCAAAATAACATTTAGTTCATCATTGTGAGACTCAAAAATGATATTTGCAACTGTTCCATTAGTCCTGAGTCCGGAGGGTTTTGGGAAGATGCTGGATTATGCTGAATATTAAGCAGTACTACAGAAAGCTTAATGAATGGTTGTTGTGCTTGGTCAATTTTGTCACAGCTCTGCTAAAATTCTTTCAAAAATTTGAATCTTTATTTTGTAGGGGCCTCATATCATCAAGTATCTCAGAGCAATCTAAGAAAGAAATAATAGAAAACTTGACTTCTTTTCTCCTTTTCTTTTTTTTCCCCCCGAAGTCATATTTTTGCAGACTGTAGGGAAGATAAAATACCTGACTAACTACAGCATCACATGTACCAAGAGGTGCATGAGAACCGCAAATGTGCTCATTGCTTAGCTGGTGATACAAGAAAGTGTTTTCCTGCCCTTCCCCATTCCTTTACTAGAGAAGAGCAAGACACTGTGGAGCCTAAATTTCATATTTAGCAGGTAATAAGTTGAAAACTGTCCCAATCAAAAACTACACTGTCACTAGAATTAATGAGGCAACTGTAAGCAGATTTCCACTGCTGCAGGGATCAGAAAGAAATTTTGCTTACTGTGTAATTAGTCTGAAGAGTTTGCTGTGTGATGAGGTGTTTGGCCACTGCAGAAGATGAGCTTCTGGACATGATGGACAAAGGAAAGGGCAGTGTGATAACTGTTGTATGCGTACAGTGTAATGGAGTCCTGTACAAAATCAATATATAATGTTATCCATTTCTTCTCTGATAGATCATAAGCTCCATGAATCTCTGACTTGCATTAGATTCTTAGAGAAGCAGATACAGAGTAAGCAGATAAGTGATAAGTCAGAACTTTTCGATGTACAAGTTCAGTGGAGTCATCACATATGAATGAGAATAGAGAAGTGTATTTCCACCAAACAGTTTTTCCAAATCATTGTGTAATAGGGGCAAGATAAAACTGACAATGCCATAAGGCATGGAATCATTGCATAAGCTACCATTGCAGAGGCTGGAGATGCAAAAAAAAAATTTGGGGACTAAAAGCTATGTGGTTTATAATGAGAAGGGGAGATCAAACAAGGGTATGTCGGGTGGCCCCAGAGAGACTTTTAGATTATAGCAGGGATTGGAGTAATTTGCAACATGCTTTTAATTTCCTGTGCTACTAGTAGATGAGAGTTTTTGACTTTTGCTTGTCAGAATTGTTGAAGAAGTAGCTAATTGTTATGTGGTGAATAAGAGATGCTGGGTAAGTGGCTAATTTTTAAAGGATTTCTTTAAGCTGTTGCATGAAACTCTTGAGTTTTGTGAAGATGAATTTCAGATATATGTGCAAAGTGCTTCAGGATTCTTTGAGATGAAAGACTACCTATGTAAATGCAAGATATTAATTCATGCACTTAGTGAATTTAATTTTTGACAAATATCACAGTTACTGGTTTAACTCCTTCTGCATTTACAAGCCCCCACCCCCCCTGCCCCAGATTTAAGAGAACAGCAGTCAGATGTTACATTGTGCATTGGAAAGTAGATAAAAAAGAAATCTATTTTCATATTCATTGACTTTCTAAACATATATTTAGTACTTAAAAAAGAAATATGATACACACATAGGATTTAAAGTTATCATAATCTATATAATGGCTATATTTGCTATTAACTATTCAAACATTGTGCCTTTGAAAGTAATGGTAAGAGCAACCTAGATTTCCTGCCAAAGATTTTTTTCTGGAATTAGTTTGTTGAAGTATTAAGCCAGCTGTTAATAGAGACACTGCCTTCCCCAAGCGTGTGAATATTTTAATGTTCTGGATTTTTTTTGGGTAGTTTATAATTAATTCATTGAAAAATTAAAATCCAGTTGGGAGAATAGAAAAAGGAACAATTTTCTCCTGCTTTTTCCTATCTGTGTTTTAAAGTCCTGGAAGAACAGAAGTAATATGTTTAATGACTAAATGCACAAAAATACTCACATTACCTAAATTGCATTTTCAATTGTGTTTGAACTGAAAATTGGTTTATTAGTACTTCAGGTTTCTAATGAATGAGACATTTAAAAGAACTTTATTTCACAAATAAAATTTCAAATTGCTTGTTTTCTTTCTCTTAAGCAGATTCCAGTTTCTGTGCTAATATTATTGATACATGTAAATCATCTGTGTTCTTGGAAATGTACAGCTCATACTTTTTATGTAAATATTATGTAAGAAAAAAGTCATGTCTCTAGCCCTACCATCAAGAACACACACTCTGTTGCTCTGAAGAGAAATGCTGCTAGGAGAATCAATGCAGAGTTCCTTTTCTCAATAGAAAGCTCCTAAACAGAGTTCAGCCTAAGTTCAAAGATTTTTGTTGTGTGGAAATAAAATATGGTTACACTGTTCTACATTTTGAGGTTATAGATTGATCACCTTAGGTGGAAGATGCATAAATACTTGGCTGTCAGGCATATGAAAATATTAGCTTGACTCCCTTTATCTGACCTTAAGGATTTCTGTATTTCCTCATTCAGGGCTGAGCCTGTGGCATCTCCACCATTTTGTTTCCCCTTTATGATTTTGCTGGAAATAGATAATGAATTAAATCCTTTAAAGCAAATTGGTTGTTTAGATGTATATTAAAATGAACCTAGATTTCAATACAAAACCCTTACCTTTTTGGATGCAGACAAATTCTCTTTGGTACAGTAAGACCTTTTTCTCACAGCATAGTCCACAAATAATTTCAGTGAACATAATGGAGCTAGACCAGCATGAAACGAAAGCAAAATTTTCGTGAGCACTATCAGATGCACAGATAGATGTACAGTAAGAGATCCTGACTGAAACCAACAGTAAGACAGCATTATATAGATTTTAGTTTGATTTTCTATATGAAGAAAGTTTATGTATCTATACTGCCTGTATCTGACTGCCAATGATTCACTGTTAATTTTTAATCCCCTTGTCTGCTTCCGAAGCCCATCTGAAAAATTAGTAAGGATTTGTAAGATAAATACTGTGCTAGAAGTCTTGATACTTGGGAGCCAGAAAAAGGCTCCAAATGAAGGAAAGGCTGCAGGGTGCACTCAGGAAACCTAGAGAGGCAAGTGATCTTGGAAAATGCCCCTGGAGTAGATGGAACAGCTGAAGCTTATACCTCTGCAAGTGTGCAAATCCACCAACAGGTTGCTGTGCACACTGCAATACTTTTCATTAGCTTAAATTCTCAACCAACCATTCCTCTGGCAACTACAACAAATTTTCAGAAAGGCTGAACTTGATGATTTTGGGGGTCTTTTCCAAGTTTAATGATCCGATGATAGGTGTGGCTCTGTGAAAAGGGTTTGGAAATCCCTGCTCAGAGGGGATATTTTTGTAATCAAAATTACAAATTATTCTGATCAAAATTATGGCATTTTTGTTCAGATTTTTATAGTTTTTGGTGCATCTGTTTTCAGTTGTTTGATGAGAAATGCTAAATGCATCTTTCAGTGTTTATTTGCCTGGTTCTTGATTTCAGGTTTTTTAGTAGGAAGAGTAAAATGTAACTTCTCTAAATTCTCAAAATCCAACTTCCCTGGATGCATATCAGGAGTGTACACTGTGTATATACTCTTTTATAATATTAGTTCTTACTATTCAACCTGGGCTGTATTTTTTGTATTATGGACACAATGCATGAGGGGTAGCTGAAAAAATCTCAAAACAAAATTGAAGTTTATTCGAAGACAGGCTTTAAACCCATGGTTTTTTCATTGTTGAAATTAAATCTTAAATATTTATCTGAAAATTAAAGCTGCTTTACATGCTGAAAAATGCACCAGTTTTCTAAGTCCCACGAAGAACTGAAATTGGCAACTTCTCCGATAAACTTGCATCATTATTGATGTTGAAGCTTATTGTTTCAAATCACACTGATGACTGGTGAAAGCAGTATTTTATGGGCAGAAAAAGTTCCAGTTTTCCTTCTCTTTAAGTCCTCTTTTAATTATTACACACTTCAGTGGACACTTAGCCTGACTAGAAATTACCCTTTTATCCAAAATAAATATGAATATTTACCTAGAGGCTGAGCATTTTCTTTCACTGAAAACAACATTTTTGTGTCATGTCAATTCTGGCAAGGAAGCCAGATTAGACATTCCCACCTCTCTCTGCCCCCAGACATTGATTTCAGTGCAGCAGTTTTTTGCGTTTTCAATTGCACGGCTACAACAGCTTTTGAGAATAAACTGCAAACCAGTCAGCTTCAAGGTTTCTGGTTTTAGAAAAAAAACTAGAGCAAAAAAACCATCTCTCTACAAAATAAAAGGTGTCTGACCTTAAATAAAGATTATTTCAATCTTGTAATGTAACTGTACAAAGAGCAGTGTGGGCAGAGCAGAGGAGCACTAACTAGGGTTCATTACCATATGCAGCTGGTAAGAATAAAAAGGGTGTCTTTCTGAACTTTTGGGAGTTTCTACTCCAATTTTGATGCATTATTGAACTGTGAGACTTTCCTTGAAGATGAAGAAGAGAATTAAAACTTCATGACAGTATAATTAGGAATTTTATGTAAACACAAGGAAAGATTAGGTGTACATAAATGTAGCAAAAAGGACAGTGGAAGAGGCTGAAAGCATCTGACACATAAATGAAGATAGTGGATGGAATTAATGTTCTTCTGGATTAGGTGAAACCTCTTGTAAATGATGCTTATATAAGTCTGGGACATTAAAAGGCAATTTCCTAGATTGTATTTCCAAACTGGAACTGAAAGTTTAAAACTTTAAAACTATAGTGTTTATAGTGTTTATTGGGCAAATCTGAGAATTTTAAAACTGCTAAATTACGTCTGCAAAACCCTAAACTTTTAAAATGGGAAAACTATAGCGTTAGTTAGGGAAAAAAAGGCATTCTAAAATAGTTACATCCCATGCAAATCTAGTCATGTGATAGTAAGCCAGATATAAGCCCTTCAGAAAAAATAAGAAAAACATTCATTAATCAATAATTAAATCCATAATTATATATTTTATTGAATGCACTTTACAGATGTCCTTACAAAAACCCATGGAGCATTCCTTGATGGTTAGTAAAACTGAAATGCAAGAATTTTTTGTTGTTGTTAGTGTTCTTCATCTCATCTGAATTTGTAGCATTGCTAGCATTTAAAAGTGGCTGCACCTTCGTTACATGTGTGTTGCAATTCTGACTAAAATTAATCCAATTGACACAGAGTCCTTGAATCTAAGTTTCTGCCTTTCGTAGAAGGCAGAGCTCAACTCGGTGAGGGTTAACAAATAGGAGACTTATTTATCTATGAACAGGTATCTGTCTGTGAACAAAGAATGACCGCTTTTGTTGGTGAGTTTTACTTGACTCTTTTGTTTTGCTGAGGTCCTGGTACAACGTCAGCAGAGGCCAATGTAAAAGCAATATGATGGAAGGCAGAGAACAGATGCCTTGGGTTGTGATGGTAGGGATGCCATAGGTTCCACTTCTGCCTTAGCTGCAGTGGTCCTTTGTCATCTCAGGTTAGTCACTTACTTTCTCTGTGTCTCAGTAGCAGTTACAATTCTCCCTCATCTCATGTAACAATTTCAGTAAAGAGGAAGGTGATGAGAATACAATTGCATATGTAGAATTATTTCTTATAATAACTTAGTAGTGTGATTTGTTGTTGCTGACCACATTGTAATTAATTGTTAAAATGCTGTATTTCACTTTCATTAGTTTGAGGGTTATTGCCTGTACCATTTTCCTCATGTGCCTCTTTGTCTCAGTGAGAGTTTTAAGGTAGTCCCTTGCCTAGAACAGCAGATTGTCAACCTTGTCTTTACTTTGGAAATAGAGTTCAAGTATTATTCAGGTCAGACAGCTGATCTGCTCCCATTCCTCCCTGATAAGCCCAGGTATGTGTGTCAGAGCCCTCGCTGGGCAGGAGAATATCTCTCTGCCCTCAGTCATACTTCCTTTGTCCCTTGCAGCTTCAGGGTTGTCCTACTCAGTGAAATGTCCTTCCATTTCCCTCCTCTGTAGGAGAACCAGCTCCAGTCTGCTACTCCCTCACCCTGCATATCCAGCAGCACAGAGCACACGGAGAGAAAGGGTTACTGGACTGGGGAAGGTAGGGAAAGGGCTTCTTGAACAATAGTAGGAGTCACTAGTTAAAGAAGAAGAGCTGAGGGCTAGCTTTTGGAGGTGGCAGGGAGTACTCCAGAACCCAGTGTTTTGTCCAAACTTAACTGAACCTTATTTGTAGAACATAAAGACTCTCTGTTGAGATGTTGGATAACCAGAACTGTTTTTCCTGAAAATAAATTACAACCTCATCAGCACAGAGTTTCTCTGTCCAACTTAATTTGTGATTTGATGCTTACTTTAAAGTTCAGTCCAAACAATTTCCTTGGTAACATCTAAGTAAAAGAAAAATAGTTTACAATTAACTCTTTTGGACATTACAGAAAAAGCTCACTGTTGTGACTTTTTAAATTCTGGTCACAGATTTCAACTCAGAAGAGAACTTTTTCATGGCTTTAATTACTGTTGTTTTATCCATCTCTATCTTATCTAAATGGCCAGATAAAAAGCATCCTAGCTATTGTAGTTCATGTCTAAAAGCTGTTATCATTTAACAGCTGCTTTTTTTGGTTTTATAGCCATATGCCACTTAAAGCTTACTTGATCTCCTTAAATGACCTTATTGTGCACTCTTATGCAATCCTATTTTAAAGAGATTTAGGTGCCTACAGCTAGAAACAGGCTTGAAAGGGGATTTTCAGAACTGTCCAGCAGTCTGACCTGCACCAAAATCAGCGACTGTCAGGCTGCTGGTAAATCCCTCTAGATTCCTGTCTATCCTTTTTAGAAACCTCAGTGACCTTGAGGAGAACCCAGAGAGCCCTCATGTTATCCCAGTGAAAGTAAGAACTCCCACAGGGCTGCCTGTGGTATGATACTGGTGAGGTGGGAATGCCTGGAAAGCTGAACTTCATAGCTTGATTGAGAGATCAGGTGAAACAGAAAAATCTTCAAATAGCAAGTGGTCAAAATGTGTGTTTGAAGATCATTAGCTATGTTTATTTTTGATATGTTTATTTGCCTACTAGGTCTACCTCAGCTCAGGTTCAGGCCTTAAAAACAGTTGCATCCTCTGAGTAGTTCTTAAGGGGAGACTAGATATGTTGTATCCTGGTATAGTCTATACCATGACAGGCAGGAAGACTCACAGCATTCTGGTCTGAAATTTAAAAGCTGTATAAGAATGTTACTTATGGTATATATTTCCCATACCTGGGATCTTTTTCTTCTTGCAGTGATAAATTGAGGCATTTTCAAAATGTACAAAGTATTTGCGCACTCACAGATGCTTTGACTTGAGCACAGTGGCAATTAGGGAGTTAATTTAAAGCAAGGAGGCAATGATGGAGAACTGAGACAGTAAAAGGGCTGATCACAATTTAAATTAGTAAGTTCTATAAAAGTACTTTTCTGGTAGTTAAAAGTGAGTCTCTTGTGCAGAAGAATGAAACACCTTGTAACTGAAAAGCAAGGCTGTTATGTAGCTTGAGTTAAAAATGTCTGTTTATCTTGTAACAACCTGTGTTTTTTTTCATGACAGCCTGAGAGCTCTAAACTTGAGGATCAGAGTTGTAGGGAAATGCTGTCTCACTGAAGACTTTTGCTTTTTAGGGCTGCTTTAAGCTACTTTGGCAAACTGTAGTTCACTCATGTTGTTTTGCTTTGCAGCAGCTTCACACAGCAAGTTATTCTGCTCCCAGCCTTATGCTCTCACTTGTTTTGTCCTTTTTTTTTTTTTTTTGACACTTGATTCACTTTCAAGCTCACTGTTATAGTATTTCACTGTTGCAAAATAGTTTGCTCTTCTCCTTTTTATGGCACTAATTTGTGAGTTTGTTATGCACTTTAGGCAAATGTGAAAAGCATATGACACAGAGGTCTGGATCCGAAAAGGGAGTCACATACTCCAGTTCCACCGGTCTGGAGTTTAAGAGTCTGAGACCAAGAGCTATTTACATATAAACTGTTCCTTGTTGCTTAAGTGCCTGTTAATCCATAGGCACCTGGTTGTCTTGCCTGTAAAATTGCTTTAGTATGCGTTCATGGTGCAATGCAATACTGTGCAGAACCCCAAGTCTGTACGAAGTCACAGCACAAAGTCTTGCAGGTATACAATACGAGCCCAGCAGCAATCTGCCTGCATTAGCATGGTCCTGAAATAAGCTAAGGCACAGCCTTTTTTTTCAAAGCTTTGAGCTGAGCTGTCATGTCTTCATGAGGTTAGGAGTGGCAAGGAAGGACTGGTATGCAAGTCAAGGATGCCTGATGGGTAGGAATTGTTTCCTAATGCCACCTTCTCTCTCTCTACTTTCACTTCAGTAAGTTGTTTGCCAAGATTAATATGGGCAGAGCCAGTCAGCAGAATGCCTCCTGTGATGGTTCACTTCTCCTTGGCCAGGCATTGACACCTCGTACCCCACTCTGAAACAAGGGAGTTCTGCTGATTCCTGGCATAATTATGAAGTAAGACCAGACCTTTGCATCATCTCTGAGCTATAATCAAATGGTTAAAATGGAAATAGTGAGCTGAAGTTGTGTTTAAAAGTTATTATTCCAAAGGGATGCAGAAGAGAATAGGAGTGGACAGTATCTTTTGGATAGATGTAACTGGACTTATAATCAACTTAGTAAAGAAAAAAAGATGTCTTACGGTTTTCCTAGTCTGTCAAGAATAAGTGTGGATGATTGTGCTGCAAAGTTAAAAGGAGGAGAGTATAAAATGTTAATGAAGATGGTTTTATTCTGTTTGTCAGTTACTGCAATATCTATGTAACAAGAATGTGCTGGTCTTTTTTGCTTGTTTAGATGTAGGTGGCTTTGTAATGTTTCATTGAAGCAAAACAGCTGGAATTTTGGGTGCTATTCAGCCTGCAGAGGGTTTTGCACATGTACTGTATTATAGCTGGTATTAATTTTCAGGAGGGAAATTTATAGGCTTGTAAACCTGTACCACATCTGCAGGTGTGTTCATTATATCTATTAGCTCAATTCTGTTTTCAAGTTTCTCTGGGGATGAGTGATCCACAAATGCAGTAACATACAATATTGTATTGCAAGTAATGGGGTTTTTTTTGTAGTGATGCCCATTTTCTATTCCCCAAGCATGATTCCTCTGGAAGCAAAATCTTTAACAGGTATAAGCATCGGTTCTTTGACAGACTTTAAAATATGCTTAATTTTAAACATTTTAAAATAGAGATTCACTTAAATATCTGCATTTATATTCTAACTACATCCAGTGCTGTGAGTTAGAAGTGCTCTAGAACTAAGTAATTTACAATCTGTAATTCTTACAACAGAGACTGAAATGAAATTTTTGTGTTACATCAAACTCTAAAGTACAATGAAAGATGGAAAAATCAAATGTGTGCACAAAAAAATCAAAGAACAATACATTCCCAAGATCCCCTGGATAAAAGAAGTCTTAAAACACCTAGAAATTTTTTTTAATTACTGTTATTATTCTTATGTTAAAAATGTAACCCTCACTTATCCTAACCTTGTTGAAATAAATAGTTCCTTCTTGAGATGCTAGTTCTGCCACTGTGAGAAGTTTTCAGATGACTGGCCAGATCTTTATTTGGTAGTAAATTTGCAGTCAGTAGAGCTCCACTGACTTGGTTCTGAAATTCTGTTTTCCATTTTGTTTGTACACTTAGCTCCTGGTTACTAACATGTCTATTTTTTGTAGCTCTTAGCTCACTTATTAAAAAAAAAAATAAAATTAATCTGTTTGGAATCTTACAGAGAACTTTGTTTAATACAAAAGTAAAATTTGTAGGTATACAGTCTTGAAAAGTTCTTGTCCTATGTTCTTATCTATCCTTATGAGCAGAGAATTAATACAACACATTTCTAAGTGAAACTAAAATTCTTTCTAGCTCATGTCACATTTTTTTTTATCAGATCTGAATATAATCAGGAAATACATTCCACTGAATCCTACATATCTTTGAATATTTACAGACCCTTCAACTTTACACCAAGCAGGATATGATGATAAAAGACTCATAACATTATTTTCACTCCTACATTTTGCAGCTGAGACTTTAAGAGATGGTGGCACCTTTTTTCTGGGAGAGGAAAGTTAATATATGTGTATGAGGCTATGAGATAATATACTGAGACAGTAATATATATATATATCTACATGGGAAAACTAGTAATATATAAGTATTCCTGTTGAGAACTATTCTGAACATGAGAAGTTTTAATGAATTTCTTTAGGGTTGGTCAACCTAGTCAGTTTATTTGTAGCCAAACACTGGAATAGATCATGCTACCCGGACATCTGCTGAATAAACTGAGCCATCTGCTTAAAAACTGATGGCATAATATAGAACACAGTGTTTATAATCTCTACAATTTCAGCACAACTAGTTTCTGATTTCTATAAAAATATAATTAGAGCAAGTGTGTTCTCATTGCAAAGCCGAGTTTCCACCCAGATGGAGAAGGAGATGGAGTAGACTTGCCCTTAACACCTGGACCTGCAGGTCCAAGATCTGAGCAGATTATGGAGAAGAAACAGGGCTGGGAACAATGGTCCTCCTCCCTGTCTGGCACACAGTCCTGTAACTAGCTTGAGGTGTGCCGGGTGGGATTTTGAGATAAAAAATTAACTAAAGCTTACATGCAATATTACACTTGACTATGTGCTGGTTTTTTCCTTTTCTTCAGCAAATAGTCATGAAGGAGGAATAAATAAATATTCAGCTATTAAGTCCACTATTAGGAAATCAGTCTATGCTAAATTTTCTCCTGATTAAAGTGACTTCACGTTCTAAGGGAATTTAAATGATAGTAGGAAAAGATGCATTTCAAGTTTCTGATTAAAAACCCTTGCGGTCTGAACCAGATCATGTTCAACAGTAAGGTGAGGGACGGGTAATTAATGTTTTTCACATTTTCAAAACTTTTTTTCTCTTTGAAACTGCAATTTTTCTATGTTGTTAAGGGAAAAATGCATTTATGTCTCAAACTGAGTTGGTACATGGACTCAATTTTAATGTGATGCTAAAACTGTTCCACTTGAAAAGTGAATCTACTTTTATTTTGTGCTTACAATAATGGGCTAAGGCTGGAGAGCTTGCGGGGGGGGGGGCACAGAGTCACAATTTATCCAAATATTCTTGTAATTGAGATGATATATTTTAAGCATTGTGGATGGACTGCTGAATACCCTTGACCTTATTGCCTTTGACAGGTACCAACATTGCTCAACCCTACCGCAAAAAGCCCTTTACCTCTTCTACCTTCAACATGTTACCATAGTACCTTTTGGAAAATGCAGATGGGCTTGGATTCTTTTCTGTTTCTGAACTGTGTTTTTTCAACATGGATTGTGTGTATCTGCCTGAGTGGTATACTATAGGTTTGGGTCCTGCCTTTTTATTTTTTTCACCGTAGTGTATGATAGATGGATGCCAAACCTGTTCTGTGTAAAACATATCAGTGTCTCCCTTGAGAATGATATTTAGGATATGTGTTACCGAAGTGTAGATTACTCTTCCAGAGTCTTTCCAGCATATCCTGGTCTTAACTTCAGGGAGAGCACTGTTGGAAATGGTAGGTCTCTAGATAGCTGGGGGCTGATTCCTCAGATGTAGGAAATTCTTCTCTGCAACTGTAAGGCACATGACCCAACAGGTTCTCAATATATTCACATCTTTGACCATTGGTCTCAATTAATTCAGTTGGTAAAATTACTAAGGTAGAGAGTGACCTGGCTGTCAGCCTTCACGCATGACATTTTCTTAGGGCAATGTGGACAACAGATAAACTTTAACCCATCAGTGTGTTAACACTTTTTACCATATGTAACATTATTTCAAACCTCTCTTTATTACAATTTCAGTCCTATCTAATATATCTAAGAAATTTTGATCAGCAGGCTGAATGAGAGGTCATTCCAAAGAATTTAGGGTGACTTAGAAGGGAGGTTTTGATAGGCACAAATTTAGCCTATGTGATAAGATCATGCATTTTTCTGCTGTTAGCATATTTGTTGTTAGATTTACTTTGTTGTGTTAATTAAATATTTTTCTTCAAAACAAATTATGTAATATCCTTTCCAAAGGTTTCCATGCCAGAGATCTTGATTTTATATTTATATATGTATATTACATCTACAAATTTTCTTCTCTGAGCATGCAGTCACTTAAAATAGCAGATACCTGTCTACTCAAATTGTATAAATCAATTCAATATTTAGGGTGAAATGAACACATTTTTCTCCCTTTAAAAAAATCTCAAATTCTTTTCCTGTTTATATTTTTCAAAAAAAGATTTTTTTTTTTTTCACTGTATCAGTGATCATTGTCTGTCTTAGATACTGAGGGAACATATCTTTCTGGAAAGTTTTATTATCTTTCCCTCCACTTGGAAACTATTTTGCATGACTAGGACAATCTTTTTTTAAGATTACAGAGTCCAGATGTTAGAGACTTCATAATTCCAAAAATCCAGGAGGAATCCCTGGCTTTTAAATAAGTGCCAATGTAGGTGAGGTAAAATTATGTCTAACGTGGAGCTCAGTCCCCAAATGCTGGCATTTAGGCTGACATTGATCAAAAGACACTACTCCTGATCATGTGAAGTCTGCCAAGATGAAAATATTTCTTTCAATCTGGCTCTGTCATTAAGGCAGTTCTCTGCATTATTTAGTGCTGGGGTTAAGCCAGATCTCTTTCATGTTACATTCAAGCATGTTTTAGCCAGAAAAAACAGGCGCGCTAAAGCCATCAGAATAATGGGGTGATTTTAAATTTTTCCCCTGGGTTTAATAAAATGTGGTAGTTTGGGTGAAATTTCTCTGATAGGCCTTTCTATTAATGCTTATCTAGGTAATGCATCTTCCAAATGTTCTGAGCAGAGTGTTCATGATATTAAGAAGACTTTGTCATGTAGTTCCACAGATGTTTTTTCCGCACCTTTTTTTATTATGAGTTGGGGTTAGAATTTTACAGTTATGTTGAAGGTTATTTTGCATTCTCTATGCACACAGCTGTAGTTATACTGAATTCCCCAGGTGAATGGGAGGACAATAGACTTTTAAAAGACAAGCTTGTTGAAATGAATGCAGTGGTTACTACTGATTGCCAGCTGAGTTATCATGGTAAAACTGCTTTTATTCTCTTTGATATGGTGTCACATGAACAACATGGGTGTTGAATGCCTGATGGTCAATACAATATAGAATAAGTTACCATCAAAGGAAATGGTGTATCAAAGTGCTACAGATGTAAAAGAAATGTGTGTTTTCAATAGATTTGTGTCTTTGGGAAGTAGAGATAAAAAATATTTTCTGGAGATGTAGCTAAGCATAATTCCATTGATTTTTTTTAGGAGGCAATTTAAAGATTTCAGACATATCAGGGCCTGACCCTCTAGTCAAAGGCTAACTATTAAAGCGGATTTACTTCAGATTCTCTCTAAATTAGAATTTGGCTTGTTTATTCCAATTTCTACTTCATCAGGAACAGACAGGAACCATTTTATTTAAAGTGTAGCCTTGTATTTAGGTTCCAGCATGAAACATTGGCTGGCAGAATTAAAAGATGGAGAAAAGGCAAGGTAAACTTTCTGATAAGCATATGTGTTGTTCCTGTGAAAGATTTAGGTCAGTGTCTCAGTGTACAATTCTACAGGCTCTTTCATATTAATATTAATTTACTTCTTTAAATTGCAGTGAAGCATTTCTATTGATAAATGTGACCATTCTTTAAAAAATAAAAATCAAACCCCACATTTTTAATTGTGGCTTTTCCTTCCAAGAAGGTATTGTAACCAAAAATATGTGGCCCTTAAAAGATACAGCTGACTTAAAACACAAATCGTTAGTTTGGTTTTATTTATTCAGGAAGTTTTGTGAGTAGAGTTGCAGTAAAGTACAGTCTATTGCTGGTCCCAGAGCAATACGGTGCAGCCTGACTGTCCAGAGACTGGAAAACAAATAGCCTCAAATACTCCTCTGTTAAAATACCATGCACAGCCCAACACTTTACAGTTGTGTTTAGCTAGCTGGCCACCAAACCAGTTCATTTATCTGAGATACAAATATATAGTCCCTAGTATTCATAACACATCTCTTTTGCTCTTAACACATCTCTTTGCTCCTGCCTAGAATTTTCTGGCTTTGAGGTGAATACCAGGTATATGGTGATCTTCAAACCATGCTTGCTCCTGCTCTCTTGTATGTGTTGTATTCATTGTTCTGCAAAATCTGCAATTTCTCGGCCAATACAGGGCCCTGACAGCATTTTCATAACTTCTCAGTTCTCACTTATAGTTGTTTACAGTCAAGTAGGTATAAGCCAAGAATCAGGATCAGTTGGTGTGTTGGATGTATCTATGATTGTGTTCTGCTCTATTGGCTCATTTAGGTAGTTGGAAATACTTTCAGAGTATCCATTGCATTTCACCATGACAAACAGACGTATCTCCTTTCTTCTTTGCAATTACATGAAATGCTACTCTTCCCATTTTACGAGTATAAAATGAGCTTAAGTATTTCAAGAGAAAGGGAAGATATCGAACAAACACTGGAAAATTAGTGTGTTTGTATTAGTGTGTGTTGTACATTTATGTGTAAGGTACATATTATGTATGTACATATTATGTAAATATACATATTATGTATGTGCATAAGCTCCTTGTCAGCAGAAGTTAAATTAGAGGTTCCAATGAGTAATGATGTTTCATTCAAAACTATTTTTTCAAGGTTTCTTACCTCTATTTGACTTGCAATGATGCCTTCTGTGGCTACTCAGTTCTAGGATTCACAAAAAATATATGTTGTGCTAAAAACATACACCTATTAAGTAAAAGTTCTTGTTTTCTTGCTTCGGTGATTTTTTTTATGTGTTTGCCACAGATTTAGAAATATTATATTTGAAAATATAAGGCCTTGACACAGTTGACAATTCTTACAAAAGGACTAGAGAAAACTCTGTTGGAAGACCACCCAGGTATAGCCTAATTAAACTCTAAAGAGTTTTGAAGAGCTCTCCAATTTCCATCTATTTTCAATTTGTCAGCAGATTTCCAAGCTCCCTGCTCTCTTGGCATCCACAGAGGACATTGCAACAATCAGATATCCCTGTAACTCTCTTCAGTATCCTGAAACATCCACAGTGAATATTTTAATTGTGGTGCATAGCCTCCAGAAAAACAAACACAAAAAACCCAAATGAACACAAAAACAAACAAAAAAACCCCCACCCCAAATGTAGGATCATCAATCTGAAATTATTTTTCAGTGTTGCTTTTCTCATAAATAGAGAAAAAAACAGGGATACCAGCACCCATATTAACTGGACCTGTATTAAATATGAACTCTGGTTTTGCAACAGAAGTGTTGCTATTTCACTGTGTTCTCTAAGTGGCTCTTCCAAAGAGCTGCCTCACAACGGCGTCTGTTCCCCCATCCCCTCTTGTCAAAATGATAACATGAAGTGCAGCTGAATGACCTGATTTCTTAGGACAAGCTGACCTGTTTCATTGTTCAGTCTTTAGCCATAAGCTTCAAGTGCCAGTCCTCTGGGGATCTTTTTGGAAATATGTAGAAACCACATTCTATAGATGCAGTCAATGTAAGGAGAAGAAACATCACTGAATTCCAGTGTTATTAATTTAGTCCTGAGGAATGAAAGGATTCTGAGCCTTGTAGTGTTGTGTTCAGCATGGGAGGAAACCTTTACAATAATGAAAACTATTAAACTGGGACAGATCTGCTGATATAGATTGTTTACTACCTCATCATTTTGGCTCTGTGATACGTATAACTAAAAAATTACAGGAAAAACCCAAACAAAACAGCTTAGAATGACATGACCTGGAAGCTCAAGGTGAAGAAAATTCCATCTGAAAAAATCTGTGTGTCCAAAAAAAATTTTAAAAAAATCAGTAAATTGAGTAGATTTCATTGACTTCATGGGAAACTAGGCAAAGGAATTCCAAAAGATTATTTTTATACAGGGAAATTTTGGATTTTGGCCTTTATTCTAGGGCATTGAAAAGACAGCCAGGAAATCATCATGAAAGGTTATATGTCTTCTTTTATTGAATAACCTAAATTTTTCTTCAGTCTTTTTGAATACTCTAGATTCTGCTGTATGAGTATTCCTTATCTTGTCACCCTTGGTATATTACTGGTGTCCAGAGTTGTTACAGATGAACATGTATGAAAATATTTTCACCAGGTCATGAAACATCTTTATAACTGGTGTGAACCCTGTTTGCTGTAACAGCAAATACCATATTACTGTTAGCTGCTAGGGATAATGGCACAGATTTACAGCATCAACAACAAAAATCAGTTTAAAATATATAAGAAAGTAATAATTTTTTTTTTTTTTAATCTTAGCCAAGACTGAAAAATTAAAAGGGCTGCTAATGTAGCCCCTTGTTTTCATGTAGGAAAATTTTCAATATAAGAATGTGAATAGGTGAAAATATTTTGCTACAGCTGGTTTTACACTGAAATGTGGCTTTCTACAAACAAATGCCCTTTAAAAGCCAAATGTTACCATAAAACCTTGATCCATGATTATGAATGATTTTCTACCATTTTCTACAGAGAATACATTGATTATAATATTCAGTGAGGACTTTGTTTGACAGGACTAAGGGAAAGATAAGTAACATTTAAAACCAGAAAATGATATTTTGGTTTCATGTGTTTTCTCCATTCAGATTCCTTTTAAATCTGTTGCCTCACACAGAACTCTGCTGACTCCGTCCAAAAGAGATCTCTGACTTCATAATTCCACATTTCTGTGTAAATTAATTTAGATTATGCTGTCAAAGAGAGATGAGAATGGTAACAATATTGAACTGTATAATCAAATTAAATTGTTGCTGTAAGTCATAAACACATAAAAGTATTTTGTTTCACTATAGATTCACAATAAGCTAGAAGTTGAACATCAAGCAAATCCCTTTGAGTCAATTACCTTTACTAATGTTTGAAACTATGCTAATTTTGGTATTCTCAATCTGTTTTGTGGACTTATATTCATGGGCTGTGAAACCTTTCCTCACACATACAACTAGGTTAAGTCATTTGACAGAAGAAAATTCCTTCAACATTTTGGTCTTGAAAATTGCATTATCACCTCCTATCCAAAGCACAGAAATACAAAATATCAGAAACATATTGTTTAAATTTCTTTGACAGTATAATTCATACAATTTCTGGAGTCTCTTTGTGTCCTTCTCTGTCTTGGATATGGACCAGGTGCTAACTCATGCTTTTTGAACACTGTTATGTAGACAAAAAAGTGACACTTAATACTGTCTCCTTTTTCAATCACTTTTTTATTATAACTATATTGGTATGGATTCACTTCCTTAGCACAGTAAATGCTTTAACCTGTAGAATAGCAAAAGCTGAAAACAGCACAGGACTGATTTTCAGTGTCTCTAAACAGACCTTTTAGAAAATAATGTGATTTTGTTCCACAAACAGTAGTGGCAACAGTAGCAGGATGGTGTTTGTGAAGATCCTGACCCCATAAATTTCCACAGTGTTTTTTTCAAAATTAAAGAAGTTAGCCCAAGTGGAAAAGCTTTACTAAATATGAGTGAAATGAAACTACTATGTTATCAGAAAAGCTATCCTAGTTTCAGTATGACTGTTTTACAGTGTGTGTATAAATATCAGATTTTACTGTCTCTCAGAATTAAGGTGATATAATTCACAGTATCTAGAGGCTTTCTTTGTTTCCCAGAGCAGGCTCTAAAAGTCTTTAAGCTGTTATATAGCTAAATCCCTAGTTTTTTAATTTTCTATTTGTTTTTAATACTTGTTTACATATGTCTTGAAGTTTCTTTTACTTTCAAGGGAAATCTGCTTTCACTCATGCAGTCCCAAGGTGTTAACCCAGGTTTTTTCTAAATACTGTCATACTACTAAATTCAGCAAGTGACTGAGATTTCTGGCTAGGAGTTATCAACTTGAAATAAACATTACAAATTAGTAAATAAATACAAATTCATTCACTGTCAGATGATGTTTCTTGTCAGATTAATTTTTGCACCTCCCCAATAGCAGTGATTCATGATAGTTGCACCTCTTATGCTTTGTTCCTTGGTTTTGTTATTAGTACTTCTTATGCTTATGTAACATGTAAGATATCAGTCCCTTGATATCCAAGTTCTGTTCCTTGGTAAGTAATGAAGGAAATTTTTAATTCAGTGCATTTTCAAGAAGTTAATGGTGTAAGCACTGACCTGACTTCTACTTGTTGTAAAGCAGTACTTGGAAACAAAACAGATCACTCCAATCCCACTAGACATGTACACTTACAATTCCCAAGGATAAAGTGCTTATCCAGACTGAAGGTCTCAAGTACTTCATCTATCAGGCTCCTACAGAAAAACTTCCAGCACGCACCAAATTTTAATGCAGTTTACTGAAATTCTTAATGATATCATAATGACAAAAATAATAATGATATCACTGTATAATATGATGTTCCTACTTAATTTAGTATAGATTGTTTTCTCTCTTCTATATACTACTTTAATTTTCTTCTGGGTGCCATGTTTTATCTTTCCCTTTATCACTTACCTAGACAAATATTTTATGTAAGCAGTAAATTTGTAGTCTATTTTATCATATTTCTAATGCATACTGAAAATGTAACAGAACAGAGATCCACTCTGAGTTGCCTACTTTCCAGTGAACCAGTTAGATATTGCATCCTTTAAGCAGATATGAGTTGAGTCATTCAGTATTAATTATCTGCATTTTAAATGCAACTTGTAGCATTTTAAAGCAGATCACTGCTTTAAGGTATAAAATTACTCTTTTCTATGTACTGACTTGACCTCAGCATATCATGCGATTTCATTTTCTTTTGTGTAACTGTCCATGAAGTTGCTAATTACTGAATTGTTATATAAGATTTTGTAGTGTTTAGATTTTCCTGTCCCTGTCGCTTTTGCATGCTCACGTGAGAGTGGGAGTAAAAGTATGAGGGTGGTAATGTAACAGCATCAACCAAGATGGTAAAACATAGTCTCTTTCAGGGATCATTACAATTTCACACACTCAAATCATCAACACAAGATGCACTAGATCCAAGAGCCACAAGAGTTTCAAAATGTTTGATGTGTGTTCTTGGGGGTTTTGTGAAGTAATTATTGCAGGTTTATAACTTCGTGTTGAATGTATCTGAATCAAGTAACTCTTCATAGAAAAGCTTTATTTGGTTTCTTAGATGAAGTAGACATCAGAAAATCTATACTGGTAATGTAGTATAGGGGAATGAATGAATGTCCTCATTCTCCTTTTAGCCCTTTTCAACTGAAGGGGGATTAATTTAAACCAGATACAGGGAAGAAGTTTTTTATAACGAGGGTGATGAGGCACTGGAACAAGTAGCCCAGAGAGGTGGTGGATGTCCTCGAAACATTCAAGGTTCAGGTTGGACGGGGCTCTGAGCAAGCTGATCTAGTTGAAGATGTCCCTGCTCATTGCAGGGTAGGGGCATTGGACTAGATGACCTTACAACCCAAACTATTCTCTGATTCTGTGAAATAACTAAATGCCTAGAAGAACCTTTGTTATTCTTTCCTTTCTAACCAGTGCATCAGAGTCAGGACTATACATATCTACCTTCTTATTTCTTATGTTGTGTTTCTGTTATTGAAACAAACCAATCCTAGGAATCTTCTGAGATGAAAATTTGACAGCCAGTCATTTGAATTCTTGAATTATTTCAGAGTTGAATGACCTAACATGGAGTCAGTAGGTATCCCCAGGTATAGTGAGAACTGCCATATTGTCATAGTGCACTCTGCCTCTAAGTGCACTATATTGACAACATTAGCCCATTGTTACTGACTGAGGTAATTATTGCATTTTTGAATGGCAGAATCCATTTAACTGACACAGGAACCAGTGTAATCAGACATGAGATAAGCAAGTAGCCACCTAAGAACATGGTGATCTCTTTGAAGAAAGAATTGTTACAGGATTTACTTATTCCCTTCTGGAGCTGCATCTTGATCCAAAACTGCCATCCATATGAGTTTTCTCTGTGTTGGGAAGAGGGATCACACAAACATGCTGATTTGGAATTTAGTAACTGTGTTAAAGGCAAGTTTGAAGCTGCATGTTGAGCTTTTTTAATTTTACACTTTGTAAAGTTCTGAGCTGCCAATAGTGGGCAGCTTTGCCTGCAACCACTGTAACCTATGACAGACCTGGCCCCATGTACTTTGGGTGAAGGAGGGGAAGTTGGAAAGATTTGAATTCTCCAAAGGGAAAACATTTTGTTGGAAAATTCCTCATTTTATTGTTATTCATTTCAAGGTTCCTTAACACAGAATACAAAAAGTGCTAGGAACAAGAGTTGCTTCTGTGACATTTCTATCTGAATTTTACTGACCTTAGTATTTGTAGAGAATATTTTTTAAATACATGAATTTGGATTTTAAATTCATCTTTCCCCAAAATTTAAGCTTGACATCTTGGTTCTGGCCTGTTGGTCTCAGAAAGTTAGATCCTGCTTTGGACTTAAAGGCCATTTCTGATATTTGGAAATACAAAGGCAGTAATAACTTCTCAGAATAGGAAATGGTCTTACTAAGTATTGTCTTGTTCTAGCAAACCACACTCCAGCTGATCTAACGTTAGGCCAGCTGTTAATAATTTTACAAGCAGAGCGTGAAATAGCAGCTTACTACCTGACTAAGGGGGAGCTACAACACTGCCATGTGAACATTTAAATCTACTACCCCTAGTGAGCAGATATTAATGCTATTTTAAGGAGTGTCAATGAAGAGTCTTTGATATTGTGATTGGGATACTTGCTATTACATCCTTAGTGACAGCTCCAATTGACAGGATTAAAACGGCAAAATTAAAAAAGGAATTATTTCATGCCCTGAAGTGCAGATAAGAACAGTTACATCTCTGCTACGTGTCTTGGCTTGACAGTGGATTTTTTTTTCTTCTGGCTTTTCATACCCTGTACAATTCTTAAATTCTCTGTGTCATTTCACTTAGTCTCCTCTCTTATATTCTTTCCTTTCCTGCCACATCTTTTTATTCTTCATGTCCTACCCTCAAAACCTCCATTCTTTCTAAATGCCTCTTTTGTAACTTTTATATATTTTGTAGTTTAGAAATTTTTTTTGTCCTCATTAGTTCTTTCTGCAGTGGCTTTTCTAATCCTTGTCCCATATTTTGAGTTATTTGTCTATTAAATTATAGTGAGAGATGGTGACAAATACTTCAATCCCTCCACTACCACCCCTCAAAACCAGCCAACCAACCAAAACCATAAAAACTAACAAAACTCCAAAACAAAACAAAAATAAACCAGCACCGAAGAATCCTGATATGAACACATGGAGACATTTATTGTGGACTAGGAAAGTGTTCATTCCTTTCTATGTATGTCTATTAGTACATGATGTAGCTAGGCATTTTAGTCCAAGATGTTTTTTAACAACATTAAAAATTAGTTTAAGAATAAGAAATACCTACTTATAGAAAATAAATTTAGAAGAAGACAATGTTATATGGCACTTTCAGGCTAAAATGTTGGACTGCTGTGTAAATTATACTCTCGGTTCCACCATTTCACAAATAGGTAAGGGGGCTTCAGAAATCCCGAAAAGAACAACCAGTGACTGAGAGAGTATTTAATTTATTTGATACACTTAAGGAGCAGATCAAGTTATTAGTTAAGACTCATATTAGACTAAGGCCTTAAGACAGTGGGTTTTCTTTGCGGGGTACTACTTTCGCTTGTGGCCTTGCCGTGACTTTGATTCCTGCCACTCATCTCAAGACACTTGTGATGCTCCTTTTGTCCAGCAGAAGACATGAGGGCATGTTGAACTTTGTGATCTCAGATCTGCTTTGGGTACTAATAGATATCAAGGTACTGATGAAGTTAATTTTTAAACAGATGGTTGTGAAACATATGATTTGAGGTTTGATTATGATTATGATATTAAAAGCCCTAGAAAACTGAAATTCTTCTTAAAGAGGAATTTTCTCTCTTCCAGTGCCTTGCAGTCATAACTTCAATCCCCCAGAGGTGTCCAAATTGGATCATCTTTGTTATGAGGAAGTGTTAGAGGGGGTAGTTGTAAGGATATTTTTTGTAAAGGGCTCTTACCCTCTGTAGCTGACTGCTCCATTGGTACCAAATGGCCTGAATTTTCTATTTCTCTTCATACCTCAGTCTGTGGAAAAAGACTTCAGGATGCTTCCTGAGAGATGAACCTTACAGGTAGTTGGCAGTTTGACTTATTTTCTGTGGGTTGATTTGCTTTATGATGCTGGTATTTGATTTAATTTAATTACAGTTATTCAGTAATTAATTTGCTGGAGGACTTAGTGGATCCCTGAAGAGACATTTATTATTTTGTATCACAATAGATTATTTTATATTTCTTATTATTTATATTTGTAAGGAAATTAGTAAACTGATTTTATTAAAAATATAAAGAAATATTAATAATTAATGACATAATATTAATAATTAAGTGTTAAACAATTTCAAATAATAAGTTTTGCATTCCTGTGGTTTTTGTAGTCTATAAATTAAAATATGCTTGAAAAATCTGTGCATGACTTTATAGCCTGTAATATGTAAATATCTTTGCAGCTCAGTTTTTGGCTGAATTTTTGTAAAACTTGTAGATTGAAATTGGTGCTGTCTCAGACAGCATTAGTGATTGTTTTCAGATAAGCCAAAACTTTATCAGTATCTATGTCATTGAATAAGCAGTATGATGCTTATTTTAAAATACTAATCCCTCCTGTTAAAATGATTCACATGACAAAATTATGGAATAAAAATACACTTGGGAAGCATGCCATAGTTTTTTGAATATTCACCAAACAGTGAAAATCTGATGTAGTAAGAAGCATTACACCTTTTTTTTTTTTCTTATTCAAGGTAGGAATTCTTTCAGACTATGTTATAAAACAAAAATGATTTCAGCCTGATCTGTAGATGGAGCAACAGCGTTTTTTTTCAGTGCACAGCGACATTTCACCTTGCCGTAATTGCTTGCAATTGCTATTGGAAGTTTGACCAACAGGTCAGGTCCTATAATATCCCACTTCCGTATTCATGAATAAGGCAAAAGGTAAAATATGTAAAATGAGGACAGCTTTTGCATGTGTGACCTGAAGTGAGATATGAAACTGGTCACAAAATAATTACGCCTTGATGTAATAGAATATATAATGTTCTATTTAAGCCTGGCACATTTTCTTGCCAAATATGGTTTTATACAGAAAATAATGAGAAAATGCGAGTCAAGACCAAATTTGCATTCTAAAAAGTTGCAGAAACTTTTTAAAGTTTTTCAAAACTTTAGAATGCTTGAAAGCATGGTTAAGTATATTGAAATTAATCAAATAAGCATTTCAACAGATCCAAACTTAATTTTTGTCAAATGTGGTTTATTATGTGGGGAAAAAAATAAAAATAGTTGGATAGGATTTGGGGTTTGATGGTATTAAATTTTCTGCCCAAACGTGCTAAGTAGTCTCTTACAAATACTCTTTCTTGATAAATATTATAATTATAAATTTAGTTTTAAAATATTTCCTGAGGCAAGAAATTCTGTGTAAGAGATTTTAAATATCACCAATAAGTTAAACCATTTGATCACAGACAGAGAAGATGATCACAGAACTGTCTCCATGTGAAGAGTATCATGTTTCTCAGCTTTCTTTCAGTGTTCACATCGCTGTAAAAGGGATATAAAACAAGAGAAAAACACATTTACTGAATCCCCAGAAACTGTGACGTAATTCAATTCTGGTATTTTATTCTAATCACAGTTCTCTGCAACCATGTGATCCCCTGGTGAATTTAAGAGGGCTACCTCTATATAAGGAAGTTTCCCTGCACTGACTTGGTGATGTGTTATTGCAGCATCTCTTTGTCTGTCCATGTCCAATTCACACAGAATCTGTGTACCTCTTTGTAGCCTAAGAAGGAGTACCAGGATAGAATTGTGAGAGTTTCAACTGCCCTTTACCATCTTATTGCAGTCTTCCACTCAAATCCATTTCTGTATTAGTGTGAAGGAATTTATACCATTTTGGCTTTTCTGCAACTGTAGAGTGATTTTCAGTCTTCAGGGCTTTAGCAGTAAATGTGAAACAGTAGAGCTATCCCCAGAAACCCTTGTGAACTGAACTAATCACCTACATACTTAGTGATTGAATGAAATTACCTAGATGACAATAGAGAAGATGGGTTGCAAATAGCTTGAGCTGGCAACGTGGTCTGTGAGGAAACATGATAATTTATTTACAGAAAGTTTATTATGATATATTGGTCTCCACTAGGTTTCAACTTCTTTTCTCTTGAAATTTTTCTAAATTCAATCTGAATAAACTTTTTTCTTAATACATTTTTATTTTATTAAATTATTTTCTTTTTCAGTTCATGATTTGGTTTGGGGTGGGTTTTGGAGAGATCGTTTTAGATTCTGTATTCTTTATGTTAGCCTTGTTTAGTGAACATGTTTCCGCTTCACAGACCTGCTCATTTGCAAGCATTAGCTCTGCTGCATGTCTGTGTTTTACTCTATGCATTATTAAAGATTTCGGTTCAAGAGCCTGTGTAATTGGCTTATTTATGCCAACTCTTCTCTGATTTCTTCAGTTTTATTTATACTCTTTTCTTGTTTGCAAGCATACCTATTCTCTTCTACATAAATATTCTCCATTTCAAAAGTAAAAGAATACCACTTTTGGATACAATGCTACATTAAGTCTATAGGAATTTGGTTCATACTTCAGTACATAAGCAAGATTTTAATCCCCTTTTATTTCCTTGTGGCATACAGCTTACTCTGCATGGCTGGAATGCTGGGAATAAGCCTGCTTGTCACTTGATGGTGTACGCATATGACTAGGATTACATCTGTAAATAGACAGATGCAAGCACAAACACCAAGTGTGGCATGTGAAAAGAGTTAAAATCCTGGACCAGTAACTATTATCATATCAGTTCTGTCCAATCTGGCCTTGAACACTTTCAGGGCAACCATAACTTCTCTGGGCAACCTGTTCTAGTGCCTCACCACTCTTACAGTGAATAATTTCTTCATGACATTGAATCTAAACCTGTCCCCTGACAACTTAAAGACATTTCCCCTTGTTCTGTCACTATGTGCCCTTGTCCTGTTCCTTTTCATCCTTCCGTAGTCCCCCTTAGTGATTAGAAGGCTGATATAAGATCTTTCTGAAAGCCCTCTCTTCTCCAGATCTGAACAACCCCAACTCTCTGAGCCTATCTTCAGAGGAGAGATGTTCCAACCCTCTGATCATTTTTGTGACCCTCCTCTGTACTCGTTCCAATAGGTCCATGGCCTTCTTATGCTCGGGAACCCAGAGCTGGATGCAGTGCTCCAGATGGGGTCTCATCAGAGTGGAGTAGATGGGGAAAAAACACCTTCCTCAACCTGCTGGTCATGCTGCTTTTGATGCAACCCAGGACACATTTGGCTTACTGGCCTGCTAGAGAACACTACCAGATTATGTCCAGTCTCTCATCCATTAGTATCCTCAGCTCCTCAGAAGGGTTGCTCTCACTGTCCAGCCTGCGCGTGGGATTGCTCTAATCCAGATGCAGGACCTTGAAATTGACCTTGTTGAATGCTATTTCTCAAGCCAGGGTCCCACTGGGTGATACCCCATCCTTCATGTGTGTCAACTACATCACACAGCTTGGTGTCATGGTCAGGCTTGCTGATGGTGCACTTGATCCTGCTGTTCATGTTGCCAATCCCAATACCTGAGGAATGCCACTTATCACCAGCCTCCACTTGGACATTGCGATGTTGACCACAACCCTGAGTGTGACCATCTAGCCAATTCTTTATCTACTGAGTAATCCATCAGTAGTCCATTAGGTGTGGAAAACTGGGAAATTTGCTTTTTAAAAATGCACTTTAAGCTATTAAGATGCTTCTGTATATTCACCGTGGTGACTTTCTGAATGGCAACAGTCTTTCCTATTCCCCTTGAAATTACTGTCCTCTGATGAGTCATTGTCTGCTCCCCTCTACTTCTTCATGTGAACATCAGGATCACTTTTCCTTGTAATGATCCTCTTGTTCTCTTCCCCTACCTTCTCACAGGCTGTTTTCGCTTTCTGAGCTTGAGCAGGCTCTGTTCATTTCCAGGAAAAAAAGCAGTGTGCCTCTCCATTGTTTCACCTGACCCAATTACTCTTTTTAAAGGACTTACATAGTTTGAGAATAAGCAAATAAGGCAAGTATTGTCTGTGATAATCTTACAGTAAAAAGTCTAATCTGAAGACTCAGGCTATTTACCTGTATGGATGTAATTTGTAACTAGGTTGTAAACAGCATTAAAAGTAATGTAAGCATAGTGGAGGCAAGAGGGCCAGTGGTAATTCTCTGAATTTTAAGTTTGTGATGTTAGGCCAGGACATCTTACCTGTGTATCTTTTTTTCTCCTGTTAATGAATTGTCTGTCAACTGAATGTGTTCCAACAAATTTGCTGATTGCAATTACTCAGTAAATATTTGTTGTTAATATATTTCAGGCAATTAATTACTGACAAACTGTTTTCTGTCAGTGGTCTATGGAGTGTTTGCTATTCATTGATTATATTTTCAATTTGAAATGCATTGACTGCACACAAAATTTCCTTATTGGATATAGTTGTTCATAGGACCAGGTTTCCATACTGGCTCTTTCAAGTGTCATCTTTTGTTGGAAGTATTTTTAATTTCATTCACAATTGTCACTCTTTTTAAACTGAAGAAACCTGGCTGAAGTTGTCACAAAAATGAACTCAAAACCAAATGTAATTAACTACATCTTAGTCCATATAGGCAAAGTTTCATGTTTGCTTAGAACTTCTCTTATGTGAATAAGCAGTTCCTATGAAGTTTCTGTTGTGTCTTTGAAGAGGGAAATATGTCATATCAGGTTTTTCTTAACCAAAGCGTGTTTACATTACATTTGATGAATTATAGTTTAATAACTGACTTTTCTGATTTGGAGTCTCTAACTTTGTTCGGAATAGGACTTTCTACCTGTCTAAAGTAGGAATGTGGAAATCATGCACTGAACACTGAAGATAGAATAAGTCACATGCACGCGCTAATGGCTATTTAAACATTTATTGCATGAATGTACAAATTTTCTATCACATTTATAAGGGGTTTTTTTACAAATTCTTGATTCCTTAATGACTTGTGGATAATGAATCCACAAATGGTTTAAATTCATTGAACTAAGCTGCTTTTTAGAAAAAAATCATTTTATTTAAAACCAACTGCAATACTAATTACTCTTGTAATAAGTAAGCAAATTATTCTTCTAGAGTTGAAAGAACCAGTTCAATTTTCAGAAAACCAGGCTTTCAAAAATGAAGAATCCTGCGTACCAAAATTTGTGCACATTTTTTGGAATATCATCATAAGACTGTTAATATTAAGTGGGTTTTTTTAAACTTGATTTTGCTATTTTGAGCACTCAAGTTTGAATAATCAATCCAAATTCTTGATGTCTTTCCTTGCAAAGAGAGATAGAAATGTGCTCATATTTCAGTGTAAAATGAGATTCCCATGTAACTACTTAGTATCAGATGCTGGGAATTGATGGAGCTGAAAACCGTGTGTACAACTTGTGAGGTCCACTTCAAACACATCTTCGAGAGAGTAGGCTCAAAACTTTGTAAAGAAAACTTTTCACAGTAACCTCTTTTCATGCTTTTATCAGGGTCTCAGCTGATAGATATCTAAAAGCATTTTGTGCTCTTTCCGGTTTCTTCTTTCCTCATTGGAGAAATCCACAGTTCTTTCTGTCCCATAAGGAATAATTAAATGGAAACACAATATTTCCCATTTTCTCAGTTTCCAAGATGTATCTTCCTTTAATTTTGTTTGCAAGTCATCAAGAATTGATCACACAAAACAATGAACCCAAATAAGTCTCTAGTCTGAATAGAAAAGAGGAGGAACCAGAGCTGGTGTCTGCCTTAAAGAAAAATATGTTTTAGTGGGTTTTTTCCCTTTTTTTTTTTTTTAACCAAAGTTAATTTTCCTGGTATTTTATATTCATTCTTATTTCAGAGATTTCCTGAAAAATACCATGTGCGTATTTATGTATCCTGTCAGTAAATAGCCCTATCAACTCATTTATAAAAGAGCTATCCTAAATTTACAGACATATTACTAAAATTTCCCTTCTTTTTGGCTGGCGTATTAGGTAAACAAAATGCTGTATTAAGTGATGTCCTATATCTGGAGAGAATATTAGAAATCGATAGCAATACAGACTGAAAATTAAGTAATGTGGTTAAGCACATCTGAATGATACCATTTTAAAAGTTGATTAGAAATAAATATGCCAATTGCTATGGATCCTATGCCTGACATAGAGAGATGGTTATTCAGTTTGTCTGTGAGAACGAGGCTGTCTCCAGAGCCATAGAGTATGTTGTGAATGGCTTGCCAAGAGGGACAAAAGAGTGGACCACTGTTGACACAGGAACTGGAATAAAATGCTGCAATAAGACACTGCATGCAGACTCAGGGAAACAAGTTTAAAAGATGTTAAGAGAATCAAGATGTGAAGTGGATGACCAGACAGGATTATTGGATTCTGATGAGAGTAAGCTACTTAACCTACTCACCCAAGGGGAGCAGCCAAAAAAGAAACGACGTGACCATTGTAGACAGTCCAACACACTCGGTTTTGTTTGAGATATACAATTATCACAGAATCACAGAATAGGCCAAGTTAGAAGGGACCCACAGGGATCATCAAGCCCTGCACAGGACCATCCCCAGGAATCACACCATGTGCCTGAGAGTATCATCCAAATGCTTCTTGAACTCTGTCAGGTTTGGTGCTGTGACCACTTCCCTGGGGAACTTGTTCCAGTGCCCAACCACCCTCTGGGTGAAGAACCTTTTCCTGATATCCAGCATAAACCTCTTATGACAGAACTTCAGGCCATTTCCACAGGTTCTGTCACTGATCACCACAGAGAAGAGATCAGTGCCTGCCCCTTCTCTTCCTCTCACAAGGAAGTTGTAACTGGAATGAGGTCTCCCCTCAGTCTCCTCTTCTTCAGGCTGAACAGACCAAGTGACCTCAGCCACTCCTCATACAGCTTTTTCTCAAGGCCCTTCACCATCTTCATTGTCCTCCTTTGGATGCTCTCCAAGAACTTAATACCTTTCTTATATTGTGGCACCCCAAACTGCCACAATATTCAAGGTGAGGCCGCCCCAGTGCAGAGCAGACTGGGACAATCCCCTTCCTCGACTGGCGATGCTTTACCTGATGCCCCCCAGGACACAGTTGGCCCTCCCGGCTGCCAGGGCACTGCTGACTCATGTTCAACTTGCCATCGACCAGGACCCCCAGGTCCCTTTCCACAGTATGGCTTTCCAGTGTCTCATTCACCAGCCCATCTGTACATCCAGGGTTCTCCCATCCCAGGTGCAGAATCCAGCACTTTCCCTTGTTGAACTTCACATGGTTGGTGATTTCGCAGTCCTCAAATCTGTCCAGGTCTCTGTGCAGGGCATCCCTGCCTTTGAAGGAGTCAGCAGATCCTCCCAGTTTTCTGTCATCTGCAAACTTGCTCAATAATCCTTCCAGTCCTGTGTCCAAGTCATGTATGAAGATGTTGAAGAGCACAGGACCTGAGATGGAGCCCTGCAGAACCCCACCAGTTAAAGGTCAACAGTCTGATGTTACCCCATTCACTATTTCCTTTCCTAAACTCACAGCAACATTTGCTATATTCAACCAGCAACAACTTCTGTTTGACACAGAAAACACTTCCTATTTAGCAAGGATTTGGCATACAAATACCATGCCATGGTGAGGGTTGGGTTTGTTTGCTTGTGTGTTTTTTTTTTCTTTAAATGTTCTATTATAAAATTTAGACCCACAACAATCTTTTCTTTACCAGGAATCCTTCTGAAGTCAATAGAATTAGTTGTTTATAATTTAAAAAATTTGTGTGTAATTAAAAAAAAATATTCAGAGTAGGAAGAAGAATTAGTCTGCTCCACTGGGTACTGCTAATAGTTGAAATAAACTCTTTCTCTGACAGTGGTTTCAGCTAACTAGATGTTTGTTTTTATTAGGATCACCATCTTGCTTAGAGAACTGAACACTGCTTTTTCTTTGGTCTCACTGCCAGAAGTTTACTTTCAGGGAGTGCATGCCCTCCCTCATTCTTTCCTGCTGGAAGAATGGGAGTATCAAATTAAGCCCTACTGTGATTTACAAATGTGAAATATTCAAGAGAAGAGATTCTTGCTCTTTTGCAGCTCCTGTTTACATCTAAGCCAACGAATAAGAGAGATAAAATGTCAATATGCCCTTAAGGAAATTTGTCTTGATTTACATTGCATAATGATTAATTTAATTCTCTGCATGAGTCTAAATGCACTGGACTTAAATGAAAAGACCAATCCTAAAAAATGTGCTGAGACACCAGTATTATCCAGGTAATGGTAATTTTGCCCTCTTCTTTTTCTAGTTTGTCTAGAAGTTTTCTAGGACTTTGAAACACAGAAGATCCTCAACTTTATTTACCTTTTAAGAAAAATGTCCTATCTCCATTGAACTTCATAATATTTTTAAGGTTCTGAAGTGAACAATCTTTTACTTCTACCTTACTTACCCAGATTAAGTTACTGATGCAAATCACTATCATAGATTTGGAGGGTTTGCCTCACACTCTCACATTTCAGAGCTAATCCAGTACTAATATGAGTATCTCTATCTCTGTCTGGATTTCCACTGAGTCATGCATTAATTTTTGTAGATGTTTTCTGCCGATGTCATACCACTGGCATGATAAAAAAAATATTTTGAGTCAATCCCTTAAACTGAAATAAACTGATGTACTCCACTGCAATAAGACAGTTTCCCACTGGTGTTTTGACTACATATTTCTTCAGAGTAAAACAGAAGGTAAAAGGAAAGAATACTAATTTTGGTTTATAAAATATCTTGAATTTTCAAATTTTTATTTAGTTCTTCTACTTCACTGTATTTCCTATGCTTGAAAAACCTGAACCCTTACAATCTATGGGTAGCAACAAAACCTTGGAGGAATGTTTCTAATAAAAGAACAGTAGCCTGTGAAATGTGCTGCTGTGGTGTGCAGTAAGTATAGTGGTTCACCTTGAACACTTCTTTTATTGAATACTTTTGGGCAAGAATGTCTGATTGTGTATAAAAGCTTCTCGTGTGTGATACAGAGACCTTGTGTGCTCCTTCCTTCCTGCCCTTTTCCTCCTCCTCTTTTTATTCAAGGATGCAGCTGCCAGACACAGAGCTGTGCTCCTGTACAATCTTCCCAGGAGGCCATGTGAAATCAAGTTGCTCACTGTGTGCCAGCATGGCTTTTGTTCCTTCGAAGGCAGAGCTAGGAGTCTGCTTCCACTGCC
Source organism: Pachyramphus minor (assembly GCA_013397135.1). NCBI lineage: Eukaryota > Metazoa > Chordata > Aves > Passeriformes > Tyrannidae > Pachyramphus > Pachyramphus minor. Next base: position 1,370,950 of record VYXB01007043.1, read on the forward strand.
AAGAATGCAGACAGGCTACACTGAAAAAAAAAAAAAAAATCCCTCTATTTTATTCACTGCACTGTTTCATCTTTTTAAGTAGCTGGCATCTGCAGCTGGTTGTGGCAGAGAAAACCTACAAACATCACACTTGATGTTAATAAATGTGTTTGCCATTAAGTGGCTGTTGTAATGCTCTGCTTGTTTGCCTTTCTGTGTGCACTTTCATCCTTCACTGTAACACTACTGCTGCCTTGTAATTTGTCTCAGACATTTACATTGCTGGTTGCAGGTATACAAACCTCTGAGATCAAGTAACTGCTCAAACACTTGATAAAAGGATACGTTTAGCATCTTTCCTATTCTGTCTGCCAAATTCAAGCACAGCCTTGATGCATGGAATACAAACTGCCTTATAGTCACAGACCACATTTCACTTCTCCTTGACTCCTGACTGAATGGTACAAACCATTAAGGAGTTTATGTGAGATCTTTAGTGCAGCCGCTGGTTTTACCGGAGTCTAACAATGTCTCCTGTGACAGCTTTCTATCTCTCCAGAACAGCTGGAGCAGCTATTCCTAGAATCCTCTGAGTGAAGTCCATATTTCAAATAACTGAAAGAGGATCATATAACAGCGCTCTCGGTGGGATGGCAGCCATTATCTCCTCTGGAGCATGCCTGCTGTAGAGAGAGAAGGCGCCTCAAAACAACACATCTGCAGTTCTGTCAGCTGCTGGGGAGATGTTGGAAGGGACAACTCTCCTCCCCTCTCAAAACTACCCACTCTTCTTTCTCCTCTGTGCAAAATGTGACAACTTGATAAAGGCAAGTTTGTCTTAGAGACTGACTAATGCAAGTGCTTGCAACAATTTGGACCCAGTCTTGTATGCAGAAGAGCACACAGGCTGGTCTCTGACACTCTGCTTTAGCAGACTGTCTCTTTTCAAACAAAGCATACATAAGCCTAACTTTCTGGGACCTTAGTGGGACTTAAGCATGTATTTGATAAGATTAAGTACTGTACTGAGCTGGGATGACTTGAGTGTGCAAGGGCCTGAAAGGCAGAGGAAACAAGGGGGAAGTCCTGCTCACTTTCTCTTCATTACAACTGGGCAAAGGTTATATGCTAGTCACTAGCAAAAGGAGAGATGGGAAGATGTGAGTCCTGTACAGATTATCTTTCATATGTGATCATGACTTTGGCTCTGCATGTAGTTAGAAGGTATCATAGCAGGCAAGCATAAGTGGAAGCTAATGTTCTTTCTCATAAATATGTCCTGCTTTTATTTAACAAAACAGAAGACAGTAAATTATGGCAGTTTCTTTTGTTGCCATCAGTCACGGTAAGCTTAGTGTTTTGGAACTGTACTACAGTTTACAGAAGCTCTTATAAGGAATACGAGCAGTTGTGATGGTTGCAAAGCAACATAACCAGGGTAATTGAAATCAAATTCCCTACACTTGAAACTGAACACTTTCCACATTCCAGACTGTGAACTGTCTTAACTTCTTCCAGCATTATGATAATCTCACTTATTCTGTGTTGAAAGAAGATGTGCTCTTTGCAAAAGAATAAGCAGGTTTGCATTGCTCCAGTGTGCATTCTGCTCTGGCTGTCTTTCTTTCAGCTGAAGTTACTTGCTTTTTTGTCAGGCTGGCCTCCAAGGCAGGGAACAGAGAGAGACTTTCTGTGCCTTTCAATTCAGCAATAGCAAAGAAGCTTTTTATAGTGGAGCACATGTAAGTTGTACACTAAAGAGTGAATGAGTAGCTAAAATACCTCAAGAATTACTAAACTTAATAGTTTAGCAATGTAAATGTATAGCAATCAGGAAACTTCTCAGATCCATGCAAAACAGGAGTATAAAAAGAAAAAATAAGGCAGAGACCACATTGTATTGTAAGGGTCTGGGGGCAGATCTACAACCCAAAGGGAAATCGGGAAGCGAGGTAAGGAGGGAAGAAAATCCACTACAAAATTCTACGGATCCAAGCTTGCCTTATTTCTAGTTTCTTAGAAAACATCTGAAGGCTAAGACAAATTCCTCAAAACTGCTTTTCTCCCTTGCACCAGAGAACAAATCAACAGCAAGGGCCCTCTCTAACAGCTGTAAGAATGGCTCAGAAAGACTTGTTTTTCTCTCACCACCTTTAGGATTCCTTGTAAAGGAATCCCATCCTCTCTGGGATAAGACAGAGAAGACAGATATCTCTAAGCGTGACAGTTGTAAAGGCTCAAGGGGAGCTGACAATGAGAGAAGCATAAGGGGTACAAAAGACCAGCATCCCCAGAAGAAGGGGGGCGTTATTTGCTTTTGCTTTTCCTTTTCACCAAGGCAAACCTGAATTGAGCTCTCTGTTGCTATTATTTTCACTTGCACTGATATGTTCTTCCAGATGTTACAGGTGCTTCTGTCACCTGTCCTGCCGTGATGGCATGGCATGAAGATTTACTTTTCTTTGGGCTTTTCTGAAGATCTGTAGATCGCAGCTACATAACTAGAACTGTTCTTGCATATTCTGAGAGAAGGGAAAAAAGAATTTTGATCAATGTCCTCAGATCTCTGCACTTAAATGAGGCTTTGTCATTGAAGATTTTCTGACTGAGAATTTTCACTATTGTAATTCAATATTTCAAGACACATGAATGGTAGAAAGGATATGTTTTGTAAGGTGTAATTATCTCTTTTTAGCAGTGAGCTCCTTAATGCTGCTTTGATTGTGATACCTCCACATCGCCTGATTAAATCAAAGCCAGGTTAGAGCATTAGGATTAAGGACATAAATTAATTGTAATTACATCAGAGCCAGCCAAATTAGCGAGTCATCAGTAATATAAGCAATACTAAATGACATCTAATTCTGTATAATAATTAATTGGGTTCTTCCACTAAATAAGACCTGACACATTGGTCCTTTATCAATCCACTAAAGACTGATTAGCTTTGGGTGCTTCTGACATGAAACAATTACGAAGGATCAAATAAACCCCAACATGTTTTTTCCCCATTTTCATTTTAAGCTCTGACACCTTACATTTATATACCTCTCGTAGTTTTCTATCAATTAGGTCCTTCCACTCTTGGATTACTCTTTCCTTCCACTCTTGGATTACTCTTATTCTCTGTACCTGTCATTCTGGACAGCTGATTGCTCAAATTATGCTGCTCACAGAGATTGGAAAGAAAGAATCTAACAAGCTGGAAAAGGCAACCAGAAAATGACCAGTGCTGGTCATTTGATCAGAACAAGCATTCAGAGGAGTACTGATTTCTGAGGCAATATCAAAGGTGGGAAAATAAAGGTAAAGAAGAAACCTTCCTCTAGGTGGGTAAACATCAAGAAAGCAAGAAAATATTTTCTTATTTTATTATTCTAGAGAATTATTATTCTAGAAAGACATCCAGATGCAGTCTAAGGATTTCAAAATATAGTCTGAATAACAGTCTCCCACCTCTTCCTCTCCTCTTGACAGGGAGCTATGTGAAAATTGGAATAAAACCCTAAGGGAAGTGGTGGGATCATCAATACGTAGTCTCCTGAGACCAGTCTAGAAAATAAACAATCGCAGACATCCTGCAGAGTACAGTCTTAAATTTGCAGGTAGCTGGACTAGCAGATCAATAGGTCTTTTTCATTTCTAGCAACAGCTGTTCTGTTCCACATGTATTCTAGAGGTGCTGCTGTTGGCTTCTTACACTGGAAGTGATTTGTTTCTTGTTTGCGTGACAGAGGAAATGTGCTACCTTGTCTCGCAGAACTGTATGGTTGCCCTCCTGCTGCTCAAAAAGCATTCCAATTACAGATCCTGCAGAAAGAAAAATGTATTAGCTGTTCTGAGACCTTCAATGTAGTCCAACTAACCTTTGTTCAGGGCAGGACCTCAAAGGAAGCACAGCAACCCCCAAACCACCTTTGTATTCTTCGGGTCCATTGACTTGCCAGGTAGTAGCTTGGCACTGCTCCAGTCACGGAGTATTGTGGATTGCAACTTTTAGTTTCAGTGCCACATTTAGTACTGGTGTTCTAGAAAACAGTTTTGGGTTTTAAACCCAGAAATCTGTCCTTTGTGAGTGGTTTTGCTCATAAGAAGCTTAATAGAGCAGTTTTTCACTGTATCCATTTGCAAACCGTTTATAAATATAGCAAGAGCTGTACAAATCCAGGTTTGTATACTGCTTTATTACTCTGAACAATGCATCCGTTTTCTCTCTGACTGTATCTGGGTTTGGGGACAGCCAGTGCCAAGGTGTGACCTGATGAACCCAGAACTCTGGAACAAGCTTCCTGCCCCTCTGCTGTTGTGCTGAACGTGGCAAAACTCACAGTTCTCTCTGCTTGCTCACATTTATCTCTGACAGAGATAAATATTTCCTAAAAAGGAAACTAGACCACTAATGCAGAGATTCACATAAAGTAGGGGGAGGAGGATCTGGAATCATAGAGCATGTAGGGAACAGCATCTGCAAACCACATTGAGAGTGAATGAGTTGGTACTTCTGAGAGCAGAGCCTGAGCAGATTTGTGACAAGTGCTGTGGATATATCACATTCTTCACCAGCTCTGCAAAGGCATAGGTTTTAGACAGATAGTGATTTTACAAACAATGGGAATAGTTAAAATTATAGCTTCTAACCTACAACTTGCTTTTTTGTCTGTCAGTCACATAAGGTGAGTTTACTCTTTGCATCTGAGTGCTCTGAATGAGATTTGGGAGCACTCACACATTCTTTTCTTTCAGTTGAGCAGCAAGAGAAAGGGGAAAAAAAATGGATTTAAATCAAGAAGTAATTAGGACAGCAAATTCAGCTCCAGAGAGGACACTTGAATATACCCTTATGTGCATTTTTGAATGAGGTGCTACGTCAAGAGGCTTAACAGGGTCTGCAAAGTTAACTGTCCGTATGACTTTATGGGTCGGAGACTTTGTGTTTTGCAGAAGTAAAACTAAAGGCCAGCATGCTTCTGAGTGGCTCTTTTTTGTCATATGTGTCTAAAAGTGTCATCTCTAAAGATAAAAATGTTGCCTCTGACTTTTAGTGTAATTTATACAGCTGACTATCACTATATCTCCTTCTGCTTTTTCACAGAATTTTTTTCCTTACATTTCAAAACAGTTAACTGAGATTTGATGGGGAAAATAAATAGAACTGAAAAAATCCTTCCTGTAATAATTTTTCTTTTGTCCAGAATCTGACATTTTCTATTCAGTGTCTGTATTTAAAACTAACATTCAACTAGTTTTTTTAAAAAATATTTCTGATGCATTTAATCTTTTTTCTCTTTTTTTTTTTTAAACATAATTCACTGTTGTTGTGCTTTCTCTGTAATATTCCCTATAGAAAAGTCCTGTTCATGTTCACTGATGCTATAACAAGACCAGGTACTTTTGTAATTCATTTGCCTAATTGTCAGATATTCTGAATTCAAGAAAAATTATAGCCAGGGTAAGACCTGCTCCTATTTGTTCTATAAAATTTCCTGCAAGGATTGCTTGCTTCTGAATTCACCTAAGAGCATCATACTTTAAAAACCTGCCAGTGCTAGCTCTTCATGAAGTAGAGCATAGTATGGGATTTTTATAAATCCAGTGACATTCATAGCCCTGTAATCAATTATTTGACCAAAGATCTGTTGTACTGTAAATGTTTATACACTCAGAGTGCCTCAAGGCCTGCATAATCATTTGGCATACACCATTTGGTCCACAAGTGTAGCGTGGCCTTGCTTACACAACACACTCATGATGGCAATTGGTAGCAGTACACTGCAGTGTTCACAGGGTAATGGAAACAAGGAATTTAGTCCTGGGTATGGCAGAACAGGTGATTAATCTGAGACTCTTTTACCTAAAATGTTTTCTGCTGAAATATGTGTTCCAATGGAAACAAGTGAATGAATAGATATGGAAGTAAGTGCAGAAAAAGACACACCTGCAGTGGAAAGTGTATTTTATGCATTTTATAAAAAAAATCTAAAAAAGTTGATCATATTAGTTGCAAAACTGAATGCCCTGAGTTAAAATATGAGACATGTTTTAAGCATCCATGTTCAGAAAACACAATATGAAAGAGATAAAAATGTTCCGCTGTGCTACAGAGCACCAAAGAGAGAGGAAGGTAGACAAAAATCAGCAATAAAGAAGATTCTACCTTTAAATCAGATTTGTTAGTGCTCCTTTTGCTAGCTAGCTGCCTCTTAATTTCCAGTGCTAAGCTACCATGAGTGCTGTCATACAGCTACTTGCAAAATGAAGAAAAGGTTTGTTGTGTTCAAACTACCTCTGTGTGGCAAGTTCTCAAAATTTTCTGTCCCATAAAGCTCCAAAATTGAAAGCAATTACTTTTTAAAACTTCTGCTTTTAGAATTCGTCTCTTGATATTTTGCCACTTGACTAATATTTACTGACATGGAAGGTTACCAATATTCCTCTCACTAGTCAAACAACAAGCAAAGTGAACAAGTTATAGATAGAATGTGGAAAGAAAATCAATGCATAAGTTTTCTTTGCCTAATATAGATGTGGACAGATGAAAATCTAGATGACTTCTCTGAGGATGAATCAGTAAGGTAGTCATAGACAACTTGATTAGAAAAGCTTACAAGTGTTCTTACAGTGAGGAACCATTCTTGTTGAAACCAATTGAAGGATGTTTATTAGGGTTTCTGGCTCTGGTTTGACAAAGCAGACCAGAGCTATATCACTGTGTTCTGGATAGTCAGTGAGTGGCAATGAAGCTGCATCTGTAATATGTTATTCCTTGTAAGTGGTACAGTGTACAGGGTAGTGATGCTTAAGAAGGTTTCGTTAGGGCAGGATGTCTGCACCAAGCATTATCCCTTATGTCTGGGAAACTTCCTTGCTTTTCAAAGACAGGATTTGCAGGAGGGACTTGGATTTAGCACTCTGCAAACTAACTTGCAAATACTGACATAAAGTCAAAAGCTTAGACCCAGAGCCTCAAGGGGCTTCAAATACTTGAATACTGACTTTTGACTGAACTCACAATACTCAACCCATGGGTAAAATCCCTCCGCTACTACAGCCCAGATATCTTGTTTTTCCTGGATGTGTGTAGTGAATGTGCTACTGCTACTCATTTCTAGACCCTCCTCCATCTTTTTGAAAATATAACTACAAGGGTCTACCTTATGTTCCCCCATTCAAGATCCTCAAACTGTGTTTTTCTCTGCCTTCATGCCAACACGTTTGCTTGTTAAAAGCACTGAACAAAACAAACATGCTCTTAGGAATGAATTCCAGGCAAAAGAGGAAAGTAATGTTCCCTTCCACCCAAAAACACACTGAAAGGAGAAGCTGATGGCTGTACCTTTTTATACAGTGTTAAAAAAAGCAGGTAAAAACTACTGGGTAAAATGGATGAAGAATTGGTGTACTTCTGATTTCTGTGGGGATTGCACATTTTCTGAGTAAGTAGGGTAAAGCAGATTGTGGAATGACATCTGATTTGTGTTATTTTTCTTGAGACCTAAGTAGGAGATTAGGTAATTTACCTGAGAGGCACTATGTCTTTTGACAGTGCTATAAAAAATTAAGTGTTTCTCTCCTTGTCCAGGCTTTAAAGGAAACTTTGGTGTTCTGAAATATATTTGTCACTAAAGTTAGATTAGGATTGAAGGGGTTTTACCTCGTTGTTTTGGTTTGTGTTTTTTTTCGTTTTGTATATGCATCCAACAAAAGCCACCCCTCAAGCACCCCCCCCTTTTATGCACTTCAGCTACTGATTTTTGTAGGTAGCACGCTTGTATGTGCTTACATCTTTTTAAAACCATACCTAGGACCTCTAGAAACCTGTCCTTCAAAATGCCAAAATGGCTTTGGTAAAGAGGATTCCAGTTCCTGGTCAAATGAACAAATAAAATTCCTGGAATTTGCAGCACATAACACCTTCTGGTTTACCTTTGTTGAGCACTCTATTCCTCCATTGGTACTTTCATTTTGTACTATGCGCAAACACTAGAATTTAATTGTGAATACTTTTGTCTTATGAGGAAAAAAATACTTTCTTGTCATTAGCTACAGAACTTGAAGAAATTATCTGTAACTTAGTAATGATTCTGCAAATAACGTAGAGTCACTTTAGTTTATAAAAAAAAGTACATATATGTCCAAGTTTTGTGATACTTCCAACATGAAGAAGTAGAGCATCAAAGCTTGAGGCTACTGTGGTTCAGGGTATTTTATTCCAGTGTTAAATACCTGTCCTCTTGGCAGAAGTGCATTTCTTGACATCAAACTGTGCCTAGACTAGCACAAACAGCTAGTACTGGGAGGAATAACAGTAGTGTCCTCTGATTCAACCTTAGGAAGCCTGGGCAAATTGCCACAGATTACATTTAAGCAAGCCAGGTGATAAAAAATTGGTTTTTTAAGGTCTGCTGTTTCTGAACTTTAGCAGTTATTGTCCTGCTCTTAACAGTGAAATGGAAAAAGCTTGTTATTCTAACACTTTCACTTCAGGTGCCTTTCCTTTCATTACCATGGAAATTATAGCTATGAGCAGTACCACTGGAGGTGGGGGGTGGTAAAGGAAATGCATATTTCTGAGTTTCAAATGGCTCTTAAATTACACTATTTCAAGAAATTTCTCTCTTTGGTTCAACACACATTTATTTTATACATGCTGAGACAGATACTACATTAATGTAAATAATTACCACGCATAGCTAACACTATTTTACACTTATCCTCACTTTGAATCATCATCCGTATGGTTATCTTAAAATGTTTTATAACCCTAAGTACATTTCACAACACCTGAGACATTTAGGGCACACTTTATAGAAGCTCAGTTGAAGTGACTTGGTCAGGTTTTGATAGGTAGTCAGTAGCAAAATAAAGACTAGAATCCTCCAGTCCTCATTCTCTGCTCTAGCCATTAAAATATTTTCTTTGTGGCAATTTTATTTCACAAGGCAGCATATATGTGAAAAATTTAAGTTTTCTAACTTGGTGTTGGAAGGGATGAATCATGATTTGAAGATACTGTATTATTGAGCTTTTCCCGTCATTACTAGTATTCTCATGGGAAAGGCTTGCCTCGTACATATTCAGATGTGCCTCACAGAATCATAGAATCATTTAGATTGGAAAATACCTCTAAGATTATCAAGTCCTATCCACCTAACAGTGCCAAATTCACCACTAAACCATTCTAAGTGCTACTTGTGCACGTCTTTTAAATACCTCCAGGGGTGGTGATTCCACCACTTTCCTAGACATCCTGTTTCAATGCTTTACAACCCTTTTGGTGAAAAAATTTTCCTTAATATCCAATCTGAGCCTCCCCAGCACAACTTAAGGCTGTTTTCTCTTTTCCTATCACTATTACTTGGAAGAAGAGACCAACATCCACCTCAGTACACCTTCCTTTCAGATAGTTGTAGGGAATGATAGGGTCTCCCCTGAGCTTCCTTTTCTGCAGGCTAAATATCCCCTTGTCCCTCAGCTGCTCCTCATGACTTGTGCTCCAGACCCTTCCCAGCTTTATTGCCCCTTGAACACACTCAGGCACCTCAGTGCCTGTATTGTAGCGCAGGCCCAAAACTGAACACAGTATTTGAGGTGCAGCCTCATTGGTGCTGAGTACAAGGGGAATTATTACCTCCCTAGTCCTACTGGCCACGCTATTTCTGATACGGGTCAAGGTATTATTGGCCTTCTTGGCCACCTGAGCACACTGCTGGCTTATGTTCAACCACTTGTCAACTAACAGCCCCAGGTCCTTTTCCAATGAGCGGCTTTCCAGCCATTCTACCCCAAGCCTGTAGCACTGCATGTTGTTGTGACCCAAGGGCAGGACCCAGCACTTGGCCTTGTTGAATCTCACATAGTTGGCCTTGGCCCATTGATCCAGCCTGTCCAGATTCTTCTGCAGAGCCTTCATATCCTCCAGCAAATCAACGCTTTTCTCCAATATATTGTTGTCTGCAAACTTACTGAGGGTGGACTTGGTCCCCTCATCCAGATCATATATGAAGATATGAAACAGGGCTGGGCCCAGTACTGAGCCCTGGGGAACACCACTGGTGACCATAGATCAGCTGGATTTAACTCCACTCAGCACCACCCTCTGGGCCCACCCATCCGGACTGTCTTTTAGCCAGTGAACAGCACACTTGTCCAAGCTATGAGCAGACCATTTCTCCTGGAGAATGCTGTGGGAGACTCTGTTTTACTAGGGGTCAGGTAGACAACATCCACAGCTTTTCCCTAATCCACAAAGTAAGTTTTTTGTCAGAGAAGGAGATCAGGTTGGTCAGGCAGGACCTTTCTTTCATGAATTCATGATGGATGGACCTGATGTTGGTTGTTTCTGTGTACATGCCATGTGATGGCAATCAAGGTGATCTGCTTCTGAATCGCATACAGTCATTCAATTTAAACCACGTTTTTATTTCTCGCCTTTCTGCACCCTGCTTGATTTGTACTTATTTGTGTACAATAACAAGTTTTAAAATTGTCGCTGACAAATTGGAATTATAAACAGAAGTAAAAGCTGCAGGGTCGTGTTATATATTGAGTCAATCTTTCACTTTCTAGGTGGGATATCTCTCCTAAAAGATGATAGAACCTGATCCTGTGGGAGTCTCTTCTTCCCTGCTGGAAAAGGTATTTGAGCTCTTGGGTTTTTACTATGTGCTTATATGCCTATAACAAGATGAAACGTAAGAAAGAGGGAATCCCACTAAAAAATCCTTTTGGATGCATTTTTGTTGCATGAACTATTGAAGTGAATGAGATGGGAGGGGAAGCTTTCAGATCTGGGGAAAGACATTTATGTAGTGAAAGAGTTGGGATAGATTTCAGGAAATTTGCTGTCTGTTCCTGCTTCCTGTTACTGTAAACTTGGGAAAGTGACTTCATCTGTATAAGCCTCTGCTGCTAGTGTGTGAAATGGAGATAACCACTTCTTTTGTCTGTCTTGTCTGTTTTGTGTCTAAACTTACTGAGGAAGAGAACTTAGGTTATGCATTTTCTGAGGAAAGACTCTTCAGTAGGTTCTCTGAGTGTCTCTGGTTGTGACAAAAACAAAAAATCTCCAAATTTCTGCAGGGTTACACATTGTGTTTCACAGCTGACTGCGTTACTGTACAAGAGTAGAAACAGACAGTGTAGTTACATTTGGAGGCTGTATAGGAATCCTGACACATTAGGTGCCTAATTTCTTTCCCTTGTGACTTTGAAGATCTCCCATGTTTTTATGAAAACTAGGTTGAAATGGAGAACTGCATCCTTTTACACACACACAACATCATTTCACTCCCCAGCTAGGTTTTCGCCAGGTTAGGAACTTTTAGGAATCTCCCTGCCCCTTGTTATGATAAGGTACGTAGCTGACATTAACATTAATGAGAACTGCATGTGCAGTTGGAGGAGAGAATCCATGCCTCTGGGCATATTTAATTGCTATCAGACTAAGACTTCTTCTGCATAACATAGGGTATGCATAGAACATGGTAATGAAACTGAGAGGCAAAGGATTTGTTTAGGAAGGTGTGTATACTGCTCTGTGGGGAAGCTCTGCAGAACTTGAAAAAGTCTGCCAATGTGAAGAGAAACATAGATGGCATGTGGGAGGAAATGTCATATTTGGGGAGCATACAGGCTGCAGTGTGTCTGAAACTGATAGTTTGGATTACCTTTGTAGTATACAATCAAGACATGCTGCTGAGAACGATTAGCTGTAGAAGCAAGATGCTAACTTTTTTCTTTAAATCTCTTTTCTTTCCTGCATGAGACTTGGAGGTTGCTGTGTTGCCTATGACTTTCCGGTGACCTTGCTTTAGGTTGTAGTGAAGAGGAATAAAGCGAGTGAAGGCAAGATTAAAAGGCGTATCATTATATTTGAGGGAGTGGAAATTGAGTGCTAGGAAAGTGCAGAAGGGTCTAGTGCCTGTGCTCCAGTCCTATATCTGTCTTCCTCTGTAAGTAGTTTGATTCACATTAGATTTTACTCTTCAGAACAAAGAACAAATTTATAATTTTTTAAAAATTTTTCTATCCCAGAAAGTACTGAGTAACTTTCTACAAATAAAGACTGAATATAAGCATATTATTAGCAGCAAAAATTCAAGCAGCTCATTGCTTTCACGTACTGAGGGAGATGGTTTCTTTGGGAATACTAATTTGTCTAAAATATTTTTCTGGGTAAAAGCCAGGGTGTTGAACTAAAGAGTTAGGGACAGTTCTTCTGGATGACTGCATTATAGGGCCTGTGTGCTAAGGATGAGTATACCCTGAAGGTATTGTGCCATACTTAGTCCCCTGAAGCCATCTGAAATTAGGCACTTCACTAGATGAAAGGATGGAATGTTATACAATAAAGTTGAATACAGAGAAATTAATATAACTTGATCTAAATCATGTTAAAGATTTTTCTCTCTCTCTCTCATTTAGAAAGGTTGGGCCACCTCTTATGTTACAGGTACAAAGCTATCCTAACAGTAACATATTTATCTATAAAGAAATGAGAGGGATCTTTTAGCTGTCCTGAGTGTTTTGGCCGCAGTATGCTGCCCTGGGGTCTTTGTACAAGTAGGAAGAGGAAGACACGAGTATGGTCACTCTGAAAGTTGTAAGGCCAATGGTCATTGATACTACTTAGAGAAACCTTTTGGAAGCTGTAATTTATACCACTTATGTTCAATGCACACTTAATCTATGAAGTGAAGGAAAACAAAGGCAATTTAGATCCATTCGTCCATAAAATAGGTCACCAAAGAGCTGGTTTAATATGGCACTAGTAAGAGCATAGTTGTGATGAGATAATGCTGGACTGTGATCAAATGAATGTATATAGTTTCATGTAAACAATGGAAGCGGCTTTTAGTGGAATTTAGGGAAAAAAAAAAAGACATTGGATCAATGAACCAGTTTCTATAGTGTTTAATGAAGACTGTATTTAATACTGGGAATGGAAGTCTGCATATGCCTGTAGCTGATTTCTAATTAAAGAATAGAAGGTTCAGCTGAAGAGTAGTACTAAGAAACATGCATTCAAAGCATTAGGAATAGCCTACTCATTTAGTGATGCATTATTACGTTTCTTTCTCTTGGATATCTTTTAGTTTTCTGAAGTTAAATATGATACATATGGGAAATAGATTGAAGTACATTAATTGCCTTATTCATCACGTCATTAAAATTATAGGTCTTGCTGCAGACTAGCTGCAATGTCTTATTGTGTTTCTGGTACACATCATTAATAAAAGCACTCCTGCTAGTGGTATGCAAAATGTACTTTCTAAATAACTGTACAGTGATTTGGGGCTCACTTATGCAACATATTGCTACAAACTATTGTAATACCCCTGGCACTTGCTTAAACTCATTGGGCTAGTGATGGAATTAATGAGGCTGGTGCTGCTGCAGTATGCTGAGCACGCTCAGCTCCTCCGATGCTCTTTGTCTGCAGCGAGGCTCTTGTCTTTCAGAGCTGGCTGCCGCTCTGTCTCCAGGGCTGAGCCTAGGATCAGATAATGAACAGCATATCAGTGCAGCAGAGGGGGTAGGGGGTGATGGGAGAAGACTTATTATTCCTTCACTCTCAAACAAAACAAAATCATTGAACTGTCAGGGTCATTAAGGACCCTGGGGTTGTCATGGAAACGACCTTTGGGGGTTTATGGCTGTTAATGCATGAGTGACTGTCTGTATTATATGAGTGTGGAAGGGGTCACCGTTTTCTTGGTGGCTTCTAAAAAAAGCTGGATTGGATGGCTAATGTTCAGGAAAGAATCTCTCTGCTCTGTGGTGTGACTATTTTGAATGTAGCAGACTTTGAAGGGGGAGGCGGGAGTAAAAACCTTTAATGACAAATATTTAGACAGAAACATAATTACTCTTGAATTTTGTTTCAGTAGCGATGCAACTTTATTTCCATGTGTCAGGAAATAAAGTCAGACCCGCTTATCTTTTTAGGATATTGAAAAAAACCCTGAAAGCAAATGATTTTGCTTCAGATGACTTCAGGATAGCAATACAGAGCACTACCTAGGGAAACGACAATAAATTTTAGAGCTGTCACAGCCAGAGAAAAAAACATATTAATGTACAGAGCTAATAAAATCTTCCTCATCCTCATACAGGCTTTCTGTATGACCTAAGGCACATCATTTAACTGTTGTCCTGTACAAGTCAATACAAACTGTCAATTGACTTCAAATTTGTAATAACATTTATTGAAAATGAAGGACATTTGATTTTAAGGATGTGAGTTTAAGGCTATAAGTACGCAGAAATGGAAATTATGGTAAAAGTACACCAAAGATCAATTTTGCCTAATTTTTTACACTCTCAACTGGAAGTCATCCTGGCATTTTGCTTTATCAGCCACTTTCTGCTGGCTGATTAACAATTAGGTGGTAATACTTCAGTTTTCAGTAGAGACTACAGCACTTGTCTCCATATGAAGAGATAAAAGGAGGGGGAGGGGGAGACAAAGAGGCAGCAAAGCAGGGATAATAATAATGATTCCCTTTATAGGCAGTGAGGAAATACCATCAGGAGCCAGAAATACTGAAGGTGAGGCATATTTAGTAGCATTTTTTTAAAAATTGTATGGAACTTAGTATCTGTTCAGTTTGATTCTTCAGCTCTTCATTCTGGTAAAAAGTTCTGTGCTTACAGTATATTGACAAAGGAGCTGGATCTTTCTTCCCCCTTTCACCCTCTCCACCTTCTTCCAACCCTGCTCCCCCCCAACCCCTGACTATTTAGATAAATGACCGTGATTGCCAGGTTAAAACTGAAGGTAGAATTTTACTTAACCCATGTTGTAGAGGAAGAAACCTGTTTGGCTATGCTGCATTAAATATCCTTGACTTCATTTTTTTTTAATATTTTCTCAGGAAAATCACATCATTCTTCTTGACCCTCACCTTTTGTCTGTAAAGGAGGAGTAGTCACACTTTTTTATTTCATACATTCCTTGTAATAAAGATCATAATACACTCAGGTGATCCATCAGAAGGGCTGCATAAATATCCCTGACAGCACAGTCAATAACAGGATGTTAGACACTTCATAGCTTATAGCCGATCTTCCCGCCTACTTGTGCAGCCTCAGAAGTTTCTTAGAGTGATCAGACAGAGCAAATACAACGACGAAGTTGCTGAAGAACATGGTCTTATTAGTTGTATTGGTGTGCTTGATGTATTTCAGAAATTCTGCTTTCTTGTAATTGTGCTGGTTGCAGCAATTCTTTGTTAAATAGATTAAGAAGATAAAAGTGTCATTGTATCTGACTGAGCTGTGGTCAAGCTGGAGTAGTTAAAAAAAGGAACTGTTTTTCTGTATGTTGGTGGTTGTGTAGAAACCTAAGCTAAGAGAAAAACATGTCTGGAGAGAGTCTTACTAACTTTCATTCACCAGACTCTTTAGTGTTCTCTATATGTCAAATATATTCCCAGCCTAAGAGAGTTTCAGAAATAAATTTTTCTGTGCTAGATAGAGTGAAAAATTTTGATGCCCATAAATCTTACTAGATTTCTTTTTTTATTTTGTTTGTTGTCTCTTAGTTTCCAGGCATTAGAAGTCACTTAGAATCTAGACTCCCTTCTAACACATTTTATTTATTATCTCTTATAAACCTGATTCTAGAAAGAAACACAGACATAAAGAGTTATAGAGAAAAATGAAATAGAGAATCACATAGAATGAAGGGGAAGATTGGAAGGGACCACTGTGGGTCACCTGGCCTGACCTCCCTGCTCAAGCAGGGTCATCCTGAGCACATTGGATAGGATGTCATCCAGGCAGTTTGACTCCACAAACTCTCTGGGCAGTCTATTTCAGTGTATGGTCATCCACAAGTAAGAAGTTCTTCCCCATATTCAGGTGGAACTTCCTGTGCATCGGTTTCTGCCCATTGCCTCTTGTCTTATTCCTTTGTCCACTATTCTCACTATATCTCCATATATTTCAGTATACCAATTTTCTGCAGCCTCCCTCTGTTCCTGCTATTTTCGATATATGTTGTATCTTTCAACATAATAATTCAGAGCATAGTATGTTGCAAGACTTGTCTTGCTTTTTCTTTTTTTTTTCAGTAATGTTTTCCACTCAGATTCTAGTTCAGTCAGAGTTTCAGTAAAGGACTCAACAATGATAACATTAGAGGACTCTGATGACATGATGATAACAAAGGACTCAACAATGATAACATGATGTAAACTGGGCTAGCTCCCTCAATTTCTCCTGAACTGTGATCATTTACCCCAGCTTAAGATCTTCATTGCTATTGCACTGTGGTGGGTTGACTTTGGCTGGATGCCAAGTGGGCACCAAGTCTCTCTGTGACTCCCCTCCTCAGCAGAAACAAAGGAAAACACTTCTCTACTTCCCATCAGCTGACAATGTACAGCCACCTCCCAGGAAGCAGAGTTCAGTACGCATAGTGATGGTTCCGGAAGACAAATGTTGTAAAAATGAATGCCCCACCACCTCCTTCTTTCTCTTAGGTTTTATTGCTGAGCAGACATGAGGTATGGAGTATCCCTTTGGTCATTTTGGGTTGGCTCTCCTGGATATGTCTCCTCCCAAGATCCTGCCCACGCCCCAGCCTATTGGTGAGGGGTAAATGTGGGAAGAGACAGACTTGATGCTGTGTGAACACTGCTCAGCAGCAGCCAAGCACTGGAGTGTTAGAAACAATTTTCTCGTTACCAATGCAGCACAGCTCTGTGAGGGCTGCTGTGGGATAAATGAGCTCCATCTCAGCCAGACCCAATACATGCACTTTCATGGCAGCCCAAGGGGAAGTTAGTACAGGAGTACCATACAAACCAACCAGAATGAAAAGAGGTGATGTTCATTTTCTTTCTTGGTCTTAAGGGATTACTTTTGTAATTACACCAAGTTCTGAAATGACCTTAGATTTGTTCAGTGCCAGGGAATCTGAATTTACATCAAATGCTGCATAATTCATATGGCACGGACAGCAATTATGAGCTAATTGAGGGGTGTAATGTTTGAAAAAAGACACATTATGAGAACATCAGGAATGTCAGAATGAAAAAAGTCTCTTCAGCCAATTGAGGCTCATTTTAAAAAAATATTATTTTCTTTAAAATGATACTGTCTTTTGAAGGACACAAGAGAACCCTATGCTCCCTGCTTCTGCACCATTTCTTGTTTAGGAAGCATCTGAGACATTATTTTTTCTGGGATAAGTAGTTCTGATGAAATTGTTCCTTTCCATTTTACCCACTGTTCTAAAATGTATGCTTGATTATCTCTCAGCAGCAACCATAATCTTAAAATCAGATATTCTTCAGTTAATACAGTCCTCTTGATCCTTTCTCACCTTTCAGATTATAGGGATTAAGTACTGTAAACTATCTATACTGTCGTTGCTTTTGTTCTTACAGTCAACAGAGTCAACACTTTTCTCTGTACCTTCTCACATGTATAATACCTACTTTTGTACAGCTAGTTTGAATGGTTCACTGGTAATCTGAACAGTTTCTGGCCTGTTTCCATGCCTTTGAATAATGAGGACATTTAGCACTGTTAAGAAAACATTTGTGTTTTGCATTTCAAGTGTTACTGTGCAGACACTAACTATAGAGGAAATCCGCCTCACCTACACAAAGCCAATGTCATCAGGCTTTCAAAGAAACTCTTAGTGATGAGGCAGGGAGATGAAATTCAAATATCCCAATCTATAAGCAGGTCACAACAGGACTATAACAAAGGTTCTTGACATCTGTTATTTCATTCTTGAGGCTAGAAAAAAGGTTGGGGCCACTGTGCTACTGGGTTGGTCCCTAGGATTCCTGCCTTCAGTTGCCTCCCTACTGCCCCTGCCATGCCAATTTGCTCAGGTCTGAAATGAAGTTCCCTCTTATAGGATAAACAAATTCACATTATCTACAGATTACAATATTCTATGTTGCACACTGATAGGAAAAGCTTTGTTTTCATATTAGCCCTCTGAACCTACTACTTGAAAAAAACACCTTCTTGACAGCTAAAAACAAATGCACATTTCATCTTAAACTTGAGTATGTGGCAGAGTCATTTTTTATCTGGACTAGAAGTGGACTAGTCCATTTCAAAAATTACCTGTCACTTTTCAAAGAGAATTTTGATTTTGCATTTAAATTTGCATTGAAAATATTCACTGAAAATAATAAGGACCAAAACATTGTTTGGTAATTTTTGGAGGTTTAGTTTTGGGTTTTTTTCACAAGTCCATTTTGAAGCCTGTGAAGTAGTAGTTGATGTCATGTTCAATAAATAACTTATCCTTTCAGCAATAGAATATACTAGTATACGAATTTGCTTAATAATTTAAATTACTTTTAATCTAAAATACATGAGATACACTGAAAACCAAGTACACTTTCTCCAATTCTTTGGGAGAATAAATCAGTGACAGGGAAAACAATGCATCTAAATTGCATGTATGAGTTACCTGGTATATAAAACCATTACCTCGATTGTAGCTGGGCACCATAAGTGTGCATGTTGCAGTATATAAGGCAGCAAAAAATAGGTATCTGTTTTTACCTAAGAATTGTTGGATACACATGGAAGACTCAGGAGCTGAGGACCAAAGAAGAGAGGAGGCACCTCAATTAGCTTAATTTAGTAGTATAACCACGTCACACACATGGATAATTCATCACTATTAGTGATCCATGCATCAAAAAAAGCCAGTGCCAGCTGCCTGAAACACTAGTGGGTCAACTTTCAGTTATTGTCAGACTCTGCAGAGCAATTGCCTAGGACTGTTCATCAGGAGTTTCTCTCTTACTTTATTTCTGTGAGCCCTCAAAACCCTCTTCATTCATATTATCCTGAAAAAAAATTATTTAGGACTCAATGTTCTTACTATACTCTTCATTTTCAGAGTCATTCATAGAAATTCTAAAGGCTGCCTATTTTAGTTCAAAGGCCCAAGGCATCCTTATGCCGACCTTTTTTCTCCCTAACACAAGTGTTTTCTTTGCTGTTATTCCCTTTGGTACAGTACCTATTTCTTACTAAGATTTTTATCTAAACTCAACCCTTGGTTCCCAGATTTCTCTAATAGGTTGTTTGAAGACAAGGGAAATGTGGTAGTTCTAATCCTTCTGGCCTTCAGTACAGTATTTGGTGCCACATGGGAAATTATTGGTGAAAGCAGGCAACATGGGGATTAGTGCAAGAACTATCAAGTGGAAAAGGCACTGGCTAAAAAGATCTGACAGAGGGTTGTGCTGAAAAGGGAAGGAAGGCTAGTCAGTTAGGTCCTCAAGGACTACTCTTAGGACTAATATTAATATTTCTATTTGTGACCTGGGCACAGAAAATAGATCTAAGCTAGTTACACTTGATGAGAAGTGGATAAATGAGGCATCACCTACAAGCAGGAGGTTAAGAATGTCACAAAAGGACTGAATGCTGTTCTGTACTACTAGAAGTGGGATTTAATTTAATGTTCAAATTGTAAGACCACAGTTTGTACTATAGTCTAGAAGCTATACAATGGAAACAACGGGGAAGGCAAAATTCTGTGCCTTTTAGTTGATCACAGATCACCAGTGCAACACAATTGTGGAAATAGTGTGATCTGGGGGGTGTCTGGTAAAGCTATAGTTAAGGCATTGCTCTAGTAGATCTGTCTTACATGCCCTGTTATACTGATAAGAAAGCAAAGGGGAACGAGAGAAGGAATAAAAGTTAGACTTTGAAAAGTTATTTAGAATACATATTCTAATTAGTGTGCTAAGTTTATATTATTTATTGGGGTTTTTTTCTTGGTGATGTTATTATTGTGTGACTTGAATGCCGGTCATGCATCATGCATGTCTACAGAATAAAAAAAAACCCAGGGAAAATATTCAGTAAATATGAGAAAGTGCAAATTGTTTTCTTTTAATAAATATAGAAGAGGTAATAAAATTTTTTGAATTGTAGCTATTTTATTCTAAGTAGTGGTTAATTTCTTATACTTAAACCTTCCAGGCTTTGTCAAGTCCTCTCTGGAGCTGACACGTTGATGCTTTCAGTCTTGAGTAGTACTGGAGGCTGGACAAGTTGGAGTAGCTTGACATGTTTAATAACCATATTTGTATACAGCACCAAACCATGGTTCTTGCATCGCAGAAATGTCACTTTTCAGTTTATTTCATTGAGGAAATTTGAACATTTCTCTTTAATTTTCCATTTATAGACTGTGGTGAAGGCTGAAAATTTTGGATAGATAAAAAAAAAGATTAGGAACAAAAAGCTGTTAGTTGTCTCTCCTAAATTAGTGACTCTAATAATAATTAGTGGGAGATCTTGAAGGGAAGC
Organism: Pachyramphus minor; assembly: GCA_013397135.1. Taxonomy (NCBI): domain Eukaryota; kingdom Metazoa; phylum Chordata; class Aves; order Passeriformes; family Tyrannidae; genus Pachyramphus; species Pachyramphus minor. The sequence goes on from VYXB01007043.1 coordinate 1,391,239, forward strand.
AAGAGTTGCTAGGAGCCTTGAATGTCTTCAGCAAGGAAGGACTGGTCCAGGAAGCAATCATTTCAATAGACATTGATTTGGAGCTGTAAAAGCAGCAGTTTTTAAAGGATTTTTGCATATTGTTTGCTTTTATGCGAAGTCAGCATAACTGACACTTTTTCTTTCCCTCTAAAATTGTAGCATCTTTCAACTTTGGCCTCACACAGCCATTGAACAAATCTGGGGGGGAACTCTAGTAAAATTAGAATTTGTACCATTATCTAGAAATCTGCTTGCATTGAGTAGTATTCTGTATTCTGTTGTAAAGGATGCAAAAATGATAGTCCATGAGAATAGGAAGTAAAGGCTGTGTTTCATAGATTAAAACCCTTCCTGCTCCCCATGAGGATAACAAATGGACTCTTCTTTAGACTCACTTGATGTTTGAATCCAGGCAGGAGGGTTATCACTCTGCCCAGTCAGTAGTAGCAGGTCAGCTGTGAAGGGGGAAACAGGGCACACTCCCTTACTTCTCACAGACAGCCATGCTTGTTCAGTCGGAGCAAGAGTCCAGGAGCAGCCTTGCTGCCTGTGACAAAGCACATAATGCCCCAGAGCCCAGGTCTCAGGAGAACAAAAATGAGATTCCTCTCTTTACAAGTGCCTTAGCTGAGTGCAAGTAGTGCAAGAGGACTGAAAAGGCAAAAACAGTATGAAAGGACGGGACTAGAGAAACAACCTCTTCAGGAGGAAGATAAACGTGGAATCTCATCAACATTCCCGAGCTCGATCCTTTCCCTCAGGCCTATGCCAGGCTGTTCACAAGAGAGGAAGCTGATCAGCTAACCTGTTTAATACCTTCTTCTGGGTAGTTCAGAGAAAGCTCTCTGGCCTAGGTGAGAAATAACAGTTTTGTAAAGTTGTCTCTAGTCTTCATGCCTGATCAGACCAATCACTGAATGCTGAGTGCAATGTAGCTAATAGAAACAGTAGTAATTTAATCAGAGTAACTTTCCATCAAAATAATTTTGGCTTATATATTAGCTTAAAAAAAGGTAGATCAGGGTAATATGTATTACTTGAACAGCATGCTAATATGGTCATACTCTTTCTGATACCTAGGCTAAGGTTATTTGGTAGAATACTGCAAACATAATACACTGTAGTGTCTTAAGGATCAGACCAGTCTTGAACTGTGTAAATGGTGATTTTAGTTGTTCATAAAATACACTAATAAATTCCTATTCATATGATTTTATTAGTTGAATCATGTGAAAGACATGCCTTCGAGCCAGGGCAGTTTTAGTCTGTTTTGGTTCTGCAGCACCATGCCATCAATATAAAACACAGTACAATGAAGTCAAAACTTCCCTGAGGATCATATCCAGCACCAGTGATTCATTAACTCGGGCCTCATGCTGGATGGGAACAGATTAATACAGTAAAAACAAAGGTGCCAGATGTGTAGTAGTTTCTTGGCCATGTTTTAAAGTCTATGTGTCAAAGACTAGAATTAAAGGAAATGTTTGACCTTTATTCCATAAGTACCAGGAAAGGACTTCTGGCTAGTTTCCTTTATGTATGGTAATGTTAAAAAAAGTCTTATGTAATTAAAAGCATTTTACATTAAAAAAAAATGTGATTACTTATCAGGGCTGATTTTTGTTCTCTTGGGGCAAATGAAATAAGTTTCAAGGCCTGAAAGGACTAGGCACACAGTTACCTTTATATATGTGAGCAGATATTGAGAACAAACAGAAATAATAAACTTCCTTGGTGAATTCCATGTCTTCAGGACAGAAGCCAAGACTTGGTCATCCTCGATGAAAAAGTGAAGTTCCTCATCTGAGAGCAAAGGCCAAACTTTCAACTAGGTGTGGAGCCGTGGCTTGTGGCCTTGTCTTATTAATGGAGTTTCTAAAGAAAATAACTGGGAGTTGGTGGCAAGTTTCTATGCAGAGCAAATTATCAGGTTCTGTCTACCTAGCTGCAAAATGCAGCTGTTATCAAGGCTCTTCACCAAGAACATTATTTCCTATTTTCAGTGTAGTTCAAAACAATGAGAGATTCAAATAACTAGGAAATATAGCTTAGAAGTAGGAATAAAGTAAATGGCTTGATACAAACATTGCTCTAATTTGTAATGCAGCAAATAAGTAAAAAAAGTGTGATAATGTGTTGGGGGTTTTTTTGTTCTGAGATGTATTTTAAAAGATAATGTTTTCTCTGCACCTGTACAGGCTGCTTGTGTGGAAATTTGGTGCTTTGAAGTATGTCACTATTAGTGACACAATGAATGAGCAGTTTCAGGTTCATCAAGAGGACTATGGGCTGGAAGACTGGGGAGACAAGGATGCCTAAAGGTACATTCCTTCATGCTTCTGCAGTGCTCCTGAGTTGAGGCAGGTGGGATTTGAAGCTTTGCAACACTGTAGTGCCTTTGCGGGGTCACAAGACTCACAAGAACGTTAAAATAATCCAGTAACAGACAGAGTGCTAAAGACCACAGCACCAGCAAACAGGCGACATGTTCATTGGGGATTTACATAAAGTAAAAATTGATTAACCCTGAGAGCCCTGTGGGTGATTACTTTGCTGATGAGTAATTTCTTATGCTGATATGTAGTCCCTTCCTTTCCTCTAGGTCGCTCCCAAGTTCCCTGAGTATTATTCCTTTGATGTTCTTCCTACAGCCTAAAAATGTCTCAGTCCTCTCTCTTGGTTTTGCACTGTTAGGGAGGGCCATGGTCCAGGCTGACTGAGGGCTTGCTCCTGCAGAAGGAGTTGGGGATGGAAGCCAGTGGTGGTGATGCAGAGAGCCAAAGTACTGGCCTGGCCACAGGTCCTCCCACCACGAGCTATCCCACCTGTGTGTGCAAAGGTTTACAGAAGAGATGGGGAGGAGATCTGGTTTGGTCATCATGACAAGGAGCAGACCACTCTGAAGATAGTATGAAAACACAACAGTCTGTTCACATGGACAGTGCTGAGGGTCTGAAGACTTCTATGAGCAGATGCTATTTTATTGCATGAGCTCCTTTCAGGCTGGCTCTGTGTTTTTTTCCTCTTTCAAAACACTAATTGAAATTTAGGTCTTTTATGCAAAATTCAAACAGAGAAACATTACAAGTTACTTGTTTTTCAAGTTTCTGGAAATAAAGTTTACTGAAAGATTTGTCACTTACTATTTCTCATTTTGCAGTTTGATTTAAAATGTCTTATGCTACAAAATGAGAAAATATTTGAAAAAATGAAGGTATTATAACAGAAATAAGGAGTGATTATTTTTCTTTGGATAGTATTTCCTTTAATTTCCTAAGGTATGCTGGATTGTGTGTTAGTGTAACCAGATATTCAATATATTCTAGATCTTGTTATTATAACTCTAATGATTTGTTCTGATAATTTGCTCCCAGTATGTAATAGTGCTTATATATAGGAGTGGGTTAGAGCTAATTGCCACACAGTTCTTTTTATTAGGGCTATAGAGATTAGTAGCCCACCCAAGTTTATGAAAAATATACACAGTTACAAGCATGTTGATCTGATTAAGGCTGAGAACAGTCCTTCTGAACATAAATACATGTAAAACTGTAAATAAATACATGTTAAAAAAGCCAAAAAAAAAAAAAAAAAAAAAGAGTGACTATTTAAGGAATGTCTTGCTTTGGTTTCCTTTGTAAAAGTCAGACATTTTTCAGCTGATATTTTTATAGAGCTGCTTGTATTTTAAATTTTTTATGGAGTAATATTGATTACTACTACTTACTACTCCACTAAATCAAGAAGATTCTACATCACCAGATTTGAAGATCAGTTGTGTTTGTGTGTGTTTTGTTCCCATGTTGTGCATGCATTGCACAGTTGTAATGCATTCTGCAGACTCTGGTGTCATACCTATGAACATACCTGGAAAGGCCATAATAAGGTTGTTGCATTGTTTATAAAATGGATATTATTTAACAAAATAAAGGTTATTCTGAACTCCCATAAGTGGGTTTCTAGCTTGCCAGCTGAAGGCCACACAGAAGTAGATCCTTTAAACTTCTGATAGATTTATTTTGTAGGATTTTTATACTCTCTTTAACAGTATAATTTTTTTATACTCTCTTTAAGAACCCAGTTCAATTGGAAAAGTATTTAACTATACATGAGAATTCTATATGCATTAAGAAAAATTTTATAAAATCAAACACGTTTACTATATTCATGGAGAAGTACAGTTTAAGTTTTTTTATATTAAATAGAGATGTGTTAATATCTGGAATAATAATGCATGGAAGTATATGAGGACAGTGTTATGTGACTTGGGTTTCTTATATACCTTCTGTTCTTTGTTGTTTTTTGAATAAAAGATTATAGCTATATATATATTTTTAATTTTTGTATAAGGGAAGTGAAAGGGAAAAATCCAATAGACACCAACATTTGAATGTACTCTTTTATATGTCACATTTATCTGGGATTAAGTGGAATACTGTATCATATGTTTACAGTAACACTGTGCTGATATGTTTCATCCTGTAGCACTCCTAAGTTTTACACAGTGGTAATGACATAAATTTCAAACTAGTAAAAATAAGCCCTGAGGTGAAGGATTGCAATATTAAGTGAACAATTATAATATTTTTAACATAGTTATTGTTTCATATACTGTGATTTTTTTTTTTCTCTCAATTTTGACTTATTCAACCCATTTCAATGCCCTCTGTTGAGCAGAATTCACTCAAGTGTTTTTCTCTTTGGAGTTTGTGCATCTTCTCTTGTATTGCTTCTGTTTCAGACTTTATTCTGGAAAAGGCATATATGTGTCCATTTTATGTACAGAGGGCTTTACTTTCTAAAATCCTGTTAAACAGTTTACTGTCTGTCTATGAACCTGGATTCCTCCTTTGGTCGTTCTGAGAAGGTTAGACAGATTCAAATCACAAAAAGGACCAGCTGGTGTGAAGTAATTTCCATATACTTTATGGGTGGTATTCTCACTGCTTTTCCAGCCTCTGCAGACTGGATAAGAAGACCAAACACCTGTGCCTGGGAAGTAGGATATTATTTAACAAAATAATAAAGGCTCAGCCCAGTGCTGCCTCCTGGGCTGGCTGGTGTACACAGAGCTCAGGACTGCCTGCATCACACCTGGGGACTATCCAGCTGGCACAGCAGCCTCTATCTATGAAGGTGGTATTGAAGCTTAAATCCACCTCAGCTGTGTTCTTCCAGGCATCACAGTCTGTGAATTTTCCACTGCTCCTTTCCACCATGTACAGTTGAGAAATAGAGCAAGGATAACAGATTGGAGAAGGCATGTTGTATTCCCTTTGTATGTCTCTTTTGGTAAGTTCAGCCTGATCTAGCAGTAGCAGTTAGCTTTAGATTTCAAGTTCCTGAGGAAAAAGCATTATTATCCTTATAACATCACACAGCTTATTTTCGATTTTGGTTATTAGTTTTATGCACTTCTGAAACTCAATTTACTTGTTTAAACATGTTTTGGGTACTTGTATACAGGTTAAAAAACATTTCTTTGGCTGAAAATTTGTACATCAGCTCTTGATTAATTTTCAAACATTTGAAGCCTTCATTGATTTCTGTGGTATTGGACTGAGCCATATGTTATGTCTGCCTTAGAGACTGCAAGCTACTGACAAGATACTCAAGTCAGTTTTGTCAAAAAAATTTAACTACCACAACATGTGCAAAGTTTGGCTGGACATTACGGAGTAGTAACTTTCCATATCAGCTGTGGGAAGCAGTGTCTGTTAAACATACCTCAGGTGTGTCCAATGTAATTTCTTCTTCCTAAGGATTTCGGCTTTGGGGCCTGAAAATTTCTCGTCTAGCTTTAGAAGTTACAGCAATTCCCTCTGCTGAGACTGTCTGAAAATTCAGACAAATACTGCCCTGTGATGATCTGCCCATGCTATCAGTCTGATATTCTCACTGAATCCTGGAGTGACAGGAGGCTGTAAAAGTAGAAGAAATTCCCATATTCTCAAGTGGACCAGGGATCTGACTGCCCGGAACTTAATTGTTGATTTATATGAGATTATGACTGTGAGAATACATCTGAGGCAAAAAGAGACCAGTAAATCCTGCTGACATTCAGTGGGGTAGGAAATGTGACTGTTAGGCAGGAGGGAAAAGATGGCTTTAGCAAAAGGGCCAGTCATGTTTCTTGTACTGCAGCACATAACTGTCCTAATCATGAGGAACTGATATGTGAGGCCCTGCATTGATACAAGTAATTTCAGTTATTCTAAACACCTAGATTCAGTTGTATAATTACTTTATCTAGCTGCACATGTTCTCACTAGAGATAGTACCCAAACAATTGCTTTTACTATTAATATTATTTGGATAAATCCTCAGGAATACTGAACAACTGCATCTTTCTTGGGGAAACACCTGAGTCTGCAGGTGTTCAGCATAGTAGGCTTCTGGATAACTTGGACTGCATCCTGGACTTAACCCTTTTATGTTGTCAGGATTCAAAGACATAGTTCTCCCCCAAGTCCTATCTTGCATTTGGAGAGAATATGGGATGTTCTGGCACTTAAGTTCCCAGGAAAATATGCTGCATATATTTAAGCCAATTACTGGTTACAGCATCATCAGATATCTTTCATCTCTCTATGTCACCAGGTAAGGACTGGATTCTTAGGAACTCTTCATATTCAGGAGTGGGGGTTTCTTCTCAGGAGGACATTTAAGATGGTCAGGAGAGCTTTATCTGAAGAAGAAGCACAATAACACGGAACCAAATTGCTTAATTAGTTGTATTAGAAGTTTAAAGTTAAATAGAGGCAGCCTATGGTTTTTATTATTGTTCTGAAAAGCTGCACTCCATGAGTTACTGGCTGGTTTTTGGGCATATGTGCAAACAAAACATATATACAATTTGACTTATTTGTATGATGGCAGTAGGAAGATTATCATCATAACATCCTTCACAGAATATTTCATATCAGGCAGCCTTCCACAGCTGTAGTTCTCAATCTTTATTAGATCTGTTATGCAAACACAGAAGGCTTCTTGAGTCAGCAGAAACTCAGCGAGCTGATCTGTGTTGTTCATGCTGCCTTGCAAATGACTTGCCCTAATCACCTAAGAGTTGATTAAAGTGGAGGTTGATTGGTTAATTTGCTCTCAACCTTGGAAAACCCACGAAATTGATGATTATAGTAGTTATTTAACATATGAGGTATGACATTCTTTCTTATGGTTTAGCTGTCTTGTAAAGACAAACATAAATTTATTGATCATTAAAAAAAAAAAAAAAGAAAATGATAACCAGAACTTCCCTGCTAGGCATTTGTCTATGTTGCTTTTAAATTAAATAAATTTTCATTGATATCCCTACTTGTACACTGCATGACAGGTTCCTCTGACTGATTCACAGAAGGCGTGGAAAATGTGAGCATGAAGAGAATAAAATCTGAAAAACTATTTTCTCACTCTCATATGTACCTCAGTTTACCTTACTAAATGTTTTCCTTTATATAAAGAGTTAAAAGTAATAAAGACAATTGGGAAAATCTCCCTCACATGCATTAATAGCAAAAATAATCTAGAAAATACCTGATGTTCCAAGGAAAATGATGGCAAAGCAATTAATGGGGTGGAGTACTGCTATCCTAGTTCTGACGTTCTAGAAAAATGTTGCAGTTCACAGCCCTGCCCTGGTGATGAAAAGGAAGAAAGGGAGCTAAGTAGTTTCCCAGCAATGCATTGAAAATGTCTGTGAACACTGACAGGGCTTCATGGTCTCACACAATATACCATATGTTTCTCCTGGCAAGGATGGGAGTAGCTGTACTGAAAAGAGGGTGGAAATGCTTGAAAGATCAAGCATTTGGTAAAGGAAAATATTTTTATAGTCCTACATGTTGTTTTATTGTTTTCCTCTACATACTTTGAATGAATGAATAAATAATGCTTTGTTTAGAAGGCAGCTTTTTTTAAAAAAAATTATCTTACTAATGTATTGACAGTTTCCCAGAGGAAAAAAGCTTTACAGGTAGGAACACAGATGAGCTTCTGAGCCAGAGATGCAGCCCAAAGATCCGCTCCCAGAGTGGCTGCTCAAGGGAGCATCACCATTCAGGAGAAGGGTCAAGGTACAGCCAACGTGGACAAAGAGGCTGTTGAAAGCATAGACTGCCCTGTCACAATGTTTCTTCCTCTCCTTCTTTGCAAAAAAGAAAACAGTTCATGTAGATATTTGGTCTCCACATGGAAAATTACTCTGGTTTCTTCTTGGCCCAGATATCTTAGTAGAACTTAGCAGAATTTGCACTCTACTTTCACAAGCAAGAATAATCACATCAGTATTTGGAATAGGCCTAGTCCATGGTACGGACAGCTGGCTTTCTCCTTTGTGTTTTGTCAGTTCCTTACCGACTTCCATAGGACAGGGGATGGAAGGTTGGGGCCTGCCACCAGTTCCCCAAAGCACCACCTTGTGTCTGAATCAAAGTCACTGATTGGGTCTTTGTCCCTTTCTCCCTTGCTTTGTCACCAGCATGGTCTAATCCCAACTGATGGGTTTGGGGCTGGTTTAGTTTTTATCTTTTTTTAACTTTTATCAGCTACATCAGTGCAAATCCTCATCTTCTGACTGCAGACTGTTCTCTGCTGGCTGCTGTAGTGTCTCCTGCACAGCTTCACTTACCTTCACTGGTTTCCTGGGTGCTTTAATTGAGGCAGCTTCTGTTATCTGGCTGCATTCATTGGAGTTGCTAAAAGCCATAAAATGTAAGAATTGCATGTGTGTGCCTTCTTTTTATAGTTGCTCTCTGCATCTTTCTTTCTGCATACAGTTGATTAATTCTTCTGTACAATGCCTTGAGAAATTAGTGTGTCACGTATCACATCTGATAGATCTGCTAAGTGCATTTATGAAGGCATCTTAAGGCAACAGTATCATCATACAATACATTTATAGAGGTTACCTCTTATAGATGTCCTGTCCTTACTGGTAAACAATCATGTCTGTGTATTTCCTGGTAACTAATTTCTGCCTGAGAAGAGATGTTTGTGGGAGACTGCCAGCAACTATCGTGCTAAAATTATACGCAAAAAAAAAAGGTGTGCATGCTTTACATCTTCTGCTCACGTCTTTGTCAGGTAAAGGGGGTGTCGTTCTGAGGTGTGTATTTTTTATTTTCATGATTTATTCAAAAGAATAGAGGTGGGGGGAGGAAAGACCATTCATGCAAATCTTTGGTCATTTTAGTTGCATTCGTGCACTTTTGAAGAGCTGCAGTTTCTCAGAACCCCAGTTTTCTAAAGATCAAATCCAACCTGACTAACCTGCAAGGATTGATGATTTGCTGCCTGTAGCTTTAAGCAAATAGAGCAGTAGATTTTCATTCTGAACAGGTACCATGTTCACTACTGTATACAGCTTTTTCCAGCTGGGGTTCATGCTACCAGTTGATTAGAGGCTTTTCATGCTGCTAAAGGACAATGAATTGCTGTAGATCAAATGTACCAATAAAGGCAGATGACCTCCTCTACTTACTGGGAGAAATTTGGAAGAGGAAAATCATATATATTCTATGAATTGCCACATTCATCTGTCAGAGAAAAAAATACAAATGTGTATCACCTTTCAAATGGGTATTTCTGAGCAGATATTTTTAATCACCTGTTTTTTCATTCGCTAGAACACACTAGCACAGTCCCTGTTTTTTATTCATACTCTGTTACCTGAATCTCAATTAATTAACAGAGTGGCAGGAGAATAGACAGGACTTTAAAACACCTATATCCTGGTATAGATGGAATCTTGTGATTACTGTATGTGAATTTACTTTCTGTTGTCCCTGACCAAATATGGAAGCAAGCACTAATATTGCAAACTTCTGCTAACTTCCAGTTTGCAGGAGTTTCCCATTGGAGGTATGACCTGTGTACTGAGGACTGAAGCTTGACAAAATGCATATTTTCTTTACATACCTTCACTAGATTTCCTGAAATAATGTATAATCCACAGGTTGAAACTGCTTGAGTCTGCAGTTTTGCCCATATTTGGGCTTTGGGAGCAATGCCTCTGTAAAATGCCTTAGCCTTTTTGATGCTGTGCAGAGGCTGCAGGATAAGGGCTCCCCATAGAAGGTGTGTTTTCAGGGAATGGTTTGCATCTAGTTTTAGAGCACTCATGCTGTCAAAGCAATGTTATCATATCTGAGAAGTAGATCCATAGTCCATCTTCATGCACAGTAAGGTAGCTAAAGAACAGAAAAAAGTGAATACCATAGTGGTAGTGCTTTGCTGTATTTCATCTCTTAACACACAGCAGCAGCCTTACCTTCCAAAAATTGTACTGATGCTGCAGCTTGACTAAAAGATTATCACAATTGCTGATAGAGAGTAGGGCCTGATGGTGCTAGGCAGCATAGAGAGAAGCAGACAGACGCAGCTCTCACTTGTGAAAAAGAATAGACAAAGATATACAGAAGGAAGAAACATAACCAAGCGGCACACAGGTTAGTGCAAGCAATTCTCAGGTGACATCCACAGCTCAGTTTGGTTTTTGAGAAAGAGTAATACAAAATAGAAAGAAAAGTGGATAGAGAGTTGAAAAGGGGAGAAGATCATTCTAAGTTTTCAGTCATTGTGTATGAATGAGAGTGGAAAGAGAAAAGCGTGGAAATAAATTCAGTTATGTTTTGTTCTATCCTGTGTGTCCTGGGTTACTGCCTTAGCTTCAGAACAGAGTGTGTGAACACTTGTCATGTGCCTCAAGTGTGATATCCAGCAACTGTGGATAATACTAACTCTGTGTCAATTGTATAAAGACATTAAGAAGGTTGCTTATATAATTGTTTACAGTTTTTAATTTGTGATATTTGATATTTGTCTCATGCTTTGAGGACACGAGATGAATGAATTCTGCTTACAGTGTTTTAATACTCTTACTGCATAGAAGTTTAAAGCATGATTAACAGAGATAGGTTCATCTTAAAATCTTAGATCAGAATTTCCCTAACATCAAGATTCAGAAATTCTTACCCTAGAACTTACTGCCGTTGGAGCAGAATAACATCCAGAGACCACTTTGGTGTTACCACATTTCTGCTTCATATGGAGAGCACTTGTAGGTCTTGGAGAAACATTCAGTCCGTTACAGCATTTTTAAACTATCAGTAATCAGAATAAAAATATTTATCCTCAACGTCTTCCAAGAAAAATAAATGCAGAACAAAGGCTTTTGGGGAAAAAAAAGAGTTTAATTTTTCATGACTTGCATGCATTTTTATTATCATTTTATTCACATTATTTAATAACACCTTGTATTCTGATGTATTTTTGAACTTTGTCAAAAAAGAAAGTTTATTCAAACCAGTCTGCAGTGAAGAACTGTTTCAGTAATTTTTCATAACTGATAACTTGTGTATTATCACATTATTTAATAACTGGCCAGCTTGTACTGTCTCTAACCTCTCTAATCCATTTAAGTGAAATGCAGACTTATCTCAGTTGGAAATACTACCCTCCACATTTTACAGAGCCAGCCCCTCATGATTACCAATTTTTGAAGTTTTTCTTAGGGCTTAATATTTTCTCAAATCAATATCCAGAACAAATTTAGTCATGATATCACAGAGAATAGCTGGTCAAAAATTCCTGGTATTACACATTTTTGCATAGGAAAATATCAACTCATTTAAACATTTTGCTGAAGCACATGAATTTTGTTGCCAACAAACTACTAAAAGTATTTCATTTAGAGTTCTTGAAAAGCATGTTTCACTTTGAAATTATTTCAATCATAAATAATAAATGTTTCAATCATTTATGTATAGACTAAGAGGCACAATTTTATCAAGTGAAAATGAGAAGTAAATGTATTGAGTTTATCAACACAAGTACTTCGCTTCTGTTTCTAAAGTCCATATATGACAATATTTCCTATGAAATCAAGCATCAATAAATTAGTGTAGGAACTCCAAATGAAATTTCTCATAAAATGGAAAATCCAGATTTCACAGAGTTCTACCGATGACCTCTGTAGGCAACTCAGGTCTAGGCTATGTGCTTAGACAGCAATAATCAGCTTCCCAGACATGCACCAGAGAACAACTTCCTGTGTGGTAGCTTTGTACAAAAGGATCTGTGCCTTTTAATAGAGCTTAAGTGAGTAAGAATCAACATTACATTCATTTCCTCCACTGGAAAACTGCAGGTGTTGTATTGGAAAGTGTAAGAGAAGCATCTTCTGCAAAATATATGAAACAGGCCCTGCATTTCACACTGTGCCAATAAAGTCTGGCACCGCACCTCTGGGAAGGTGTGGAGTATTTAGAGCAGCTCCAGATGAAAGCAAGGAGAAAAGCCTTGAAAGAGAAAAGGATTAGGTTGTGATGTCTGTAGAAGACTGAGTGAAGACAGTGTTCTGATATGTAAATATTATTTTGAAAGAGAAAGGGAATATGTTTCTCAGAGAATAATTTGCTTTACTGTCTAGAATGAGAAGTAATGGTCCTAAAGTGAAAGAGTTTTAGACTGTAATTTTGTTGGCAGATCATTAGACACAATAAGATCTTGGCAGTAGCTCTAAACAGTTGGTACTGTTTAGCCTTCATGTCTACCCTAACTGTGGTGTTTTCCTCTAGACTAAATGCACTGGACCCTGAGAATGAACATCCCGACTATCCATGAAGTCTGAAACTCCGTGAAGAATGAATTGGTTCAAATCCATATTTTCCCCATAGGTGTTGATGCATATTTGATGTGCATCTGTAACAGATTAGCTTTCCTGAAATGGATTCTGAGCACAAAAATATTCTAAGAATAGAAATAACATATGATACTGACTTGAAAGCCGTACTGCTGCTCTGCACCAAACCACTAATGTAAGTACCTTGCATTGTGTCTCATACTCAATACAAACTTCTTGCTAGTGCCAAAGGCTTTGAACCAATGAATGAGACTTTTTTTTTTGCTTTATAATTTAGATGCAGTAGTCAGGTATTACATAAGTATAGCTCTTTTTCCCAAGGTCCTTTCCACTACTGTTTTCTACCCAAAAAGAGGAAAGTGAGATAGATAAACATGATAACTGAAATGTGGGAAGGGGTCACTGGCCTGAGTGCCAGTGCCAGTGAATGAGATATATCTCTTGCAGACATGAATAAATAATCCTTCTGTAGATTATACAGCACTGATGTACTGTTAATATTTCTAAGCCAGTTTCACAACTTTTTCTTTTCAGAAGCTGACATTTTTAAAGTTTTTTGACTTTTTTTTACATTTTACTTTTTTATTCCTAACACTAAAATGGATTTCTTAGAGTTAAAAAAAAAGAAAAATGTTCAAGCTAAAAATTGCAAAAGTTTCAGCCTACAGCAAATATTTATGATAGCTTTATAAAACTATAAAAATGGTCTGCTGGTTTCTAAACTAACAGTTTGAGTGACATGAACTTTAATTAATTAAATGGTTGCTTTTATTTTTAGCTGAATTAGGATCTTAGATCTGTGTTTCCTTTTTCAAGAAAATGAAACCAATTGGGACACTATAAAACACTAAAATCAATTTATTATTATACTCATATTACTTTTGATTTTTTGAAAGTTTCTAATTACTACTAAATGCTCAAGAAGTAACTACTTTCTGTAGGTACAGTCAGATAACAGGTACACTGCAGCCAAAATGAAACATACTTTTTAGGTTTTACAATCTTGCTCCAATACATTGCACTGTTTTAATTTCCTCATTCATACATACCTAGACCAAGTTCCTTTTTGAATGAAGGTACCATTCTGCAAAAATTTGTGCCTATACTTTATGAATTAACCATGATTAATTTAATTCTATTAACCATTGTTTAATACCATTTATGATATTATGACTGAATAATCATTTTATATGAAAATTTTTTCAGCTGAGTATATTTTCACTGAAATTAGTTGGATCCTTCCCTGTGGTATCAGGATATCTTTTTGAAATTGAGGAAATTACTGGATGAGAATTTCTGATAGTGATTGTGAGATGTGCAGTTAAAGAAGGAAAATACCATTAAATTTAGTGTATGCCTTTACTATCCCAGTGCCTTTCCAGAAGCAGGATGATAGACTTTTTCTGTCTCTGTGTTGATGTTGTTTTTGGTATTTTTTGGTTCCTGACCCAGTTGCTGTCTGTGCCTCTTGGATGGGGAATTACAGCTATGTATCACTTCCTTGCTTTCTCTTTTCCAGCTGTACGAAGCATAGACACATTTTTTAATCTCCAGTGGGTTATAGCAATCTGATTTCAAGTTAATGTCTACTTACAATACAAATGTCAGTAATATATGCATCTATGCTGACCTAACATGACCTCACTACAGTCAGAACAGTTTTTAATGGCCAGTGGGACCTTCCAGGTTATGTTTCTGGCTGCACTGGTATGTAAAAGAAAGTCCTATCATGATTTTTCATTGCTGTGCAGCTGGTTACATTTTTCTGCAATAAGTGCCATTTCGGATAAGTATTATCAATTATATGCCCTGAGGCATACGAAGAAGTCTTATTTCTCAGATGTGGACTTTTTTTTAAAATTGATTCTTCGTAGAGGTCTCTAGAAGTATGAAAGTATTACTGATCACATTTCTAGACATTGGAATAATGACCAAATGTGATCTAGTTAAAGTGTTACAAGATCTCAGCAGTGGAAATGTCAGTTTGTGTCAAATACTGGGTTCTCATTTTCATGTTCTGGAAATGAAACTGAATGTAAGTAGCTTTGTTTATCAACTCAGCTATCAGTTTAGAGACATATGTGTCAAATTAGTAGAGAGCTGGGCTATAAGTCCTTTTACACCACTCATTTTCCCAAATTTTCCCCAAAATCTTCACAAAGTCACCATAACCCTGATGTTACCACAGCTTTTGATTTATGGCTGGATTTATTGGGGGGAGGTGGGGGTATTTATTACTTGCAGTTCCTCCCCAAAGTAAAGAAAAACAAACTTTATTATAAGATAAGAAAACTTCTCTAAATTACATAGTTGTATGCAAACTTGGATATAAAGAGAAGAGGAAACACCACTTAACTTTTTAAAATCTATTTGAAGTTTTTGGGACAACTTAATGTTTTCTATTCAAATATCTAATTCAGAAGCTGTGAATTGTTATTTGGAAGTCCATATATAAAGAATGCATAATTTAGGCTCCAAATTTTACATTCTTAAAAGCACTTAAACTATCAAAAGTAGACACTATCTGTGTCCCCATTGCCACCTTCTATGAGAACAAAGGCCAGACAGGAACTACTGTGAAGTGGGCAAGGGATTACTTACTATGAACTGGAAAACAGTTAAAGTGTTAGCTAAGCGATATTTTTAAAATAAATGTTTCATTTGAAAGCTATATTTTTAGTGTAAATGCTTCTCATTTTCAAAATATGATATGCGTTATGTAAAAGTTTGAATACACAGCTGCAGAATTAACATAAGTATCTGGGAAACAGATTTAACTTTACTTCAAAAAACATCAGATATTTTTATGTTTTCTTGTGTATAGACATACAAGACATAAAAAAGACCTTTTTTTGCTAAATGCTCACTGTAACCATATTGACTATATCTGTCACAGTTCTATAATTTTATATTAAATTTAATTTTCTAAATTGTTTCTAAAGAATTAGCAAAATTCTTAGAGATGTTTTGATAATTGATTATTATTATAGAGTGTTATGTAGCACAACAATTCAACAGATGGTTCAAAACTAACTGTCAAACGTATACCTTACTCTGATGTTACTTAAATATGATTCTGAAGTTAAGCTAATTCTTTAAGTACTTTGCTGAATTGAAAAAGTTACTTAAGACTCATGTAACAAAGACCTGTGGAAAACAATACATATAAAGATGATCTTTTAAAACAAGTTTTTCTAAACTGGTAGATTGCTCATTTTAACTAGAACATGATTTAATCTGGTTGCTTTCAACCTATAACCCAGATGACAGACAAACAGCTTCTAAGGAAAAAGCATAATGAACATTAGCTGAACTAAATTTTTCATAATGGAGAGCATCAAACTGAGACTGACTATACAACTAATGATCTGAAGGCAGAGATAAAAATAAGTTTGGATTTGTTTTTGTTGTTTTGGAAAAACTATGTCCCCTCTATTTAAAAAGATGCTGAAAAAAAAAAAAAGTTAGCTATTCCTTTGATTCAGTACTTAAGGCTCACAGTGTTTTTAATCATCTATTTCCAGCCTACATACCTGGTTAGCAACCAACTCCCCATCACTTTCTCTCATAGCCAATAACTCTTCCTTCCTTTCATCTGCCATGGGCAACTTTTGAGGCTCTTTTTGTTGCTTTTTCTTGTCAGAAGTGTAATGGTTTATGCCCAGAGAATGCTTTTCTCCTAGGACATGCTGCCGAAGAGTATTAGCACCTTTAGGGTTTTGAAAAGACATATTCCTGAGAGTCTAAGCTGATTTTCGGGTTGCTGGTTCAGGTGAAGAGTTGCTTGCTTATACTGTTCAATAGATTCATCACTTCCAGAGAAACAGCAGTAACTCAACTGCATTTCCTCCATGCACTCACCTTTTTCATAATGGATAAATTGTTCCAGCAAACTATTATTTTGGCTACTAAATTAGAAAAAATCTACAGGGGAAACCAAACCAAAACAAAAGAAACCAAAACCAACAACAACAGCAACAACAACAAAAAGTGTAAGTGCAAATCTGATTCCAAATTCTAGCTGTGAGTACAGATCTCTGACACATATCACAACAATACAGGCTGTCAGAATGACAGAGTTGCTCTTCATTTCCAGGATGGTGCCCACTGAAGTTTGGTCTTGCCTCTCCGTTTATATGAGGAGAACTTTACCAACAGTTAGTGGATATGATGTTAAAAGCTCATCATGACAACCCTCCATTTCCTTCCTAATTTGTAGGAAGGATATATGATATTTGTATGATACAGCATATTTAATTGCCTCTTTTGTGACCATGAGAAATGAATGGAATTACTGCTAGGCTCATATAGGAAAAAAATATTACTTCTGAAGTATAACCTAGGGGTTTTTGTCACCTATGTTTACTTTGTGATCAGGAGATCAGTGGTGTATCTCTAATTTTCCACTAAAAGACTCCTGGGACTGATGTTTTGCAAATCACGTAACAAAATTCTTTTTGTAAGGGCCACAAATGATCCATTAATAAAGCAGATGTTGGGACTGAGACACAGGTGCAGCTTTCCTCCTACACATAAACACACAAGCACAAGCCCACAGACACCTCCCCTTACTGCACGCTTTCGGTGTTACCATGTCCCTGCACATTGTCCCTGTGTTTTGGTACTCAGTCTGTCAAATTCTGCAGCTCTCACTTGTCCTTCAGCTGCTTCATGGAAATCCACCACAGCATAAGAGGAAGGCTCTCATTTATTCTCCCATCAAAACAGTGGTGAGTCCCTTCCAGTGCTTCCCGAATACTGGACTAATGAAGATGAGCAGCAGTAAGCAGACTCAACAAGGCACCCTTCAACCTTGTGTAAAAACGTGGCTATTGGTATTTCTGAGGGACTTTTCACTCTTCCATCTCTTTCCTATGGAGAGATTGTAGTCCTCAGCAGCTCTCAGAGGGGCCAACTTGTGACGTTTTTAACATTCCATCTTTTTAAGGGTGGAAAGGTATCCAGCTGTTGCCCATGGAAGCTGGATTTGGCATTGGGCAAAGGCCAGTGCAGAAAGCAGAGTTTCCTGTCATATCTTCCACATCCTGAGCTGCAGAATGTCCCTTTCAGCAATGCAGTTAAACATGTGCTTATATCCTATTGACTTTCTAGCACTGAAACTCAACAGCTTGTCTGAATTGGGATAGACTTAAGCAAATGATTAAGTGCTTTTCTGTATCAGATGTCAATGGAAGGGGGAATATTTGTCTTCCCTGCTTTTAATCTTCAGTCTTACTGTTCAGGAGTTTACACAGACAATTCTGGGTCAGCCAACCTTGTGCTGAAATGCCGTATCCTCTCACGGGTGCATGTATGTTATTGTCTGGTTAACCAGCATGAGGTATAGTGCACGAGGTGCACTGCCTCTCGCTTTCCTCCTCCTAGCACATTTCTCAGGTCACTTCCATTGAGTTACTTTTTTTATATATTGATTCTGGAAAAAAAAGTATTGACTGCTTGTTTCAATACTGCCCAGCATAGCTAGATGTAGCAATTTAGCTCTCTTAAGGCAGAAATGAGCAAACTCCCACTGAGACAGCTGTCCATTGATTAACATCAAATACTCACAGCCTTTAATGTCGTTCTGGACCTACACTCCTATATTATTAGGCAGTGTCTGGTTCAGAAAACACGGGGATATAAATCCAATTCCATTCTTACCCCCTCCCAAGAGTAGATTCAGAGATAAAACACAATCCATCTGAAGCATAAATCTGCAACTTAAGCTTAGATGAACAATATCAGACAACAGTTTTTCAGTGCAAGCTGTTGAATTGCTTTCCATGGATCTGTTTCATCTTCTCCATCATCATGGAAATGGATGACTATTGGGTAATATACATCTGAATAAAAGCTTCATACTCTCTGCTTTGTCTCATGGTGAGTATGGCAGTCATAAGAGCATTCCTTTTGATAAGATTACACACCAACTTAACTGGAGGACCTTTAGGAAAGGGCTAACCTTTGATATCTTTTAGAACAGTATAAGACAGTTTGACTGTTCTGATTTGCTCTCAACCAATTTACCAGTATTAACCAACTGGGAAAGCCATTAATGAACTAGTGTCAAATTCCCTAGCTCTAAAGCAGGTATCAAATAGCAGGGTTTCTGCTGTCTGCTAGTGAAATACCCCCCTGCACGTTTCTAAATAGCAAAGATTTTCATTATGGCTGAGAGTTGATTTCCTTTTTTCCTTCTGAAATATTAGATTAATTGGACATTTCCTGAACAGTGTCTCACTGCTGCCTTTACTGAACTTTTCCAGAAGGGACCTATACACCTGTGATTATTTTTACCATGAAGGTCTTGGCAGCTTCAAATTTCACACAGTTTCCACACAGACAAGAAGCTATGGCTGGTAAACCATGAGGCTAAGCTGTATTAACCTTAAAAACTGTGGGAACTGTTTGTGTGTATGTGTATTTTATTCAAGGCCAAAAGTCAATACAATGAATAAGAATATAGGTTTGAACACTTTTAGAAAGGCTTAGTTTTAGTCCATTCTCTCCCAATTGGGGGTGACATGATTACATTATATAATTACTTCATAGGAGTAAACATCATGGAGACAAAAGAGCTAAAAAAACTAAGCTTCCTATGAATTAAAATAGGTTGGTAAGTTGCTGAGCCTTTTACTACCTAAGGGAGAGGCCTTGGAATAGCCTTGTAGATGAAATGAAACTGAATAGATGTCTAATAAACATTGTTAGAAGTTAATAGTTTATGAAAAGGGCCATAAGAAATGGATGCTAGTACTCCAGAGACACAAGATTTGATGCCCTGGTAAGCCATTTTCATGAATTTTATGTCCAGCATATATGGTATTGAAGTGATACACAGGCGGTGTATTTTGCAATCATTGTTGCCTATAGAAGCACTTAAAATATCTATAATTTGATTAATAGGTGCTGAGTTATCATGCACTACATTTTAATTATACATGAAATAAATATATCTAAAAAATATCCATTGCATACCTACACCTTTTTATAGCAGTCTCATGTACCACTGCATACAGGAACAGAAGTTTTGTCTGGATGTAGTAAATGGCAATACCTAGATCCACAGCTTCATGCTCACAACTGATAAAATCTGTAACTGTGCCAGTGGGAGGAGCAGGCCCAGTGGCCCAATACAGCTCCTGCAGCAAGGGTAATGATGTGTGTAATGGGTGATGACCACTATATCTGTGCACCTCTGGCTAGTTATTCAGCCTCCTAATGGTCTGGAGAGGCCATCATAATGAACATATACAGAGGTTCCTCTGGACCAACACTGTGGAAAGTATATATACAGTATGCAGTGCATGGTGGAAATACGTTGTTGGGGTTGTTGGAGCCAGCTTAGGTATGTATGAAGATGGGAGGAGGGAGAGGCATTCATTCTGCTACACTTGTGCCATGACCAAATGAGTAAATGAGAGAGCTCTGCTTCATACACCTCATCTCAGCTGCTGGCTTTGCAATCCAATTTTGTTTTTCATAATACTAAACAGGCCGGACTGCTTAATTGATACGTAACCCCACACAGTTAGAAAGTTTAATGGAGCAATGGATCTAGGCAAATTTAGCCCCTAGATTGATCATTTGATTCAATATCACTTTGTCATTAACTCTGTGTTTTAGTTCTGAGTTGTATGGATTTAGATAGTTTCTTCTCCAAATGCCAGTAGTGCAGAGACTTTAGTATTGCATATTTGACTACTTTATTAATCATCATGGCTGGATTTTAACTGAATGTCAGCTAAGTGCAAAATAGGATAAACCAAACTCTCAGAAAATCTGTTTACTTTTCAGGGGAAAAAAGTGAGACATCCTCTGTGAGGAAGATTTCCAATGACACAGATTGAAGAAATAACTGCCCTGTCAGAATATTTGTAGAGAACTGTTGCATTTAATCATGTGCATAGTGCAATCTTGCTTTCTAAGCAGACACTGTGCATAGATGGCGGCTGGAGCCAGTCCTGGAAAGAGTTAACCTTCCTCCTGATTTGGGGGAAGTCCACAGCTGCATCCCCCAAGTACAGGGATTTCCAGTCTCTGGGCTGACCCATCTGTCAAGAATTAAGTAGTTCCTCAGCACTCAGTAAAAGTGAGGTTTTCAGAGGGATCAGTTTGGCTCCTATTGTGAGGGACAGCAGGGGAAAAGACGAGTTAAAAAGAAAAACATGCTCCTTTTCTTGCTTTTTTTCCTTCCCTTTATTAGGTTCAAACTTGGCACAAAGTTCTTTCATGTTTTCCTTTTAACCTGCTATACATGGGCAGATAGGGTGTGTTTTTGAGTTAGCCTGTTAGCAGTATTAAGCAAAGAGCTTTTTTCTTAGGTTTTGCTTCCATTAGGGAGTAAAGGATTCCCAGCCAATTGTCCTCTTAAAAGCTGGGGAAGCTTGTCTCAAGTCTACCTTTGGTGACCATGACTTGTCATGAAACATTTAACTAGGGTGTTATAAAAATGAGTGCTCTTTCTATTGAGTGAAGTTACTCTTCTTTGGGTTTAAATGGTGTCAGGGATAATTTTCAAAACCTTGATTAGGGATAAAGCTGCTGCTCCATTAGAGGCAGTAAGTTATCTAAGAAACTACAAGAAAGGCTGTGGAGATCGGGGTGGGGGGGAACCTGGTAGTCATTTGAAAGATACAATCTGAAGAATTAAAAGCAGCTCTCGGACTCCAAAGAGAGGTTGTATAATCTGTAACAAACTATAGTAGTAGAGAAGCTTTATCATGATTTGATCAAGGGTATTTTGAAAAACAGCATTAGAAAGTAGTCCTGTTATCTCCTTTTGTGCTCTGGCCTTATTTGGCAGCAGTGTCTGTACATGCTACCTGAAAAAATACCTGAAAAAATGTGCTGAGTCTGGATCTTCCCAAACAGGCAATCATAAAATGTGTGTAGTTGTGAAAGTAAGAATTTATTGAGGGCAACAGATTTGTATCAACTCTGTGAGCTTAATTATTTTATAAGAAATAGTGGGCCACCATATGCTAGGAATAGTAAGGATACCCTCAAGCAACTCTGTTTACACAAGTCTGTTGTTCTGTCAGGATTTCTTTTCATTGCAGTGAGAATTGCATCTCATATGCTTGTTTTGAGGCAAGACTTCTATTTTGCAGCAAAAAAAGAATCTCACTCCCTCACCTTCTTCTTGCCACTTGATGTCTGTATTCACTTTACTATTATGTGTTTCTAGATGATTATGGAAAGTTTTTCTTGGATTCAGTGCATTTCTCCTTTACCCTGTGCGGCACAGATGTCATAATCCTGCAGCTGTAGCCTCACTTCCTTTCACTGGGTAAATGTTTGATACCAGAAGCCCACTTTGACTTTACAGCAGGCTCAGGAGGAAAAACAGCATCTGTCAGAATAGTTTTTACAAACACATTGAATAAGCAGGCAAAAGGGTCAAGGGGAGCCATGCAAACCACAGAACTTACTAAACTACTGGTGTAATGACTTCTCATTTCATAGCCCACATGCAAGCTGCTGATTGTCCAGGACTGCTCACAATTGCCTGCAACTTGCTAGCTGGTCCTTGTTCAGATCAACATCCTTTTAATGAACTTTGTAAAACAGCAAGGGAATGGTAATATTTCCAGAGGAAAAAATCTATCTATTCATGAAAGTCAGGAATTACTTCACAGCATTTTGTCTCTCTTGCTTATGATTACTCTATTTTTCTTCTTCCACTATAGAGATTTATCCTTCCATGCTGTAAGGATGGAGACAATAAAACAGGTCTTAAACTTTTAATTATTTTTTTTTTAAAATCTCTTTATAGGGTGTAAAAAGACCTTTTACTGAAAGGAACTTAGAGCACCCCAGAAAGCGACGGGGCCTAGTTTTAGGAGGCCGGATAAGACTAATTTCATGTGTTACTAGGATGTAAGTTGTAACAGGCACTGATGTCTCAGAAGCATATGAAGTGGAAGGGCCAGCAGGCTTTACTGGACTATCCATGTTAAATGTTAGGTCTACTAGAGCTGTTAATTACCAGTTTAAACTGCCACCTTTTGTATTTTTAATTAGTAAAGAATGGCGATTTCTTTCTTCACCATAGGACAAAGAAATATATTTTATAAGGCAAACAGCAGCTGCAGGGTGTGGGCATGGTTATTATAAAATAATCGTGCCCACAGGGATCAGGGAGGCATTTGGTTCTGCCTCGTGCCTCTTAAGAACCGTAGGGTTCAATTGCTGCGCAATGGCAGCCTCCCTGTCATTTCATATTATTTAACGAATTCCACAACATTGTCTTCAAGCTCTGCCTTGCGGTTATTGTGAAGAAACTAAAATATCTGCCATACTGACTGCATCAGCGGTTCACCTCTTATTTGAGCTTACTGCTGCTATCAAACTAGCCTGGGACTGTTGTCTGCACTTGTGGGGGGGTGCTTACAAAGTTGTGAAATTTAGTGCCCAGATCCTGTTAGAAGGGCAGTACCAAATCCCTACATTTCAAGAGGCACATAAATTGAGCAGGTCATAGACTGATTCATTAGCCCCTGAATCTGAAGGGCTAACAGTTTTTTAATTCCCATAATACCCCGTTTACACAGGAAGTGAATACAGTGCTCCCTTCTAGTATTACTTTATAATCTCAGCTTTACACAGTTAAGTGTAGTCAGTTGAGAAATTTGTTTATTTTAACTTGTACGTGAGCAGTATGTCTGTTGAAGAAAGTTTTCCTATCATATCAAGGGAGTCTTTTTTGGCTATGAGAAATGTTCTTCACCACTGGTCAAGGTTTTGATGTTTAGCCAACTAAATATTTGAATCTCTATGTTCTACCTCTCTCTGTAAAGCCTTTTTTTTTTGCCCTTAGGAAGTCTTTGCAATGAGTCCACTCTTCAGTCATCTTTTGAAAACTCTAATTAGATGGAGCCCACCGCTTTTCCTGCTCCCCCATCTTGAATCACTTTGTTGCTCTTTTCATGTCTTTGTTCTTAGACCTATTATTCTCATTTCAAGTTAATTATTTCATTTTGATTTTATAGCATCTGTCAAACACTCTAGGCATTTTCCATAAATTAAATCTGTAAGCTTCAACTGAAAGCTTAGCATAAACAATGTAGAACAATTTCATCAAATAATCATCATGCTCAAAACTGCGTATCACTGTTTCTTGCCCCAGTATATCAGCTAGCATAATGGAGCTTTTGTTAAGGCTATTTTCCTCTGCTTGTGGTTAAAAAAAAAAAAAAGGAAAAAATTTGAAAAAATAACATTACTAAAAGCTCTTCCATGTACTATTCTAAGTCTTATAAAGTTTCAGAAGTCTTCCTGTTGACTACAGAAATTTTTATGTTAGACAAAATCCTTACAAACCTCTTTGAGAATAAAATTTCAACTGTTGATAGTGAAGTCAGAGTTTTTGTGGAATAATGAGTCTCCTGGAAGTGGTATTGTATATCTGCCGATAAAGGTTATGAAGTACTGACAAAGCAAACTTTATATTACATCACAAATTTCCTTTAACCCTATTAAATAGTGATTTAGGAAAATACTTATACTGCCATAATTTAGTGAATTTCTGTATATTGGTAGATGATTCAGAATTAGAAAATCTGTCTGAATTAAATAAAGTGCCTAATAAATAGCCTAACCAGTTTGTGTATTGCTGAGTTGTTGCAAATCTGATTTGTGATTTAATGAGGTAGGATGCGACTATATATAACCTTCAGTATAGTAGTCAACACTGAAGGATCTGAAAACTTCTCAGATGTTGTTTACTGTTTTACTCAAAGAAGAAACAGCAGAACATTATCCTGATTTCAGGACTTGAGGTGATTTGCACCTGTGATTTGAGAAATTACAGCATTGCCAGGAACAGAACCTCTGGGTCATCAAGTCTGTTCTACTGCTATTATAGCAGCAGCAGCAGCAGCATAAAAATCCATCAAATTCCATCTTCAAACTAGCTCTTTTGCTGCATTAGAAAACTTTATTTCTCCAATGAAAAAACATCTAATTTTACACCAAAACTTTTATGTCCAGTTAACTGCTGCCTGTTCTTGTACCAGCTTTGTATCAGAGCACTGAAAGCTGTGCTGTTGATCGCATTGACTCTTTTGAAAGACCATAATCATAGGGCTGTTAATTTGCAAATGAATAAACAATCTTAGCTCTCTTCAACTTCCTTGGAAGACTGTCTTCCATGTCATTTACCAGTCAAAACCTTTCTGCATACTTTTTGCATGTGAATTACTCTATGTTGAACATGGATGATGCAGCAAAGCAGAGTAAGTTCTACCTATGCTTTATACTTTGCACGATGCAATTTATGCTTTCCCCCTTCTGCTGTAAACACCAATATTAACATGTCAGAGACATATATACCTTTTTCATAAAAATGTTGCATTAAAGTTCCCAGTTACTATGACACCTATTTAAAATATACAACATTAATTTTCATGTTCCAATCCAGAAAGTTTCTATTTTTAATGGTAATTAATATTAGTCCTTAAACATGTGAGTTTGTGACATGTTTATTTTCACATGAGAATATTAGGACATAGCTTGGAATAAGACTTTGAACTTTATAACTTGCATCTTGCACTATCACCACAGGACTCCTCCTCCACTTACTGCAATCTGTATATGAGATATTTGGCCTGAGGTGAAAAAAATTTTACGTCTGAAATGATAGCCAGCTAGAAGTGCTCCATTTCTTAAATAGTAAAAGTCATTCTGTATTATCGTTTTTTGATTGTAAATATGCATTATGTAAACTTATTAGAAAATGGATTTTGCCACGAAAGAAATGTTTACTGCACAGAAATGACAACAAACTAAAGTAAACCCCAAAGCTAAATAAGAAAGTAGGTTTTAATTTTCAGAAGATTTGGTTTTATTCTGTTTACATTAATATTTAGTCCACTTTTACTTGATTCATTAACTACTTTGTAGTCACTTCCTGTCACATTTTAATCCATGTTTTACATATTAAAATAATGAACTTTCAGTGGTACATAATAATAGATCATAGCTATGTTCTGAAACTCATTTATGATACAGAGAATACCATTATAACACAGATTTAAGCATAGAGCATGTTTATTTTCTCCAAGCTAAAGTAGTCCTTTTCTTCAAAACAAACAATAAACAAGACATTCTTTGTAAAAAATGCATTAAATTACTATGTGCCCCCTTCCAAAAAAAAAAAAGAGAGAGCAAATGAGATGAGGAGAAAACTGAATTTTAGATTTGATCTTCCACTGCTGATTTGCATTTGTGGTTTGCCTTGAACAATTCTTTAACTCTCAAAATTTTTTTACCTTTACTTGTCTTTCTTTAGAGAAAAACCTGTGCAAAAATCAGCATAAAAGGACATTGGTGTGTACTGAATGGTCCAGCATCTACTAAGAAATAAAAAATATGTTGTGAGAAAGGAAGGAAAACTTTACCTTCTGAAGGAAAGCAAAGCTCCTGAAATATTAGGTGAGAAGAGACTTCAGAACAAAACTGATGTAAAAGGGTCTGCGGAAATCAAGTACTGGTTTTCCTTTAAAGAAAACAATACATTTAAATAATTTTTTTCACCTCCAAGGACTGTGTATTACCACTGACCTTTCTGGGGAAGTCACCTGTCTCTGAAGCACAGCCATCTGTCTAAGACTGGGTTGAAGCATTAAACTGTCAAATAGAAAAGGAAATCAAGTACAACAGCAACTGCAGCTGGAAACAAGAAAAAATGTAAGTAAGCATAATTAACTAAAGGGTGGGAATTCTAGGGTGTTTACCATGGTATATAGTTTAGTTCTTATTTTAAAAAGAGCAGTCAAAATCTGAAGAAAGCTCTCAGTTCTCATGCTGTATATGAGAGCCATATGGTCCAATTACTGCCCTAGAAATTCCTATTTAATTTTACTCCTTTAAGTGCCTTAAGAGTTCCTCTGAAGATGGCACCCTGGCTAATGAAGGAGCAAACTAAAAGCCCACTTCTCGTCTGCTTTTGTCCCTGACACATTTTCAGCCTACATTGGAAGCAACTCTGTGTGGCTTCTTACGTCAAACACAACATTGCTCCAGGTAAATCTCATGTCTACAAAGGGAAATGGAGATCTTGTAATTAGGACATTGAATGAGGCTCTGGAGATTGGGCTAAATTGGTGTATGACCTTGGCAAGTCCTTCAGTCTCTCTATGCTTTGGTTTCTGAACTGTAGGATCTAGTATTACCTATCCACTCACTGGGCAATTTGAAGCACAGTTGCAGTGTGTGGCTACCGCTGAAGAGTAAAATAACGTGGTCCAAAGCACTGACATGTACAACTTTAACCAGAACGCTGAAGATAATAACAATTAAAACAATCACCCTGCAAATTTTACACTCATGTTAAGAAAGTGATTTGTTTGCTTGTGGGAAGGCAAAGCTTTCTCTGCTCTGTATTTTTCAAGGCAGAACTTCCAGTTCCTTGGGCTGGTCTGCAGTAAAAAAACATTGCTACTAATCTGACAGTTTGTTTCCAACTGCTGCAAGCATGTCATTAAAAGGATCTTCCTAAACCACACATCAATCTTCTTGACATCTGTCATACAGCTTAGATCATATGTATCTCTTTCTCCCTTATGAGAAGGAGTCATACTGTAAACATTCTTTCATTAAGTCTCATGTCAAAAAGAATCAGATAGTTATTTTCAGCATGTCCAGCTTTCCCTACTAATGCTAACCACAGATCTACAAAAACACGCCTTGATTATCCTTTCTTTGCATCACTTTTCTGGTTACTGACAAGCTTCAAAAAGACAGATGTAGACTTTGCATGAAATCAGCTGTACATATTGCTAACAGATTGCTGGACAATCCGATAATGAAGCCAGTTAGCTCTTCTCACTCTATGTCTATTATTCGTTCCCACTGATAGATGGGACCCTCTTAAACTGTTCCCAGCTAGGCTCTTCAAACTGGTGCTCCTATTTTTCACTCATTTTTCTCTTCTGGTCTTTTTCTTGCAAACTCTCTAGTTAAGTAATTAATTGCACTATTCTTTTCATTGCCCTCACCTTTGAGGTTGTTTCTTTATTGTAAATAGCTATTTTGTTTTCCACTTTTATGTGTGCACTTTCATGTCAGCAACTAAAATTTGGCATCACGCTTGACTGTAATTCAGATGTCAGTTTGGATTGAAGCCATACCTTGGAGAATGTGCACTGGAAGTGGCAGGAAGTAAGTGACTGATAATGGAAATAAGCATTTATTTTGTCAGAAGCTCAGCAGATCATTTATCAGAGAGCATATTCTAATGAGTGCCACCCACACCTACCAGATATGTCATTGGGGATTAGTTCAGATCCCTAATAAGTGCATTGGTTGATACCCAAAGCAACTTGAAGAAAAAGAAGGGGAAGATTGCACAACTTCAGTCCGGAAGATAGTGGATCAGAGACCTCTGGCATCCATATTAAAATCTCAGGCTTATATTGTGCTCTGAGTTATATAACTCAACAGTACAGTACTCAACAGAAGCAGACTGAATCCTCTGCTTCTCTTTCTGGCTGTGCCTTTCTATGCATAATGTAATTGGTAGAATGTCATGATCTAATTGAGAGATATAGGCTATGTATTGTCATATGTTTTGAAATCCTTGGCCCCCAGGACTACTGCTGACTTGTCATTTCCATATTCCTCAGCAGCATAAACATACATTTTCCTAAAGCTTCAAATGTGGAAGCAGCTTTGTCTTTGACACACCAGTGTGTCTGGTATTTGCATAGGTTTTTCTATCTAAGTTATTTTAATACACATAGGCAGACACTAAAAAAAAATCTTGTTTTCCTTTTTCTTGCCTTAACTTAGTCACTGGGGGTATTATTATTTTTATTATCACAAATTTTAAACACTTTTAAAGTGTTTAAAACACTTTTAAAGTGATGTGGTCCTTTACAATTGCTTCCCGCCTCTGTCAGAGGCTTCCTGATCATCCTTTTTTAAGTGTGAGAATTCCCCATCCAGTGATCATCTGAACAGGCTTTTTTTTCCTAGCGCTTTCCAGCTGTGGAATTGACTTGGTCTTAGATGTTTTTTCTGTCATTTATGGTATTATCATAATTCTCTTCTTTTAGCCTTCTCTCTCTATCTCTCAGAAACAAGGCCTGACCTGGAAATAAAATCCAAAGAAAATTATATATATTCTGAATGAAATTAGGATACAAAAATAAATAATGTGAGTATATTGTTGCCAAGAGAAATCCAGAATCATTACATAAAGTAATTTTTATTAAACATGAAACAGAAATAACCATAAAATTTCACTTAAACCATAATAAAATGTAAAAATGAAAATTCTGTAGAATTTAATAAAAAGTTTGGGGATTACTGTGAATTGTGAATTTCAGGTAACTAATGATAACAAGCTCATAATTTTCATTGTAACCCATGTTGAAAAATATGCAAACCTAACTCTAAATGAGTTTGAGTCAATAGACAGTGTTGTAACTGGTTGCCTAAAAGCTCAGTTGTATTTTAAATTTTGATCTGTTTCATAAAAATCAGTAAAGCTTCCAGTGAAATCATTGAGATTGGGAACTGAAACTTTGGAAGCATGTTGCAGTTTTTCTTATTATGGATTTCAGTAATAGAAAGGCATAAGATGCAAATTAGGTTAGACCTTCACATCATTCTGTACACTGGGGCAGACAAACACCCTCTGGAATCCTGTCAGAGTTCCCAGTTGTGGGATTCTTCAGCTTGTTATCAATGTCAACAAAAGAATCCTATTCCCTGGTTTTACTCAAATATACAGCACACTACAGCAAGGTGATGTGTCATGACTTTGGCAACAATGAGAAAAAGAAAACTAAAATTGAGGATAATGTTAACCTTGATTATGAAGTATTAAAGCCTTCAGGAGGCAAAGATTTGAGAATGTCTAGAAGAACCAAATTTTAAAAATTACAGTATTGCCAAATGTCCTCCAATGAAAAATGCCAACCACACCAGACTGATCATGTTTTGCAGATTAAGTGACCCTGCAACCCCTTAATCAAATTTATGTATTTAAATTGAAACCATTTTGATACAGATTCCTATCTCTTTATCTGTCTGGGGGGCACCTAGCGCACTTCAGGCACCAAATAAAAACAATAACACTGAGACTCAAAACCATTCTCTTTATTTTTCAAGAAAGAATTGAGCAAGAATTAAAATCTGAGCCTACCCAAATTTATAGGCTGACTTTTCTATAAGGAAACAATCTACTAAATAATTCCATTAAGAACCACTCTATTCTGACTATAATCTTGCTTAGTCACTATTGTCATTTTAACACCTGGTAAAGGAAGTAGTAAGATCTGTTCCTGAGTCAACTGTGTTTGGGTTTACATGTTTTGATAAAGAATATACAGATATTTTAATTTGTGCATATATTTTAATTGTTTACGGATATTAATGTTACTGACAACTTTTGCCTCTGTCCTTACAAAATGCTGTACATCCATAATACATTCCATGTTTTACAACAATTTTAAAAAGAGAATTTTAAAAAGAGAAGCAGAGGAAGAAACAGAAACCTTATTTTGGTGAGGTAAAAATGTGTGAACAAAATACTGTCTGCAATTACAGTTTCTCTGTTTCTGAAAAGGTTTCAGGAGGGTTAGAGAAGTAGAGGTGTGTGAAAGGATGATCAAAGGTTTGGAAGAGCTTTCAAAAAAGAGGATTAAATAGACTAGGATTCTTCAGTTTGGAAAATAAATCAATGAGGGGGAATATGACAGAGGTCTATTAAATCCCAACCGGCATGCTGAATTGACTCAAAAATTATCCTTTACTGTCACCTTTAATACAAGAAGTACTAACTGGCCTCAAGTAATGACAGGGTCAAAACAGTGAAAGGTGATGCATGGCTGAGAGGCTTCATCACAGGATACTTTGGACATTAAAATTTACATAATTTTAAAAAGTCATGAAGACTTATTACTGGAAGGAAACTTCTGGTTTGTATTATTCAAACACAGAAATATTTCCTCTAGCTGAGAAAGTATCTAAACTGCAAAAACTGATGAGTGCCAAAAGAGCGTATGGCAGAGATACATCACTGTGTGTTTACCCTGCAAAGGCACTTTTGCTTTTGGCCACTGTGGCAGGCAGGGCAGTGGGCTCAGTGGATGGGAGGGTATGTCTCAGAGGCTGCTGGAGTGACAGAGAAGGGTGGGCTCCTGCCCCTCTCACTTAAACTAGTGTAATGTGGCAGATTAAGTGAAACCATGGAGAGGGAAAGTCTGTGTGAGAGGAAGCATGTGCCTCATAACAGATTAAGTAACAGTTCGTAAGTTAATGGTCATTATTACAGGCAAAATGAAAAGTGCAGTAGGGAAGGGCTCTGCTTATGAGTGATATTGGGTTTATATGTAAGAAAAATGTGTCAGTTTATTCTTTATAAATATCTTTATTCTGCCTAAATCTAAGTGAAACTCCTCATTGAGCAATAGCTTTATTTTCTGCAGTGATCCTCTTCACTGATGCCTATATAAAAATTGGATTAGATGATCATTGCTTCACATTTATGTTTCTGTGCATTTTATGGTTATAACAGTCAGGGGCAACAGCACCAGAGATTGTGTAATATTTTGAGGAAGTGGGGAGAAAAGAAGAAAATGTCTTAGGGTTTGCACTGGAGCTCCTGCAGAGAGCAATGACTAAGATCCCATAAATATTTTCTGTTGGTCCAGCAGCTGCAGAAATTAGTAAGGTTTTCCCCACCCATTTATTTTAAGCTTTCACAGTGCCATCCCTTCTCCATGAACTGTATTTAAAATGTAAATAAAAAGTAGGCTTTTAGGAGATTTAACTATTTCCCTTGATATTTAAATTATTCAATTATAAGTAAAGCTATTAAAATACAGTTAATTAAAATGGTTAGATTGTTTTTCTTTGCACTGATCACAGCATTGCCCTACTTCTCCCTCTAGCTGTTTAATTCCTATTAAAAATGATAATGCTTTGCTTTATTCATAAATGCAGTAACCTTACATACATTCTTCGAGTGATATCTTTGGTACAAACTGTGCTGGTTTTCTTCTTTTTAGCAGTGAAGCAGAAATTCTACTGTAGTCTTCAGAGGTTTAATCATCAGTAGGAGGACCCAGAATTTAAACATTAAATTACCAAGTCATGAGAAATACCACAGCTCCCACTAAAAAGCTGTGGCTTTGTTTTGATGCAATATTATGTCTCTAGGGCCAATAGGAGAACCCTGGAGGTTAATAAAAGGTAGTACCTAAATAAAGGTTTCATAATTCAAAATGTAAAATTACCAGATCTACAATTTTAAATATTTTAACTGAATAGTTTCACAGCACTCTATTGGGAATACTGATCCAGCTGAAGTGTGGAGGGATAAGTGCTCTAAAATACATAAAAGATGCATAGGCAAGTTTATCTCATCACAGATAAGAAAGAAAATCTACCCCTCTGTTTTCTGACATTACAATCAGTACATTACAATCCTTCTTTCTCCCTCAAGATCATAGAGACCTTTCTTATAAGGCACTTGTTGCACTCTCCTTTTGGAGGCAAAGTAAGTCATAGTGAAGTGAGGAGATCTTGATAGCCTCACATTCTGATTGAATGTCCTTTTCTAAGGTAAAGTCTAAAAGAAGCTCCTTTCAGCTGTTTATGCAGCTTTGCAGGGATTCATAAAGTACAAGACGAATGTCTGTGGGGGCACAAAGTATGTTATGCAGCTACTGTAGCAATGATGACATCAAGTCAAGGGGAGTGTGATAGGCCAGGAAGACCAGACCTTGATATATCTTTGGTTACCAAAGCACCGAGGAATTATAAGGCCACATCCACAGCATTGATTTTTTTCCCTCCCTTGCTGGGGAAGGCTCACAGGGAGGGATGTGGATATGTCTGTTAAAGAAGGAAGAGCCATAAATGATTCAGTGCTCTTTCATCTCCACCGTGAGTATCTGCACAGAGGGAGAGCATACCAGCCTGGGAATAACAGTTTATGAGATTTACATCCATAGGCTGTTGTTGAAATTCCAGCCCTGCTGGAGCAGATATTTGAAATCCAACTTCTTTGGATTTTAAATTGGCCACTCTTGCTTATTTTGATGTAATATCAATTTCCCAATAAGATACTTTCTCTTCCATGTTTCTCAAGAGCATTTCAGGCCTTAGACACTGTTACAACCCACAAGCCTAATAAGCATCATTTACCATATACAGGACGACCTGCAATAACAATGCTGTTGGGAATCTGAATGCAACAATTCAGTCTGTCTCCTGCTATGTGACAAACAACATGTAATCATGGGGCAGTTGTAATGAGATAGCTACCGGCTGCTCAGGTTATGTATGAACGGGATGGGAAGGCTAAAAGGGTAGTTTGAGGCTTCCTGATGCAGAAGAAGAGTGCAAATACTAGAAGTTTAATTTCAACCCTGAACATACTTAGGACCAGCTCAGTTTGCTATAGCTGATGGAAGGGTGATGTAAATTCAGGATTCTTGGTGATTATTTTACATCTTTTTTCTGCAGTAAATATTACTTTATTATGGACCATAACCATTGACCATAACAGAGAGTAAGGGCAGAAACACAGTCTCTCTGCAATAACTTAGAGAAATGCAAGCAGGACGCTGGGCTAGAATTTGAAAACCTCTAATATTTCAGTCCATGCTGAACTTGTAACTAACTTTTAGCCTAAGAAAGGCCTGTTTGTTTCCTACAATCCTCCCTGTCTTTGTGTTGTATGGCTTTTATTGTAACTATTGATATGTCACATATATATATATATATATATATATAATGGATGGGTTTACTTAGCCTAACTGTGTCTTTCTGTAAGATGTAGATTTTCACACAGTGAAATTCATCTGCCCCTTACATGAGGGTTTCCAGACATTTTTCTCTTTGTTTTCCAAGGGTTTGCATATGTCTGAATCTTTTGGAGTCTTACAAAAGAGTTGTCAGTGGGACAGCTTCTAGAACTTATTCCAGGTGTCCAGGTCCAGTGTCCAAGGCTTAGAAATACTGGGGTTTTCTGTGATCTCAAATGAAAGACGTTGACAACTTTAAAGGATTTTTTTTTTCATAGTTGATTTGTCAGTAAAAGATATCTAAGGCTTTTATGCTCTTTAATGCTTGAATAGTTTGACTGGGTACCTCAAGTTCTGTTTCCATTTTGTCCTCCTTGTAATTGAAGTTCTCATCCAAGGACTCTAAGTTAGTCTGTGGGTTCAGTGAGTAGTATTAAACAAACCAGTGATTCAGATACATACTACAGACTATGGCTCTTCACTTGTTCATTCAGTGGAGCCTCCTGCAGAGACATCTGCTTATTAACTTATGATGAGGTGTGTGGATGGAAAGGTTTCTTCTGCTGTTTCTAAAGTGGTTTATGCTATTCATACAAACCTTTTCTGATAGATTTCATAAGGGATTCCCTCTCCTTCCTTATCTAGGTCTTTAAAGTTGCAGTTGTTATCAGTGCTCCAAGTTTTCTGTCTCTTTATTTGATTAGCATGACTGATTCAGCTGGGACTGTGATGGTAGAGGTCATTCATCCTACAAATATGCTTAGCTCTTTCTCATATTAAGTATTCCATATCACATCTTCTTTACCAAAAGGAATAGCAGAAGCAATTTAATTTTTTTTTTCCAGAGAAGAAATTGTAATTGTTATGCTGAGGGTATATCACAGAACTTTTTTTTTATGTACTTTTTCAATTATTATGATCTCATTTGTCAAATAGATGGTTGGCTTGATGCAACCCGTATGAAATCAATTTTGGACTGGCGTAAATCTGGGTATTTAGAATAGTGGATTCCTGTTCTGTACTAGGATTGGATTTTGTCATAGTTATCCGTTTGTTCTTGCTATTGTATGTCTTTACTAGATGTGGGAAAGAGTCTGCATTAAGTTTAAAAATGGAAATCTTAGTTACCGCTGTATTTCGTGAGCTGCTTAAATGGCATAAGTAAATCAAGTCTAGCTTTTCTCACAAAGCTAAAAAGGCCACAAGTCATTTGAGAAACGCAGCATTAAAGTAAAAAAAGAAAGTCTGACTGATACAACATGAAATAGTAAAAGTATTAGACCAAGCCAAGTCTTAAACTTCATATTCACTCTCTGTGGTTTTTTAAGTACTCCTTCTACAAGCAGCTAGTCCTCTGCTGCTGAACTGTCACATTGTATCTTCTTATTTGTTCCTATATGACAATAGTGTGCTCCACAAAGAAATCTGATTGGTAGTGCAGGTTAAATCACAGGCCAATGCAAAAGTCTGGCAGTTTTATTTTGAAGTTCTAGATCACTTTGATATTGACAGGGAATAAAAGATAGGGCTTCAAATTCTACCTTGGGTTTAAGTAAATATGAATTCTAATCTCATCCACGTATTTGAGGTTGGCTTAGAAAATACCATAATTTTGCAAAAGTTATAAACAATCGTAATTTGTATAAGATTTTCAAGCATTTCTAGTGATATAGAACATAATTCCTAGGATCTTATCAATATAATTACTTTTTTATGGTCAGAAATTTATCGGGCTTTTTGGATGTTGGTTTTTTTTTTTTTAGAATGCAGATAGGAAGCTTTGCAGGTGCAGAATAACTGCTTCCTGGAGATGGAAATATTTTATTGTAGGTTACTGATTCCCTGATACATTGGTTGTAAAAACAATCAAAGTGAA
The DNA here is from genome assembly GCA_013397135.1 of Pachyramphus minor. Taxonomy (NCBI): domain Eukaryota; kingdom Metazoa; phylum Chordata; class Aves; order Passeriformes; family Tyrannidae; genus Pachyramphus; species Pachyramphus minor. Next base: position 1,426,544 of record VYXB01007043.1, read on the forward strand.
TCAATCAAAAAAAAGTCTTAAAATCTGGAATGAAAAACAGTTTTCCCCTAGCTAAAAGTACACACAGTAAGGGCACAAGTGCTAAGTTGCTTGAAAGGAGAATAAAGATCAGAGAGTCTGTTCAAATGTGTGCTGCAACGACTGAGCACACCCTGCAACTCATCTCATTTAATCCTGGGAAGCATAAGGACTGCACATCAGTTTTAACTGCAGCTTATCTTGACTCTCAGAGTGCATTCATCCCATGTATTCTCTTTAACATCTGTCATATGGTTATGTAAAAGTTTCCAATGTCATGCCTGACTGCTAATCTTGGATCAGGGTCAATTCCAGTCATTGTTCTTTGCAGCGAGAGTAGAGTTGCTGTTACCTTTGTGCATCGTCAAGCCTAACTAATGAATTATACTCATTTTTTCCTAATTCTTATTTTATATAGGAAAATTCATTCAGAATATGATATTATCTGTATGCAAAAAATTCTGAACTTTAAACAAATACTTGAAAACACAAAAGCAGACTGAACACAATGCAGTATGATTAGTTCATTCTTTTTCTTGGCTGCTTGTTTGTTTGAATATTAGAAACTTCAACTTAATCACAAAGAATACTTGTGACCGACATGCCAAGTCAAAATGAACAGTGACTGAGATACCAGGAATTGTTCTCAGAAACTATGTAATGAATAATTAATACAGTCTAGAGTGTGGAAATATGTACAAAAGCAATTCAGTGCTAGAAATAGCAAAGAAAAAAGGCTGACCCACACATCATACTGCATTTCTAGAAAGACTTGATGCTGCCACGGTAAGAAAAGCTAGTAGATTTAACAGCTGTTCACTCTCATTCCAAAATCCAAGTTAGAAGCCTGAACAAGGTGTCACTTTCCTCCTCCCTTGTGACAAGTCCAGGTCTAACCCCTGGCATTTGACATGAATTCAAACCAGGGACCTGCAAGTTAAAACTATGAACATATACATGAGCTGAGCTGAAACAGCCAGCATGCTTTGCAGAGTGTTGCATAAAACTCACATTCATGTGGACAGTCAGTGATTGTACGATTCAGTTACTGTGACATTCTTTGATAAATGCTAGTGTAAAGCTAACCAAAAGATCCATTTTTAATTCTGAAAGAAATATCACCATTTTAAAGTTTCAGTTTGGATCAAGAAATACAAATTTTCAGGGAAATACAAATTATTGGAAAACTATAATTTGACATTTAATATTTTAATATTAAATTTTACTTTACAATACAAGTCAAACTGATTATTAAGGAAATGCCAAACTAATTAAAAAAAAACCCAAAACCAAAACCAAAACAAAACAGCAGACCCATTGATTCTGGAAAAAATATAACTGTTTCACTCAGTATGAAGTAACAATTTTCCAAATCATCTTTCATTATGCCAGCAGTAATAAAGCATTTTGTGACATTACTACATTGTGAAGTGACATAAAAATAATAACAAATATACAGAAGGTGAAAATGCCTGACCTATTATGATTTGTCCACAGGAAGTAAAAATGAGTGTCATCTCACCATGTTTTTTATGAAACTATGGTTCAAAAAAAATCTTAGAGGTGCAGTTAGAAACAGCTAAAAATGGTTAATGGTAGACATTTGGGTGCAGTGCTGACGAGGCCACTGAATATTTTGGTGGCTCCTTGGTCTCTCTTCAGTGTTGGTAGATCTGACTAGTTTGTGAATGGGGGTGGGGGGAGGGGGAAGTTTGCTTAAAAATATTTAACACAGAGCGTAGCTTTTCTACACAAAATAGAAATACGCTGTGGTATTGCTTTAAAAATTCATAGATAGATTAGATAGATAGATAGATAGATAGATAGATAGATAGATAGATAGATAGATAGATAGATAGATAGATAGATGATAGATATGGATGAGAATGTATTTTTTCATCCATTTCAGCCTGTCATAGGTGCAACCTGCCTCTACATAAGTATGTCCAAAGAGGATAGTGAGGAACAGGACTGAAACCTCCTTGTAGTCGTGCAGCAGTCAGGTTAATCTTCCAACAAGCTCATCCAGGACAGCCACATCAGAGTCCCAAAAAAGCCTGGAGGGAGAGGGAGCTCCTTATCTGACAACCTGTAGTGTCAAATAGCGACACATTACAAGTATATTCTCCAAGATTGTACCGAGCTGGTTCCAGACATGCTGTTCTAGTAGCTCAAGAGATGTTTTACTTGAACCCACACAGCTACTACTGGGTTCTCCTACTGCATTGCTACCCCCTCTTTTTTCTCGTTATTACTAGTAAATGACTATTGTCCCTATGCAACTTTGAGAATTTTTTTACTGTCTTTCCATTACAATACTGTGCAACAAAAATTTATTTTAGCTTCTAGCTACACTGGGTTTGCTCCTGTGTTTTTGAGCTATTTTCCAGTCTCTCCCACTTCCTTTTGGGGCCAGTATGCAAATCCAGGTTTTGTAACTGCTCGCTCACTCATTCTCCCAGTTCATCTCTTTGTGTGGCCCCTGCTGGCTCTCAGTTCACTGTCTGTGAGTTAAATGATCGCTGCACTGACACATTCCTGTGCCTCTCTTTGGGCAGCCCTTGTGTTTGCAGGCATGATTTTCCTCAGTGAGCAAATGACACATTTAATCATAACAGTCATTGCCGTTTTCAAGACCTATAGTGCAGGCAACATGCAAAGCAGTGTCTGTGATTGTATCCTGGTTTAGTCATTCTGATTTTCCAGCATCAACAGATAAACCAGACCTCTTAATATTTGCATTTCTTTCCTTAAATAGTGTTTACTTGTCAAAACTGTAAAATGACAGACACAAAGAAAACAAAAGACTTGCTATGTTGATTTCACTGCGGAATTCATCAGCCTAGTGTGAGGCTGAGAGAATGCGCTCCTTTTATATCAATTACTAACATTTCATTGTGTTTGTTTATTTAAATCATGCTATTTTGTTTCAAAAGAGCAAATCTAAAGTCTGTTTATTAGAAACAGTAATTATACAGTAATCATATTGCTTATGATTGGTTAGTGCTTGCCCTCTCTCTCATAATTATCATTACAAGTGAAATGAAAGCACTAGAAACCTCGCTTATTTACTGTGCAAGAGGTAAAGTCCTTTGCAAAGAGGTAAAGAAAGGGATATAAATCAAGTGGACATTAAAGCCACAGTGTGTTTGAAAGTTCCTGCCTGCTTGTCTTGGACTTTTCTTTTTTAAAAAAAATTTGAAAAAGAAATCTAAGAATAAGAGGCATCAAAGTGGGGTAGAATTAACTCCTCTCTGTGATTATTCAGGAAGAGGGCTTATTATCAAGTGGTAGAAAAATAGAAATTTGTGCATTTGTCCTTCATGGATTCAGCTATGGAATCCTTTAGCCTATGTCATCCATGGACATAGATGAGTTTCATAAGATAGGTTTCATAAAAAGCTGTATGAGGTTAGCATCCAAAATCATCTTTAGTGAGAAAATAAATTTTATTTGTGACAATTAGAAAAAGTTCTGAGTGAAAGCAGAAAGTGGAGGCTTTTCAATTAAGGAGACTATGTCCCAGTTCTGAGTCTCACACAGAATCTATGAAGGTTTTACAAACAAAGAGTGTTTAGAGTAAGTATTCATTGAATGATCTTAAATAATAATCTCTGAAAATTATGCTTTACCCAGAGACAATAGATAGAAATAGAGATACTGACTTCAATTTAGAGAAATCTCTTCTTCAGATTCCTTGGAAAAGAGCATCAGCTGCATTTGGCACAGCTGGGGAGAGGGTAGAAAATACGCCTGTCAATCATACATGTAATTTCTGATATTCAGGATGTTCCAGGACCACTTTGAACCCCAAAGTACTTTAAATGAGCATCATAACTGTTCTAGCTCATGCCTTGCCCTGAGACTTCTTTTTAGCCCCCAGGGGTCTTTGTAACTTTTCTGACAGATTGCTTTTTCTGGGCCATCTATGCAAACAACAGACTTCCCACATTCTGAAAGACTGTGTAGAGACCAAATCTACCCATCAATAAAACACAAAACAAGTTGAAAATGGTCACGGAATTTGTATTCTAAAGGAAAAACAAAAAAAGGCAAAGCAAAGCTGAAGCATTTCCAAGCAACAGAGCCAGACACTGCCATGTTTTGTAAAGCATTCCAATCCTTAAACTAGGGCAGAAAACTAGTGAACAACAGAGGTTTGAGATCAATATATAGGACATAACTTTAATGATAAATAAGACATGAAAATCAATTATAAACAATTAAAATATACTAAAAGCTATGAATCAAGTGAATCAGGTCCGAGCAATGTGATTACTGGGGACAAATGATGGAAAATGAGAGAGTACAAATTGACTGGAAAATACAATAGTCCCCCAAAATAGATTTTTTAATTTTATATGAACAATAATGACATTTCAGAATGGAATATGGACATTCACTATTCATGATGTTATTTGAAGGAAATCAGGAAGTACTATAATAAATTTTTGACAACTGGTTAAGTAAACAAAGTTTTTAGAGTATGAGAAACTTTGGATATGGTAAATCTCTCAGCAATGAGAGGGAGAGGTTTGCTCTGAGGGAAAAAAAGTAGGATAAAGAACTAAGAAGATGAGATTTTTAAAGGTATATAGAAACTACAGTCATCCAACGTAATCTGTGGAAAATATTGGTGATTAGAGAATATGTAGTGTGGGACTTCAGCTTTAATAAAGGCAAATGATGTCTTAGTGGACCTATTTAATCTGTTTTCCAGGTACCTGTGCCTGGGCCAACAGAATTGTGAAATGTTTCTCTTGCACTCGGCTGAACTCAGCTGCCTGTGATTAAAGCTTTGCTCTTTCCGTTAGGTTGGAAATTGTCTCTGAAACCTAATGATATGGAGTAACATGTTCATATGGATTACTGGTGATGCCTTTATGTTGACTCAAATATGTAAATCAGGATCATTGTTAACAAGGGGTTGGTTAAGTTCATTACTGTATGGGTTTTTTTCCACTACAAGAGTACATTATCTTAAATTTTTTGCCTCTCAGTAAGTCGTGACTTCACTGGGGGTTTATATTGAAGAAGCAGTTTCTGTTTCCGCATTCCTTTGATTTTAATGAAAGCAAAAGGACTAATACATACTATTGCACTTCTACTCTCTAATGCTGTTCTGGCACATCACATTGTATTCATATTTTTATGAATACTTTAGGATTAATATAAATATAGGATTCGATCAGTGAAAGTGATAACAGATAGGTTGCTTCTTCGCACTGATTTTTTTTTTTCCTAAAAATTCACTGTGGGGATATTTGTAGTTAGCATTTGCATGGTGAGAAACGCTGACTTAGAAAATTGATAGACATTCATGGCATGTGAAGACCTTCCCTAAATCTGGATTTTGCCATTGTTTCCACCACCAATGTAGCAGCAAGGTAGAAGTCACTGGCAGCAGTAATATCAATATTAGCAATAGTCACAACTGAAAGACAGTTGAAAGAGGGTAGAGGGGAATGACATTGGAAAACCAGAGTTGGCAGCCACCACCTCAGCAGGAATGTTTCTCCCCTGTCTTTTGAATGTGGAAGAATTTTACAAATTTTTATTTTCCTGTTGTTGTATTATGTAGTTAGAAGCTTTACTCCCTGCCCCTCTCATTGATTAAAGAGTCATCAAAGGGTGTGGTAAGCTTTGTAAATGATTGATAAGAGGTCTTGAAATAGCTGCTTAAAGCATAGGTCTATATGGATGAAAATGAAATTATTTCAGAATGGAAATACCTAGCCCTTAACTAATTCTCAGTAAAAATCAGTTCACATACCTTTTTTGATAATCTTGTTGTATAAATATAAATTATCCACCTGTATTTTAAAAACTTATTAGTGGTTTTGAGAAACATCCTCTTTGTGAATACTAAGACACTCAGAACCATTTGACACCTCTTAAAATATGAGCTGCTTTTAATGGCTGAGTATGCAGTTACACTTATTAATATGTCCATGACTTACACAATTATAGCTGCTCTATCAGGAACCTCTCCAGATTAGAGGACTGTTCGCATAACACCAAAAAGAAATGGATATAAGGTTTTGAATGTGTTACACATTTGTCACTTGAATGACTTATGATTAAGGTGTTTTATTTCAATTTTTTCTCCTCCTTATTGAGACCCTAGAATGAACCATTGTAACAGACTAAGAGATTCAGTTATTAAGATGTTTGAAATCAGAATTATTACTACCATCCTTTATGTGATCTTCTAATGAAGCCTCCAGTGCCAACACTGGAAATTTTCTTACCACGGGCATACATTCTAACAAGAACTAGGTTATCATACTTTGAGACTGAAGTTCAAGGAGAAATAAAAATTAATTTCATCAGCAGTTCTCCGGTTCTTTCTGTTATAATTACCCTATTTTGACACAATATCCCAAAGATTAAACTGTCACTGAAATTTTAAGTTAGATGTTTTCTATTTGTAATATGAATGTTATCTCTCAAATTTACCACAAATTATCCTTCAGGGAGCTATAGCAGATTATATTTGGATCTATCCCAGCTTGAATAATTGGTTAGGCACATGGTTAAGTTCGTCCATCTTCAGCAAAGTGTTTCAGCACATGCTAAGGGCTCGGGGAGGACAATGAGGTATTAGTTGTGTGCTAGTGGCTACATTTGAAAGTGATGTTTGTGCTGGTGTACCTTGCTAGAGGTGGTCTGAGGTAAATGAGTAGAATGAAATTCCTCTCTCATTCTCTGGGGTTGAAAATTGTGCAAGTTTTGCACAAAGGAAAAGGAAGCCACAGAATAGAATCCTATTCTCTGTAACCCATATGAACAAAACAGACTACACTATATCTTTATATTACATTTCACTTCAGCTCAATCTTCTTGCTAATTTCCATATACAGTTTATGTTCAGTAGCTGAAATCAAAATATGTACTTTAATGCTCTTTGAAGTTGGTATTTAAAACAATAACAACAAGAATAATTGAGACAACAGAAGCTCAGTTTTTAAATTTAACAAAATAACTTACAAAAGGACAACTTTGTTTTGACTGGTGAATTTCTCTGAATGAGTTAATCCTTCCAGATACTTTACTTACTTTTCTTGTTTTAAGATAATGTCTTTTTATCTACTGAGCAAGCTCCTCTTTTCCTTGTGGAGGAATGTCTCATCTCTGTTGCAACAGAGTTGTAGAAGAATACATTTGCATTAAAAATACAGTTTTTGCTGATAAGTTTCTTCATTTAAAACACATAAGAAAATGTAGACCATTGTATATGCCCTTTTTTCACAGGTTAATTATAATGACTGGCCTACTAAAATCTTTACAGAGCAGAAAGGAACTCAGTATAATTTGAAGTGACAAAAAAACCTTCATCTCTGCAGACAGAAAAATTCATTTTTCTCTAGTCTATGGCTAAATATTAAGTAACTTTCATAGATAATTTTACTAATTCAAAAGAAGAAAAATGAAAATTTCAAAATGTTTCTTCCATCAGCATGCCTTGTTTGGGGCACAGGACAGATGTATCAGTAGTTCAATTTCTGTCCCTGGCTCTATTTACAGATTTGCTGCCCATGTCATTCTGTCTCATTGTTTCATTGTCTTTTTTTTTTCTTCATGAACTTAATTTAAAAGAAAACAAGCTACCAATTGTACAGTCATCTTTTCTACCTACTCCAGAAGAAACAAGTGTTGTATAATGATGGCCTACTCTGCAATACACTTCTAAAAGTCCATTGCACTGGCAGTAAGGCACTGTCTGGCCACCCCAGCCCAGCCCGGCTCACCAAAAGATTCAGGAGTTGGAGCCCAAGAGAGTCACAAACTACTAGTATTATACTCTGAGAATGAGACTCATCAACACTATGTTCATTTCTTTGCTCTGAGGGAGTATCAAGACTTAGAAAACCCTTATGAAACTTGTGTCAGTAATTTATGTTAATTACTGATATTTTAAAGCCAAACTTACTGTTAGTTAAATGTCATGCAGCTCCTTTTCCTTTGGTGGTTTTTTATTCATAGGAACAGAGATTATGGTCCATGATGTTCTTGAAGCTAGCTAAAATGACAGTTCATGCATAACTCAAAAACAGTTTCTTTAATCAAAAATCCGGGATTACTTTTCTGCCCTGGGGACTGACGACTCATTATTGTCCTAACAGAGCATGTGTAACTCAAAACTTGACTTAGATTCAGACATAGCCTTTGTTTAGAACCTCCCACAACACTAACATCTGTTCTGTTCAGTAGGATTTTTCCATTTGGATTCTGAACAGCTCAACCATCAGCTGTCTCTGGACCTTCTCCAGAGTTATGCTGCCAGTAGCATGCAGTGTCCACCTCTCTGCACCTGTCTGCTGCCACAGCCCAAAGTGGGCACAGGACCAAGGCAGTGCCTTCTAGAGCAGAGCAGGGCATGGGCCACAGGCCAGGCTGAGGTTTGCAGTGCCCTGCACTAGCAGGAATTCGCCAGGAGGGAGATGTGGCTCCCCCTGAAGTCATCACAGACCCATCTGGTGACAAATCCCTGAGCAAGTTGTGGTCCAGTTTCTCTTCTGATCCATATTAGGATGTTGATAACCTCCATACACTAAAGTATACTGTCACAATTATTTTGCCAGTGGTATCTACACAGCACATTTGGGAAACAGGGGTTTAAACAAGATAAAATAAAGCCACCTTGAAGAGAAAACACTTGCTTGAGAGAGTGTAATTGGAAACCTCTGAAACAGCAGCTAACTATCTAACTGTGAGCAGGTAGCTTTTAAAAATATTGTAAATAAAATCTAGTAATTGCTGTCACTTGGACCAATGACCTAAAAGTTTGCAAAACCTGACTCAGTTTTCCATGTACTAGTGCACTTGCACTATCATCTTTCCTGAATTATTCACTTGTGTTCAATAGCCCAGCCCATAAGTCTGTCTCTGTTCTGCTTGCTACTGTACAAACATAATGTAGAGAGAAGTTCTGGTTTTGGAGTGACCACTAACATTAAAATATATAGAATATAGTTAACTTCCTAGAACTATTTTAGTAAGTGAATCTGTACAAATTCTTTAAGAATCATGTAACTAGTAAATTTTTAGGAACAATTTCATGCTAATTCTTTAGAGTTCCTAATGCTTTTTTTGCCATGTGCGCTTTAAATTCTCTTTGCAGCAGCCTATCTCTCATCTCAAAAGTCTTCTTTAGGAGCTAATGTTAAATGTGTTCATAAAAACTTCTACATAATGCTGCTAATGAATACTTTTATATCTCTTATTATTCACTTGTAAAAAGCTTGAAACCATAGCCCAGATAAGAATATCAACTATGCAAAGTGTGGGATATATTTTCTTGGGTTTTTTGGCTGTAAACAGTTGCTCAGTTCTCATAAATGAGTGTTGGTGCCCAAAGACGTGTAGAAATATGCATAACTTCCTTAGATCTGGATACATTTGCTTCATGTAGGTGCTTTTTTTCTTTATAAATAAAAAGGTGTGTTATGGCAGAAACATCTGAGATAAAACAAAGCAAAAGAATTATAAAACATGTAAAAATATAGGTCTGAATCTCTATGACCTTTATGAAAATGAGACACAATATAAAATAGATGTGAGGGGCTTCAGTCTGAGTTTAATATCATTTACCTTGGTTTAAAGGATTCATCAAAGCCCATGGCAACAGTGAGTTGTTTCTACTGTGTTTGTTTAGGAACCTGTTTGAGAATAAAATAGGATGCTTTGTGAGGTTTTGAGAGTTAGGAAAGAGAAATTCTAAATTTTGCTCCAAGATCTTGAGTGTAAGGTGATTCAAAGTTTGACTAATCAATTTAGTAAAAAGCAATTTATGTTTTTAATTAATGCCACTGTTCAGACCCTTGACAGAAATCTTTTGGAGTGGACAAAGACACTCTTTATAGACATGTCCTTAATTTTATTTTTTTTTCAAGTTACTTCAGCATATAAAGTGTGTTAACTCCTGTTTCCATGGACTCTCCTTTTAAACAATAAATGGCAGAATAGTCTGGAAAATGAGTATTACTACTAGCCTGCAGTAGCCTCTAGTGGCCTGAGGCAACTGGTCGTATGCAAAATACAAATGCTGCGAGCACCCATGACTTTCCCTCTTTAGCCACACAGAAGTTAAATGTATATTTTTACCTGCTGTATTTGTGATAGTACTTAGTCGGAGGCTAGTGTAATGCAAGAGAAAAGAAAGTGTATGTACATTTTCTGCAGAGCAGGAAAACATATCTGAATTTAAATTCCTGTTTGTCATGCTTAAACATTAGCTACAAAGCCTTTTGTAAAGATATAGTCAGCACATCAGAATGGATGTTTATTCTGAGTGAGTCAGAATGGGTGAGCACCAGAGTCTGGATGCTCATGGCTTTCAGGTCAACCCGTTTATATCTAGCTAGAGTCTGAAAGATCCCTGAAACACATTGTTGATGGAAAAAACCCCAAACTTCTTTTTATGCCTTATATTAAAAGTATTTTAAAAATTAGCACTATGAAGATGCCATCACAAGTGCTAGGCTACTGTTCATAACAGCAAAATTAACATTTTCTAAAACAATGCAAATCAGACTGTGAGGAAATCAATGAGCTGGTCTTAATAGTAATTTAGAATTCAATATTGGAGTATATTTATGAGATTGTGTCAAGAATATTTAAACCTTTGTCTGACATCTTCCTTGTATAGATGTTGTAGAATCATTGAGACATATGTACATACTACACACTTTCACAGTCTATAATGAAAGGATAAAAGTCTTGTCCATCTCTTAGTTACCTAAAAGCATAAGACAAAAAACAAAAATTAAAAAAATGAAAGATGCAAAGCATAAACAAGTATTGGACAACTTTCAGGATGGTAACCTCAAGATTCCTGATGACTTAGAACAATAATCAAGAAATCAGCAAATGCTGTTTCAAAGCACTTAGCTAGTGGTTTTCTTTCAATAGAGAGAAATGGGCTGAAGACTAGGGAGGAATCTCTCTCAAAAAAATAATTACTTTATTCAAAGCTGATTTGGTCCTGGATTTCTGGAAATTCCACTTCCCTTCACAGAGCTTGTTGAATTGAAAAGCAAAGCTTCTCCTCCTTATCCTTAATTCCCATGGTTTATGGGTATCACTCTCTCTCTCTTATTGCATTTCCACCCAGTCCCTTCAAACAAATTAAGTGTGAACCCTGAAACTATACAACTCATTCCAATAAGGTCTAAGATTCATCAGTCATTTGTTTTATTAACATGATATAGATTTTTTTTTTCCTTGAAGTCAAGTTTTTCTCTGTAGAGTCACAAGCAAAAATGAGAGTTTGCTTTGATCAGTTACAGTATCCTCATCAAGAACCTGCTTTTCCTTGAACTCCAAAGAAGCTTCCCTCCCTCTACTGTATGTATAGGATCTGGAAAGTAATTTCTCACTTCATCACGTGAGTTAGGAGACTAAAGTGTAAAGTGCTATGAATGCTCTCTGTCTAACACAATTTTACACAAACGCCACCTCAAGTTGTATTTAGCTAACAGACTAAGCCCCAACAACAACAAGTCACTCTCTGGGTGCCCATCAGTAAATGAAAGTGTTAGTACTGTGTAACCCAGCTGTCATCTTTCGTCTTGCCAACAACAATAAATAATGAGTACTTTGGAACTAATGCATAAATCAAACTTCTTGTGTTTTATAAGAATTCATCTTGGTAGCAAAAGGTTTCTACCCATGGGGGAAAGAAAAAAGAGAAGGTCACCTGAATTCTGTATTTCTATGTAACTTTTTTGTTTTATAATCATGAATGCCCCAGGCTTTATGTTATAATTTTAAAGGAAAGATGCATCTCAAGGAAAGAAGGGAAGGGAAATTATGCCAGGGTGCACTTTCATTATTACTTTCAACTAATATAAATTCACAGAGATACCAAAAGGGGTAGCTCCACTTTTATTGCGTGTGTAATATCTTCTCTTCTGTCAACACACAGCTCTGTGAACAGAAGGATCAGGTATCAATCCTGAGGAAAACTATCCCTTTGCAGTCTTGGATTAATTTTCATTCTTTCCTTTTGAATCCTGGGTAATCATAAAACCACAAATGTTTACAGGAGAAAAGTAGCAGGCATATGCAACTGAAGAACAATGAGGGACCATTCCTTTTGACAGAAGAATGTACTTGGACCAGTTTTAATTGAGAATTAAACTGTTTCCTTGGATAAAGGAATTATAAGTAAGAGTTAATCATCTGAGAAGACTCCATTAATGTCCATGTTTACATGAGGAAACATACTGGCTTGCCTACTTCAGAATAACTGCTCTAGAAGAGTTAACTGTGCAGCCTTCCTGTCCCAAAGTTGAAATCACTGTCATCTTTGAAGAGTTACTCCAGAATATTATAATTTTTAATACATCATCTCCATGGAAAATTATTCCAGAAAAATTGTGTTAGCCACTTTCCTCAGAAAACAAGAGATAAAATTATAGTTTGGCTCATAAGGAGTACTAAGAATGTACTCAGCATTGATTTCCTTCTTGAACAGTTTGAAACATTCAGGTCGTTTACATAGTGTAGATAGAACAAACAAGCATTTTCTTGCTTAACACTTGATAACTCCCCTTTGCTCTTTTCCGTTCTGCTGAATTGTAGATGGTTGGTCTAATTGTTTGACAGGGGAATCAAATGTAGTCTAATGCTTAAGAATCCCAGGAACAGGTCTAGTGATTTAGTATTACATATAAAACCATTAATGCAGCTCCACACCTCAGTAGAGCTGTAGTTCCCAACCCATAATCCTTTTTAAGACTGGAATAGAGTGACCCAAATGCAAGCACACCTCAGTGCTCAGATTTTCAAGTTGCTCTGTTACTTATTAGCATTATGTGAAGGAAAGGTCAAAGTGGTCTGGATTGTATAAAACACACACTTTACCACTGTGATTTCACCCAGTCCTTCATTCAAATTCAGTCAAACCTTTTTTGAGTTAAAGATACTTTAGCTTATTTTCTTTTCTCTTCCTTTTTTTTGTGTTCTTCTTGGATCTTAGAACAAAAAATAAAAGTGATGAAAGTGCTAGGATGGATCTTGATTCCTGGTGGCATACAGGAGTCTCTAGAAATTGCATTAATTTTCTTTGACTTAAGAAAGTCTGGAATGTGTGGTCCCTGGATTCCCTTGGAGTGAGGTATGAATCAGATTTATCTGCTAGATAGCATGTCTGGTTTGACTGGGAAGAAAATTCTATGTTCAGAAATGTTTTTCCACCTCCTTTGATTTTCTAGCAAGTCTTGAGGAAGTTTCTCTTTTTTTCAGAAATAATTTAGCTTTAATTTAAAAACTTGAAAAGCAAGGTTCTAACTCCTACACTTGGAAGATGTGATTGGAAAGCTTGGAAAATGAGATTACCCATTGATAAAAACTAATAGGTTTTTAAGCTAGTTCAAAAATAACAACTGAAAAAAACCCTCACCATTTTGAGGCCTGGCTCACATTTTTATTATTTTATTATTAGTTGGGATTGGCAGAACTAGGAAGAGAAGTCTACAAAGATGGGATTACATATGTCCCAGATGTCCTCAGCCCTGAGTGGTTGATGACTTTATCTAAATATATCTCTGATATTCACAAGGAGTGACAGGATGATTCTGTTTTAAAAGCACAACTATGTCCCATAGCACTGGGAAACTGGAGCACTGGATTTTATTCTACTTTCCATATTTTAAAAATTAGCCCAGGCTTTTCCCACATGATATGCACAGGACACTACAGGTGAAGACAACGATCTCTCAGGAAAACATGGTCCTTTATCTTTGCATATCTCACTTACATTTACACAAAAGAGAAATAATCACTCATATTTCTGGATTGGTACTGAGTGTTGTGTGGATACTTTATGCCAAATATGATAGTGAGCCTTTAATCAGGATTGTGAATTTATTTCACAAAAACTGAGTATCATGGAATTCTTCTATGACAAATAATTATGTAGAATTTTTATAGGGGTATAAGATCATGACAGTGACTGAACCATGTAGCTCAAGCTGACTTGTGTAACCCAATGCCACAGAACCTTAACTTTAGCTGGTATTTTCATAAGTCCGTAACTTCCAAATTTATTCTATTTTTTTCATAATTATGGCAGTTGAATGTTCTGAGAAATGAGAGAAAGCCTGCACTGGATTCAAGAGTTCCATTTATAGTGTGTGAAAAGTTAATAAATGATTAGTGGATGTTCTAATAAATAATTATGGGTTGTTTATAGGAGGGTCAAATGTGACTCCTAACCATCTTTATCACTTTCTACTGATGTACATGGAACCATCTGCAATCATCCATAATCAACACAAAAACTACAAGAGCTTGCAATATGTGTTAAAGAATCTATGAAACACGTATTAACCCTTTCTAAACCATTCAAATGGATTTTTAACATGAAGTGTGACTAAGTTAAACTCCAGGTTCTGAATTTAAGCTCTGGCCTGTGGAGTGTCTTATGTTGACAGTGTATCCTTAAGACCAATATGTCACCCTAGATATAGAACTGTGACTCTTTCTTTGTGATTTTGTGCCTTAATGTCATTATTTGTGTGCTTTCTGTCTTCCCCTCTTCTAGCTATATGGGGAGTGATGCTTCAACAAATAATGGATAACATTCACAGCAGGAGGCTTCATGGTTTTGTTACAAGTCCTGGGTTATATCTGTAAAATGTTAAAACAGTGGTTAACAACCAGTTTCTTCAAAACAACTGAAGTTCACTAAAATGAGCTATTTAACTATTACTCAATTTTACTTTTGTTGCTGCCAGCTCGTTATATATAAGCATATGATGGTCAGATATTTTGTGTTAAATGCCTGCTCTCTCACCATTTCTGCTTTTAGAATTTCTCCCTTATTGCCCAGCAAGTGCAGTGGTACTCATGGCAGTCTAGAGCTCAACACCAGCGAAGTGCTTTAGTGTGAAGTGTGTGCGTATGGGCAGTGGGAGAGGTGAGAAATCCCTGGACCAGCAGGTTATGTGCCAAATTCATCCTGGGAGGAGGAGCTTGTGAATGAATGATGAGCTCAAATATAGGGTTAAGCAACTGTGCTGCAACTCCTTAACAGAGACATTTGAATCTCAGTTGGTTTGTCTTACACTGAAATGAACACACAGAAATATTCAGACTAAGGAATGCAGAGTTGGCTCAGGACTTTGTACTGTTGCTGTTGGTTAATAGTAATTCACAATAAGTTACAGGTTGTTGTACCACTCTAGTGATCACTCCCAGGCAAACGAGTTTCAAGCCAATTGTGCCTTCAAAGATGGCCTTGTGGGACCACTGCAGTAATTAAACAAAACCTCTGTTATCTTGTGAGCAGTGTGTGTTAGTGGTTTTAACTCCAGAGTTATCTGAGGGAGGCATTCTTTGTGGGGATTGCATTTCACAGTGCTGTTGATCAGCTGACAGCGCTGGTTTGGCTGTCAGCTCTGTACTATCTAGTCTCCTTTCCCACTGGGGCAGGCACTGTAAACTAGACAGTAGTGGCTTTCTCAGTCTGATACTTGTTTGATTCCATAGATTATTCTTTTACTTCACTACCTATAGACTGAGGATACAATTTCAGTGATTTTTAATTCTCTCATTCATAATATATTTCAGTGGAAGCTGGAGGAGTGAAAACTGAGTTATTTGAAAATCTCAAATATAGGTGGGGTTATCATGACTGAAACAGCTTCTGTGTGTTTACATATGTGAAATTAGTTTGATATGTTGATTAAATTCCTACTATACTGATTCAACATTATAAAATTGTGATGATGACTGACAGCAGCTAATATGTTTTTGATTGTCAGCTGTTGGAACAAAGTGGTTGAGTGGGAAAATATTATACTTAACTCTTAGCATTTTCTTTTTAGTTCAGATTTTTAATATGTAAGAGTACAGAAGTTTACAAAAATATTTGTTCTATACACAGAAGTTTTTCACCAAAGCATTGTGCCCATGTGTAGATGGCTGATGTATGAGAGACTGCATAATACTAAATGTCTTTTACCAGCAAGGAAATTAACTCCTATGTAGTGACACACTTTCCCCCCGCCGTTACCTACAGAACTGTTGCAATCTGAGGATATCTACCAGCTGTGTTAATGTCATTGAGGTTTTTATATTACTGTCTTGAATTATTTTTATATTCTGCTATTACTACACAAATGTCTAAGTCAGTTTTGACCAACTTGTACATTTATACTAGCAGCTCACAATTTCACTGTTATTATACTGCTATACCCTCACCCACACCACTTGAGCTTAAAATTACTAATGGTACTAGTAAACTATACTTCCACTGATATTTGTATCTAGGTGCAAATCTGAAAAGATAACATGAATTTGAGAACATCCTGCAAATTTAGAGCTAAAATTGCTTCTAGGTAGAATTATAACTAACTAGACGTGATTTTAAATGAGAGAACCCTTTCACTGCTGTGCAAAATGCCTGCCTTAGCCACTTGAAAATGGTGAACAATCACCATTTAAAAAAGTGCCTGCTTTTCTGGCATGCTAAGCACCTTCCCCTTTCACCATCTTTTAGAAACTGCGTAGAAACAAGATGCAGTGGACGTGAGAGGGACTTGAATGACAAGATGGTCTGTGCAGCCTTTTTGCACAGGTGTGAATTTTGACCAAAGGGCTGAGAATTTGCTCAAATTGCTTTGTAGTTAGGACAGACAGTTGTCTGGGATCTATTTCAAGAGAAGGAAAATTATAAATCGAGAAAATTTTACTTTTAAAATGATAGTCACAGCTTACATATTTCAGATAACAGATGCAGCTCTGCCCTGCAGCAAAGCCTTATTCTGCATATCATGTGATTTTTATATTGGGAATATATCCTGTTTAAAATTAGAAATGCCTGCTGCACCAGTTTTAGTGGTGAAGAAATAAAAGCCATTATTAACAGGAATGTTTGCCATACAATTTTCAGTCAATTAAGTTTCACTAATCAAATCCACATGACTTTAACCCACATACCACACCCCTTAAGCAGCAAGTATTAGCATATTCGAAGAACCAAAAGTCCTGATGAGTATTTGCACTGTGTTTGCTCAAGAATGTAATGGAAACTGGGTGAAAGAGCAAGAGAGAGAGACTGCTCCAAAGGATGTTGTTTAAAATTCCCATGGAATTTCAGAGAAAGGAAAGGTGCTACTCTCACTATCCTGGCATAACTGCAAGTTGGGTGATTGTGTACTGCAAGTTGTGTGATTGTGTCTTACTGTTTAAATTTCTCTTGAAATAGGTCTGAGGAGGGAATGTATGATATCATTTATAATGTGATATCATACATTATATATGTGATATAATTTTTGTGAAAAAAGACAGACACTAGGAAATGTCCAAAATTTCCATAAAATAATTAACTTTCATTCTGAATAATCTTTGTTCAAATATGAGTGGTGTCCTTCAGAGGTCTGTATTGGGACCAGTGTTATTTAATATCTTCATTATTGACATAGACAAAGGGCTTGAGTGCACCCTCAGCAAATTCGTGGATGACACTAAGCTGAGTGGTGCAGTTGACATCCTGATGGGATGCCATCCAGAGGGTCCTGGACAAGCTTGAGAAATGAGCCCATGGGAATCTCATGAGGTTTAACAAGACCAAGTGTGAGGTGCTGCACCTTGGTCAAAGCAACTTGGGGGATGGGGGATGAACAGATAGAGAGCAGCCCTGATGAGAAAGGCTTGGGGTTGCTGCTGGATGAGAGACTGGACATGACCTGGCAGTGTTCACTTGCAGCTCACAAAGCCAATTGTATCCTGAGCTGCATCCAAAGCAGTGTGATCACCAGGTCGGGGGAGGGGATTCTGCCCCTCTGCTCTGTTCTGCTCTGCTCTGGTGAGACCCCACCTGAAATGCTACATCCAGCTCTGGGGTACCCAGGAAGGACATGGGTCTGTTGGAGTGAGTCCAAAGGAGAGCACCAAATTAATTAGAGGGGTGGAGCACCTCTTCTATGAGTAAAAGATCAAAGTTGGGATTGTCCTTCGTGGAAAAGAGAAGGCTTCCAGGTGACCTAATTGTGGTCTTCCAGAACACAAGGAAGCCTACAAGAGAGACTATTTACAAGAGCATGTAGTGACAGGACAAGGGGGAATGGCTTCAAACTGAAAGAGGATACACTTAGATTATAGATTAGGAAAAAATTCATCACCGTGAGGGTGATGAGCAGTGGAACAGGGCCCAGAGAAGTTGTGAATGCCCCAGCCCTGAAAGTGTTCAAGGCCAGATCGGATGGGGCTTTGGGAAACATGATCTAGTAAAAGGTTTCCCTGCCCTGCTGAATATAGAATTATTTCCAAACCGAAAAGAAAATCCAAACTAAACAACAATAAAATCTGCTTCTTAAAGGGAGGAAACAAAATAGGAAAATGTATCAACTTCCATTATTTTTCAGACCATTAACTGTTTTATAACTTACTTGTGCCTTTATGACACACACTTTTTCACCTCAGTAAAAGATGAAATTGGTTGCTGCTGCTGTTGCTAGAGAAAATTTTAAAATACTGGTAATTGATTTTAAGCCTGAGCACAAAAAAAATCTGTGTGCTGCCTCTATTGAATTTTTTTTAACTTAGCTGATGTCTTACAAATATTTTAGTGCTATAATCTAGCGGAGCACAAAGGGTTTGGTCTGAGACAAACTAAAGCCACAGACAAAGTAAAAGGCCACAGAAAATGCTTGTAGCAGGTGTGATTGCAGTTTGTGTATAACCTGAACAACTTTGGTTCTTTGATAGTGACATTGGAGGACAGAGAGGCCAGCAGGGAATGTGTGCTTTCTGAGCTTCCTAACAGCACTCTGCCTCCTAACCAGGCACTAAAGACTAAGCAAAACCAGGTTAATTATCATAACTGTGGACAATATTTCCTCTTCTTTCCATGCCCTTTGGTAACATAAATTCAATATATTTAGCTAGCTGATACTGTAACAAAACATATCAAAATCTGTGCTGAGTAACAGCTTTGGAAAGTGATCAATCACCTATTTAAAAAAAAGAGTATTGAAAATGAGAATTAAAACAAAGAAAGGAAAGCCTTGTTTTCTTTCTTTTACTTTCTTCCTATTTACCCTGTTACTTCTTTCCTCCAAGTGCAGCTGTGACTGAGAACACCATAGCTGTTTGAAAAGACACACACTGTGGGATTTTTTTCCCAGCTTTGTTTTTCTGGAGCAGTCAGGCATTGGACAGGAACATTCCTGAAACTCCAGGCCATCATAGGTGGGCAGCAGGCAGTCAAGATGTCCAGTGTCAGGAGAAAAGCAGACAGAACAAGACTGAAAACTTGTTGAGACTAAGGCCCTTTTGGTTTAGCATCTGATCCAAAATCCACCTGCATCACAGAACTCTTCCAATGACAAGGGGATTTGAGTCAGGTTCAGGACAATAAGTACAACAGGCCCAGCAGTTGTTGGGAGAGGATACTTTCAAGGTCTAATTTTCCAGCTCTTTTCTGCTCAATAGCTGAAAATGGAAGTTGCTGATCTCAACTGAACTTGCCCATTGAGAATTTCCTGCTTGGCTTTTCAATGTCAAGCATGAATCTTCTTTAGTGGGCATGAAAGCAAGTAGATTTATTTGTTTACAAACTTCACTTCCCCAGCAAACAGTAGCTACAATGAATTTGTTGATCTAGGATATAATAAAACCTTATTATTATAAAGCAAAAGCCTTTCTTTTTTTTTCCCAGCAGTTAAAGTCCTGGCATGCAGTGCTCATTGTTTAACAAAGGAAATTATCCAGCTCTTCTTTCTTGCTTCTGTGTGGTCTGTCATATACTTCTCCAAAGAAAAGTGAATTGCAACTTGCTGTTCAGCCACAACATTGCCATAGTGTACCCCTTGGGAGGGATTATATATATTCAAACCAGAGAGAATCTCCTGCATTACTTTTTCCCCTCCCCTGTGACAACTCTACTTTCTAAATACAAGACGCTGTTCGAAGCAGGCTAGCTGTGGAGGCTGCTTTGATGTCCTGCCATCACACTGAGCTGTGGAAAACCTTCTTGTTGTCTTATGTAGGGAGCAGTTGAGGATATCAAAGGGAAGATGGGATGTTAAATTTTTATTGATGAATGTTTAATAGTTTGGGTTGTAAGCTGTCATGAGTAATGCAGTAAAAGGATTCATTCTGAATCTTACTGTTTGCCATACAGTGCCTGAAAGTGATTAGTCTTTAAAGAGTACAAATCTTTATTTTTTTTTCTTCAGCAATTTATTTGCTGCAGCAGATTAAAAGAAATCTATCATGATACTTAGGAGAGAGTCAAGTGGGCACATTAGGTTAATTCACCAGCCTCTCAGCTTGAGACTTGAGTTTAAATCAGATTTACAGAAAAAAAAGAAATGAATTTAGCGCTGTTTTCTGAAAACCAAAACTCACAAATATGACAAGTTTGGCCACATCCCACTGGGCTTATTAGGGTCATGTATCTCATGAGGTGCAATTTTATACCTCCTTAAACCTGAAATATATAAATCGAGCAATGTATAGCAACACTAGACACAGTCTCCAAGGATACAGCAGAAGATAGCTGAGGGGTGATCTGTTCCCCTTCCCATTACCCCCACAAAAAAACACCAAACCAACAAATAACTCTATTTTTCTGCCTGTTGGAACACAAAAGTTTTAAAATAAATGTAAAGAAAAACATTTTAACACCACTGCTCTCTTTTTCCTCACTCCCCATCGAAAAAATGTTCTGAATATAACACCTAATGTTATAACATCTGAATATAATATCTAGTGCACACAGTTTGAAAATAAACCAGACCAATATGTGGGAAATTTTGTGGAATGGGTTAAGATTCATATTATTATAGGTTAGTCCTGTAATTAAATGCTTCTAGAGACAAAGAGCAAACCAGGTGTATTTCTGAAGGAACTGAGAGTGTACGAGGGCCAAGAGAAAGAGGGTAGAGGGAGAAGGAGTGGAGAAATCACTGCAGGAGATTGCTTGACTTGTACATGTTTCATTACTCTGCCAGGAAATTATGGACAGATCGAATGGGCCTGGTAATTCTGACTGATGATACAGCTTTGGAAAATTCATAAATAAGGTTTGATTAAACATAAGCTCTAACCAGCTATGGTTTAAAACATATTAATTTACAAAGTTTTAGTGAAGTACAAATGCAATTGTGAGAAAGATGCAAGATACAACAGCCTTAGTTTCAGGCCCATATTTTTTTGAACTCTGTGAACATATAAAAGCTAGCATCATCCTTTAACTGATGCTGTGCTCTGCAGAGAGTGGTTTTCAAGATGAGGAAAAAAGATGAATATCCGTTATGATTCCTAATCAACCCTTGATCACAACTAATTTAGTGATTTTTGACAGCATGAGAAGCATTTGCATGCTGTGAATCCATATTTATCCAGTAAGAAATGGATTGAAGTACTCCACTCATGCCATCTTAGATTTCTGAGCAACCATCCGATGATTTTTGTTTGCTACAACCTGAGCTGGTTATGAAAAGCTTTCTCAGTTTGAGGTCATGTTAGTAATAGGTTAACCTCGTAACTATTGTCACTGTCAATGGCTTTTTAAAAGATAATTTTTTCTCTCAGTCATCCTAAAAATAACAGGAAACAATGATTTTTTTTAATGAGATATCCCAGAACAACTCTGGCTTAAACAAAAAAAAATTCTAATGGCCATGCAAACCTCTGGGCACAAACAGGTGAGGAAGGAGAATTCTACATGTGTGTGTCATTTATGAAGTCCATGAAAATAAACTTGTGCACAGGGGTAGGTATGTACCTGTGCCTTACACACCCACAATCTCTAGTTTACACATCTGTGCAAAAGCATGTCTGAAAACCTATTCTGTCTCTTTGTTGTCCATGTAGTGATTAAAGGTAGGTGGAGTTTCCCTTGCTTGGAATAAATAGTTCTGATTTCTGTTTTATTTTCCCTTTTAAAGACAGACTTTGTTTGCGTAAAAAAATTTTCAGCACAGCACAGCATGATTTAACAGTCTACTCTTCAAAAAAGAGTGAGATTTACACAGGCACCTTGAGAGGCAGAAGGGTGATAAACACTTAGGTGGACCCAAAGATTAACTGAATCCAGTTCTCAGTCTCAATTACAGAAGGCTGTCATGGGAAGAGATGACAGGATTTACCAAAAATATTGTTTGGGATTAGAAGACCCGTGGGGATTTTCCCTTGGATGACAGGCTGCTAAAGACTACTTAGAAAGTGTAAAATTTTCATTACTTTCCAAAATACATGCTTCACTACATCTCTGACTTTTTTCGTTCTCTGCAGATTCGTGACAAAATGTCTCACAGTTCAGTGGTGAATCAAGGGGAAACAAAGAGGTAATTAAATTATCATGAATAATTGTCTGTCATTATGTATGTTATAACAGTTTTTTGATGTAGGCATACAATCTTATCTGAATATATGTTTATCTAAACTATATCGACATGAACAATGGGAATATTTATTACTAATTTAAAAAGAAAGTCTTTATAGCAATGCTTTTCCACTTCCTCTCTCAATAATGAGGGCAAGCACTGCCAAGTGGCTCCCTGATTTTTGAGAAGACAACTGGAAATTGGAAAAAGGCCTGAACAACATTATCTCATTGGGATCTTTGAATACTTCTTGACACAATAATCACACTTTTCCAATGCATATAAAAAAAAAATGATAATTTTTTTTAAAACCTTATTTTGAATTACAAAATATTTAAGTAAAAGTTCCAAGAAAAAAAAAAGTCTTATTTCACACAAAATTCTATTGATCCTTCAAAAAAATCTATTTTGATATTTCTATCTTTGTTAACTTATTTTGTTATTCTCCTCTCTGGGTTGGATTCTCTGACTGAAATGTATCACCTATGAATGCTCAAGCCTGCTGGAGATCAACAATGGTAGTGCAGTACAGAGGCTGAGCAAGGAGGGAACCTGTCAACATTGTGACTGCTTCTGTCACAGAAGCAAGAATTTTTTTCTGCAAGGCCTCATTTCTATGATTCTGAAATTTGCTTATCTTTCAATTTTCTGGTGTACAAAACTTTAAAAAAATGCATAAAAATTTTTAGCTGCTTCCCAAATTATTGGGAAATAACATCTGCTGCATTTTTTGAATGAGAGCTCGGCTGTTGGGTTATCTTTACCATCCAGGCTTTGTCTAAAGCTGTGGTGTTATGATATGTTAATCAATGTATTCCAATATATTCACACTACCTGATGTGGAGCAGCCAGTGAATATTTTATCATACACTCATTTGCCTTAGGCCTTTAAAACATTTTTAGAACATATTTGCTAATACATGTCAACCACATTTCTTTTCTTAGTTTTTAAGCAATGCCATGTATGGCCATGAAACAAAGGTGGGTGGTATTGTGCTAATCTCAGAGTCTGGTCCCAGATGTTTTGATATGCTGCATATTAGCTACAACTCTCTTCGCAGTACATACTGACTTTATTACAGTTCACTGCAAAGTATTTTAAAAATACAAACATACCTTATTTCTCAATAACTTTTCAGTGACACATTAGAAAGTAAATGGTTGGGTCTAGGTCTGTCAATTGTTATATGCTGCTTAGTATTTTCTTTGTAATAACTGTATATTAAACATTACGCAAGGTCATATAAAGTAAGCCTGAGATAACCTTTATGGACAAAAACAGTGCCCTTGCAAGCACATCCTAGAATGATCCGTTGCCTCTGGCACTCCTCTTATTTTAATGATAGTGTTTTTCTCACTCATGAGAACTCTGTGTGTTGATGGTGTCAGCGATAAAGTCTTCATGAAAGAATTGCTGCAGCTTCAGAGTGCAACTCCTTGGTCCTGCCTTGCTGGAAAATTGTGGACAGGAGTCCACAGAAAAGTATTGCCTCTTAATGCCCGATAGCCAGTGCTTATATTAGTGAGTGTGCTTGATGCCTACAGATCTCCATGGAAGTTACTGAAAATACTCAGCTGCTTAGGAACTAAACAAGCAGAAGTCAGGCCCATGGTCTCCATCCAGTTCTGTCATGAGGTAACATTTCTCTCATTCCAGAGGGATCATTTCCCAGTTCACAGAGCTAGAGTTATGGCAGAGCAGCAGAGAAATATTTTTCTGGGCACAAGTGGAAGAGAGTATAACTTTGCTCTTTCCTGGTTTTTGTATATTCATTTGCAGACACCAAGGCTCCTCTTCAGGGTGGTCATTTGAATCTCTGTTTGTCTTTAAGGAAAGATGTAAACTTAGTCAGCAAAACAAAGATTTCTCTGTGTGTGTGTGTGTGTGTGTGTGTGTGTGTGTGTGTGCACCAAGCAAGTTTTAACTGCATGTATATGAGTGTTTTCAAGCAGTTTCTAAAATCAATTAAATACTTGAATTGAATCATTAGAGCAAAATCTGAGAATATTTTACATGTGCTGGTGTCATCAATATAATCTAGAACAGTTATTTTAAATTTGAAAAAAGGAAATTGAAAGATGTCAGTTTTAGGTTTTAGAGCAGGAGGTTTCATTACCTTGTCCAAGTCTGTGTCTAAAAGTGCAGGATGTGAAGATGATTAACATGAAGGGCTACAGAGTGAGTTATGTCTCTGATACAGCACATGAGTAAATTGTAGTAATGCCCCTGAAGGCTATACTGTCTATGGGAATGCGAGCTGATGTAGGGATGTTCCATTGGTTTCAGTGAAGATATAGCTGGTTTTGCCAAGCTCAGACTTTTCAGGACAGCTTAGAGAGTGACAGCTAACATCTAAGGGCTTCTTCAGTTAGAATCACCTGGTCTTACAATGTTTATGCAGCCTCCCTTGCACACATCCATAGCACAACAGACTCTAGCCTTAGATTTATAATGGGTCGCAGTGTGGTCTGGGCCTTCTAACTACTCACAGTCATTTAGTAATTGCATATATAAAAGTAAAACTTAAGGAAGAGAAATGTCTGTGTTTTCAAGTAAGGAATTCTGCTGACGCTACAGATTTTGAAAGCACAATGTGCTCAATGAAAGTACTTGAACCTTGAAATAGAAATACAGACCTCTTAATTAATCTCTCTGTTATTCTATAAAGTGCAAAGAAAACTAATACAGAAAATTTTCCTGTTAATTACAAATGGAATCTCTGTGTGTGTGATGGGGAGGAGAATGTTGGACCAGGGCAGGCAACACAGCATTACACTTCCTACATAATTATGTAGGAGGGGTAGGTTTATTAGGCTGCAGTAAGCCATTATTTGTGTGGATGGAATCTTTATTAGAAAACTACCTTTTAACATTGCTTCTTTTCAAGTTGTAGCAGAATATTTCACCTAAATTCATTCTTTCACGAATGTGTATATAGGCTTAAATTATCTTCCTTAAGGAGAAATTCGCCATACAAAAAAGGTGGTATACACTTTCTTTAATCTTTACTCTTATGGATTTCATTGTGCTGGGTCATTTTTCAATCGCTCTAAACATTAAAATTGCTTCCTTTTAGGGTGCTACTGTTAAGGCTAGGAAATACATTTAGGGGTATCTCCTTGTTTTGTTGGTCAACATACTGAGGCATTGTTCACTTTCTTCCCATGTTGCTTAGCTGAGCCCTGCAGCATAAAAGGAGGATTTCCTTACTGCCCTCAAACAACCTCTCATCTCCAAGGTAAAAGTGGCAGGTCAATGGAAGAGGTCCACTGGCTATCTCAAGTTTTTGGGTCATCATTTAGTCCTAATGGTTTTGCTGACACTTACTTGGGCTCTCTACTAGTGATTGTTCTCTCAGCTGCAGCACCCCTCTAGATTCACCCTTCAAATTTTTAAGACAGCTACTTGCCCAAAGTG
Organism: Pachyramphus minor; assembly: GCA_013397135.1. Classification (NCBI taxonomy): domain Eukaryota; kingdom Metazoa; phylum Chordata; class Aves; order Passeriformes; family Tyrannidae; genus Pachyramphus; species Pachyramphus minor. Next base: position 1,452,326 of record VYXB01007043.1, read on the forward strand.
AATCCCATCTACATATCACATGGGTAGACAAAACAACAAACCTTTCAGAGGCTAAGATCTTTAAGCTCCCTCAGCAAGGCCCTTCTGGTATTCACCTTTACTTCACTGATCTGCCCAATACATACTTTGTGACATCTAAAAGTCCCTGCCCATTTTCTACCCTTCTTTTTTCTATGCTGTTTTAGCCTCCCAAAAAAGGGCACTCTAACAGATGTTTTTCAGGAACATATGTGTGCCCTGTGCTAACTGTCACAATCTATTCTCTCCCTGCATGATAACTTCCATGACCCTGCTGCAGTTTCTGAAAAGATGTGATTAACTGAAAAGATGTGACAATATAGTAATCAATTACCATGACAAAGGTTGCATCAAGTGGAAATATTTTGCCCTGTGCCAAGAATCTGGATAATGGATGATCCTGCAGTTTGGACCCAAACACAGAGGTCTCTTGCCCTACCCGCATTCCTGTAACAAAGATTTGGTTCAATGCCAAATCCCATTTCTAATCTTTCCCTTTTTGAGAGCAGAATAACCCAGAAATTTCACTGGCATCCTACATTACTTCTTATTTGTTACTAAGGTTTTTCCAAGAAAATGGAAGGGGTTTTCCACTAGGAAAATATTATTGAGAGAAGATATGCCAAAAGAGTCTTAATCAAGGCTTCCAGGTTACAGCTGTTACTCAGCCACAAGAAGGAGTTGACATACCTTCTATAGGAAATGACCTATATCTACCCAAAGGAGTCACGGTCATTAAATGGAGCAGAGATTGACTGATATTGGCCAAATACATAGCACTAAATAACAACTCTTGGTAGATTGAGGTCTATGGACAGCCCTGGAATGACAGAGAATGCATAAACTGGGCATTAACCAGGCTATCCAAAACTTTCTTTGGGATGGTGGCCATTCTTTGGCTGGAGAAGACCCATAACCACATGAGTAAACCAGATGTTTCAGTATTCTCTTCCCCGGAAATATTAGGGTCAAAATATAGAATATCTGTCCTCCTCTTCGGGATCACGTATCTCAGCAACTTCCCTGTTGCTCATTCCTGTGTCCAAATCTAAGTAGGAACTGACTATTCACAGTCTTATTTTCAATTTTACTCTGTTCATAACACTGATACAAAACTGATTTTCCCCTAACACTCTAAACCAAGTTAGTCTGTAAATGAACTTACTGTTTCAGAACATATTTCCAAAATATGTTCTCATAAAAAATACACCTTGTTGAAGAGATATATTACCTCTCACCTCAAAACTGGCTCCCACCTCATCCCTTGGACAAGAAGCTGATGGTGGATCTAGATGTGTTGATCAGGTGTGTGGAAAGGATGCAGGTTCTGCCTGTCCTGTAGAGCCATTGAGGAGACACTGTGTGCTTGAGAGTGGCAGGATATGTTGGGAGAGCCTAGTGTTAAGTGCTATGTCACAGTACCCTGTGAGACACAGACTGATGGATTTAGACAACCCCCACCAGGAACACTGTGGGATATGGTTCATCCAGATCCTGGACCATTGTTGAAAGGCCCTGAGTTACATTTCCCAGATCTCCATCTAGGAAGCATACAAGACTCCTGAAGGGCATTCCAGAGACTAGGTATGGTATGGGCATTTGGCCTTGAGGTCACCATCACAAGTGCTCCAAGGGGGCAGCTAGGGCACAGCCAGAGCCTGGATTCCCAGCTTAGGAGAAGGGCAGTGTCTGTACTCCCAGATGACAAGCTAAAGGTCACAAAGTTGTCAGGGCTATATAACCCCTTCAAGAGCATACAACCTGAACAGGCCAGCCCGTTTTTCTCCTCTAGCAAATATGTGCCTGTCCCTCTTCCCCATTCTCTCAGCAGTACTTTGTTCCAAATTACTTTGCACCGTTTTGTGCTGCATCTGATTTCTTGTCTTATCAGAATGTCTCACAGTCACAAACTCTGTGATCCGTGTCTATTCCTCAGGATAACAATGTAAAACAATCAAGGAGGGAAAAAATGGGTAAATGTAATGTGCCTTGTGAATGAAATATAGGCAGAATGGGATGTGTTGAATCTTGCTTTTCTTCTGCCCCACAGGGGAGAAACTGGATTAATTCATCATTTTGCTTAAGCATGGAAGAGGGCACCATTAAAGAAAGCTTAGAGGAAAGAGAATTAAAATGATAGGGCAAAATCATTTTAATCACTTGGTCTCAGCTTCATAAAAAGAGGTGAAATTCCTTTTCATTGGTCTTCAGAGTGCATGGATTTCATGCATGATTCCTCATCGACTTGTCTGCTGTACATAATTAAAAACTGTGATTTTTTTTTAATATGCCCTATATAGCACAGTGAATGCTGCATTGAAAAAGATTTGCACTGTTTGAGTATTTTTCCTCTATCATTTGTTCACTGTTACCCTTCAAGAAAGTAACAATTATTGAAATAAACACATAGATGCCAGAGTAAGACAACCTGCTGTGCAGCAATACAAGCTGTTCCTGATCTGGCAAACAGGTCTTCTAGAATCAAGAAACACATTATTATGAAACAGAAAGAGAGTGAGAAGCAGAAGGCATAAAAAAGCAACACAAGGAGTTCTACTGTAACACAAACTACCCCCTCCCCCCCCCCCCAAAAAAAAAAAAAAGTGTTGTTTGTGTTGTTTTTAAGAAATGAACAGCAGTGGAAGGAGCAGAGACAGATTTCTTTAAACAGGCAATCCCTGAGCCCCGTCAGATGAGGTGGATCTTGTCCCTGCAGTAGAACTCAGCTATTTCTAGTCCTCTGCCCTTCTGAAACAAGTGACAGCTACTGCTTTGTGACATTGCTTTACCAGGCACTAAACTGGGACATGGAAATAAAAGGATTAGTTATGCAGATGACATAGTTCCACAGAAGCTGGCACAGTGGACGCTCTGTATGTGGAATATAATGTCAGAATCAATATGTGAGCATCAGACTCTGAGCCTGGGTTACTGCAGGCCTTTCTCTTTTGTTATATGCCATCACAAATCTTCCTTCAGTACTACAGTCCTAAGTCACTGAAAAGGTATTCTCAGGAAGAGGGCTCTACTGTACACAGTAGAAGGGAAAAGAAGGGCTATCTTAATGTCCTTCCAAAACAGGGGTGGGGAACAGTAAGCCCTCAAAATCATTGTCAGCCTCACTTGCCTTCATAGGATTAAAAAATAAGCCAGTAATTTCTATATGCGTAAATTGTGGCCGTATGGAATTGTTAAGTATTATTAGCAAGTAGATAAGTTTATGTGAAATCTAGGCATTATTATGTTATTAAAAACCCAAGCAAATAAACAAACAAAAAAAGGAAATTTGGAGATTTGAAAGCACAATGAGAAGAGGACCAAAAACCTCTCTAGAGCTAGTGAAACACCCAGCAATCAATCGGTGACTTGTTCTGCTACATTGGCAAGAGTTAACATCTAAGTGCATTGCCAGAGTCAAACTAGGCAGGGACAACCATTGGGAGGAGGATTAAAATTCCTTCCATCTGACTTAAGGCAGGTCGGTGGGGTAAGGGAAGCGTCCAATCTGGGAGGGGCCCCACTCAGGCTGCAACCAAGCCCTGCACAGATGCTCACTCAAAGTCTTTCTTGTCATTGCACCCTGAAGCACAGGGAGCCAGCCTTGAAAATTTGGGTGACAACGTTAGTAGCATACAACATATGACAGAAAGGTCTTAAGGATTTCATCTTGGAGTAGGGAGAGTTTTTGTCTTTCCTATAACGTGTGTCAACTAAGTAAATGTTTCATTTTTTTTAGCGTAAATAGAGACTTGTCTTTCCTTTTACCATAATCTGATTCATATTGCTTCAAACTTAGGGTGAGAGGTGAAAAATCAAGGTCTTGATCCCCAAATCCATCATTGTCAATAGGAGTCTTCCCATTCATGTAGAATGATTTCAGAATCAGGCCCTAAGCAGTTGTGTCTCTGTATACAAACACATTTCTGTATCTGTGGGGATATGTGCTAATGTGTGGATGTGTATAATGCTTTGTGGATGGGTACATATATGTGTGTATTTACATACACATTCTTACTAACACAAATATATATTTAAGATTTACAGTTCTGGAAAACCTAGTGAATAATGTAAATGATTAAAGCAGATGCCTCACAGAAAATATTGTTCAGACCCCCTCATTTAAATTCAGCCTCTTATTCACACTTGGTAATACACTCTGCTGTATGAATTATGGATTCCTGTTTTTATCTCTCACACTAAACATGAATGTTTGATAAAGATTGTTTCCAGTATTATATTTTGTCATAATGCTCATCTAAAATTCAGTCAGAAATGCTTTCCAGTAATTATGCATTGACTTAGCACTATGAGAAAAAAAAAAAGGAAAAAAAGCGCCAAATTATATTATCATTGTTTTTCCTGAATATTTGTCCTAAATAAAACTATGAGACTGACAGGATTTGCAGCCAAAATTCCTTATTTATACTCCATCCAAATGGAGCCAAGGCAGTTACAGTATGTTTTTCACACTGCTCTACAAATGCTTCAGTCTCAGCGCTTTGTCTTGTGAGGAAAAAAGGCTGCTTTATGCTAAATTATTCGTAATGACTTTGGGAAGTGGATTAATATCCAGAAGGGGTCTGGATTTACACTGGAGAAATATCAAATTTACCTCCTTGGGGAATGAGGATAGTCTTATTATAAGGTTTCTAGGTGGAAAAAAGGTACTGTCCACGGTAAGTCAGTAATTCTTGCATTTATTTTCTTTCCTGTGTGTAAAATTGCACCTCCTGAAGAAAGGCCCAACTAGAGAAAAACAAAATATTTTTTTCCCATTTTAGCTGGTAATCTGTGTCATGACTCAAAATCCTCCCCAATTTTCCTCTTTTCTGTAGAGTTCTCTTCAATTTTGTCAGGCTCTGCCTAGGTCAGCTGTCTGGAGGGGAATCTCTTTGGCTATATCTTTGTTTACAAGGGGGGCAGCATAATAGACGCTTATCTGCAGCTTGAAACAGTGGCCACTAAGGACCTGGTACCTATAGTGTGTGTTTAGTAAAGGAGGGGTTTGGATTAGTTCTAGTCTAGTTTTATGGACTGACTTCCTAACCTCCTATCACGAACTGGTATGCACAGATGTATGCTCCCAGAATACATTTCCCATGTGGTTTCATTTAGAAGGAATCCAGTGCTCTCCAAGAGCAAACTAAAGCACAGTAAATAGACAAAACTGGAAGATCTGTTCTAGAAGAACTAAGCTTAGCTCATCTGAAATGCTAACATAAATGTAGACATTGAATTCAGCAGGCTCTGGGTCAGTCCTGAAGTGAATGAGTTAGGAGAGACTGAGGCGCCAAGCATGTGTGGTTACTGACGTGAACTTTCTGTGGGGGAAAAATTATAATCAGGTGTACAGTGACTGATCTTGATGGCAAATTACTCTTGTTTGGGAGAAACCTTCTTGGAAATTGTCCACACTGGCAACACTGTAATTTTGATTCTCTCTCTCACTCTATATGTGGTGCAACAAATGCAAAATCCCTCTCTAACTACTGAAGAACTAGAGGAACGCTGTTCTTTCCTTTAGAAAGGGTTTCCTTTCTAAAAGGAAATAGCAGTAATAATGGATTCATTTTTGCTTTTCTATCTGCTTCTCCCTGTTGCAATTTTAGCTGGGGAGTAGCCTGCTCTCCTCAGCATATGGGCTGTGAGGAGATAAAAGACAGTCCTCTTTACAGAAAGACCACTTCCTTTTCCAAGTGCAATTCCCATTCCTTCATTTCTGTTGACATGTGTATTCTCTTAGTGTTATTTGAAATCCTTTCATGATTGTGTTGAAAGCTCAAAATGCAGTGATAAGGAAAAGATTGATCCATAATGAGGCAGTTCAATGTTGACAAATTTCAAACATGTTTTATGTAGTATATCACATAAAGCCTGCCATTACTAATCCGCGTTAGATACATATGTGCTCCACATTACCAAAGATGTTGCCATCTCACAATCTTTCTTCACCGTCAGTTCTCACAATATGCTACTGCTGTGAATGCTTTTACCCCTACATAACTGGTAGGAAAATGACAAGGACTGGCTTGTCCAAATTCACACATGTAGACCACCCTCAAAGCAGTCCTTTATATGGTGAAGTAATGAATAACTGAAAATGTTACACCTTAATATCATGTATAACTTCTTCTCAAGGAGACAAAGTGAGAGAAAAGCAGAAGTACCCTATTTTTTTAGCACTACTTTGCAGCATGGTACATGTGTACCTGTGAAACAAATCAAAAGATAAAATTTGTATCAGGTTGTACAATTGCTATTCTGCAGACCAGAATGAAAATTTTCAGCCACTCACTTCCAACTGACATATTGCTTTTCTTTCACAACTGCTGCTTTATTATGCAAAAGTTTTTCAGGTTATTTCATGATGTGTTGCCGTCTCTTAAACTCAAATTTGTGAGTAGCTAATAGAGAGAGATCACCGTATATTTTTTACAAGTTTTTCAATTATTATTTTGATGGGCATTTTTGTTTCTGTTTCTTGTCTTGCTTTTGATTTTCTCTGTAGAGTCAGTAAAGCCCTGTACGTCTGTGAGAGTAGAACAGGAATACTCTTTTACGCTGTGGTGAGGTGTGAAAAATTAAATATAAGAGGTGTACATTTTGTACCTGGTAAGGACTGCTTCCTTAAGAAGAGGGGACAACTTCTAGATACGGATTTCTCAATTTGGGTATCTCTATCCTACCCACCCCTTCTTTCCAGGGCAGAAATCTCATCTGAATCCAGCTGCTTAGTCAGACTTTCCCTCTTGCTTCCACTGATTTTACACCTGGGAAACTCCCTGCTACCAGGCTCCTTTGGGACAAGCAGGGTGGTAAAGACAGCCCCATTGCTCTTCCTTCAGCAACCACTGCTGTGGGAAGTTCAGAAATTTCTAAGACAAGAACATATGTTTAAGTGATGAGAGAGTCCTAATGACTTTCTGGATGTAACTGCTGTACTTTATGCTTAACTCTTTTTCTATAGCATCTTATTAGAAGCTCCATTATGGAAACCATTAGCACCTTTCTGCATGAAGATATGATGACAGGTTTTCTTCCTGTGATTTCCAGAGGCATATCCTTCAGGGAATGCCATAACTAACATAATGTTAGCAGATCTGTGTGTGAGTGTACACATCCATCCATCTATTTAATAAACACAAGTTACTCCAGCTAAGGGAATTATTCTGCCCCACATGGACATTATTATGACATATTTCAAGGCAAAATACTCCATATTTGAAGTGTCAAGTCCTTTAAAAAAGACACACTTTGTACTAGTTTTGGATATCCATGGATGCAAGCCCAGATGCCATCAGCATCTCTTAGGAAATAATTAAAATATGAAAATACTTGCTGAAGTTGGTACTTTCACTTCACAACCAAGAGAATTCATCACCTCTACTTCTTAGGCCAGATCTTCCTTGGTGTTCTTAAAGGAAATATTCACATTAAATGACTATTATATTTGCTGAAGGCATTATTGGCATTAATCAGATGTATGCCAACAAATGCGTGTAATGCCTAGCATGAAAACAGCTTAAGGTCAATAAATACTTCAGTGACAACACAGTTGTATTTGGGTTTTATGTATCTGAATGGATGACTTGAATATAGTCTGAAACAGAATTCACTGACAGGATAAAAAGGTCAGAACATTCTGTCTCTTGCATCTTTTCTTTGTTGCATTGCTCTATGTTTTCCTCTTTTATTTTGGAAATGAGTAAAATATTTCTAGTATCAGACCAGATACTCAGTGGAACTCTATCCACAGCATTCCAAATAGCAATAAAATATCATTATGGAATATTACACCAAAAAGAATTTTGCCCTACACATCAGTAATTTATCCGCTATACTTTTTGCATCAGTAACCATAACAAATCATTATTGGTTCCTCTTCTACTGCGTATTTGTTCTGTGGTTAAAGATGAGTTACTGCACAGTTTGGGTTAATGGAGGCATACTCCCCTGAGACAGAAGTACACACTGGCTTTAAGATGGGGATGGGTACTTTATTATGGTCTGTGACTGATTTCAATGCTGCTTTATCATCTGCCAGCATGCACACACAAACTAATAAGCTATTCACTGTTTTTTGCCCCTGAGGGCACTTTTCAATAAGGCAAGTCATTGATTTTTACCATCAGACACACAGACCATAAGCCATTCCCTGTATGATTCTATCCCCAGTGGTGCATTCTGCAGGAGAAACTGGTCATTTTAGTCACACATGCACATTCACACATGCACACACAGTAGCCAGCCATAATCTAGATCAGATTCCCAGATATTTACTTTACCTCCATTAGAAGAACTCTTCATATTAACATCTTCCGCAATCCTGTCGGCATAATTTGTGTTAAAAATGCTTTAATGTAATGCTGAGGCCTTATACAATGGACAGAATACACCTCTTTTTTTGTCCCTGACAGCATGCTTCTCGTATATAAATCAGCAACTGACCATCACTGCCACTCTTTCTAGAAGTCCTAGCAGGGAGCCCAAAGACTCAATTGCAGTAATGTATATAATCATGCCTTTTAGGTTACTTGTATTTCTCCTAGGTATGACTTGGTCTGTCCTGTGGAATTCTGTGGTGTTGCCTTAAAACATTTTACTGTTTTATAGACCAAGGGTTCTTAAATTTTATGACCTAGCTGACCCTATTTAAAATATAAAAGACACAATGTGGGTCATTGTGGTTTTAATCACTGCCACTGTCTTCTACTCTTGCTCTGATAATGTGCTTTAAATCCATCAATCTAGCTTCCTTAAGCTGACCAGACCAAAAGAACGCAGATGCTTAGCTTCTGTCATGCAGAGTAATTTAGATTTTGGTGAGATCATACTGATGTCCTGCAGCTGAATATCTGTCCGTCTTGTACCTGCCTCTTCAGCAAGCTGTCCTTGGGAAAATAACTGACATAGCAGCTAGTGTCTCCTCTCTGGCTACAAGATGTAAGGAAGAGTGTCAGTGCAGTACCTCATTTTCCCCCTTCTTCCCTTCTTCAGCCACTGGGCCAAAACAGCCCAGGGAAGGGTTAGTTCAGTACCTGGTACCACATGGTGCTTATGACACTGAAAGCATCCCAGCCTGCCTAGAAAAGTGACCTGTAATGGCCTTAAGCTATCTTACCTCCATCTGAAACCCTAGTGACAATTCCCTCTGGGCCACTTATGCACAGAATACTGTGCTATCCCAGAGGCTTCACTTTCAGTGAAATAAAGCAGTTTTTAACAGCTTTAGTAGTACATGGAAAAAAAGGCCTTAAAGCTATATAATGTGGATTATACATTTTTATCTGCTCCATCCATGATATTTCTTAGCATTTGTAGCACATCTAAACCTTAAATAGTCGGAAGTATCCCAGTTTAAAGTATTTTAGGCAGTTTTCCCAGCAGCAAATAAGGATTCCCTAAAAGAAAATTTTCCATAAGAAAAAGTCAATTATATTTCTGATGAAAATACAGAAACTAAATTTTGCAATGAGGTAATTCAAAACTTGGCATTAAGAGCTTTCTGGAATTTTTAAAAAATATTTCTTAATTCTTATTCCTTTGCACTAAAAAGCCATCTAAAGAAAATTATTCTGAATGCCAACATTACTGCAGGAAGTAAGTTAGCATTTCTTTTTCGGCTATCTCTGAACATTCATTAACTAGCTTGATAAATTATATTTTCACAGGATATACATCCTTGTTTAAAATTCCAAATATACATGTGTCCTCTATTAAAAACTACAGTATTCAGCTGATAGCTATACTACCAGCTCTTCCACAATAGCACTATATGCATTGAAACAAAGCAACTTCATCCAGTCTGTGGATATACTGTGAGCTTTGATGCCTATCCTCCCACAGGGGAAGGGCTTTATGTGTTAAAATTAAGGGTTTGAAATATAAAGATTTTTACATTCTGCAACCAAGGAAAAGGTGCTTTAAAGTGTATCAGGTACATAAGTCTTCCAAAATCTGTTTGGAAATCTAGGCAGAGAAATGCATGTGCAGTTAATTGGCATGTGCAGTTGATCACAAGCATCTAAGCAGCCAACTGCACGTCTGTTTCTGGTTATGGCAATGTAAGTTTGCAACTTATTTTTTATATGCAGACCTGGTTGTGAATGTCTCCTACAGCATTTATTACATGATCAAATGGTAATCTCTGACCTCAAGAATTTATGAATTTTGTTGTTTCAGTGAGGAAAATTTCAAGTTCTGGTTATCCAAGGTTAGGGAGAAGGAATATCTGTCAGGAGAACAACTAGAAAATTGAGATATTTATGACAGTGGTGCTGAGAATAAAGAATAAAAAATCAGAACTATCCCAGTTCATCAAACATCAGTAGAAATATGTTTCTCCAAACTTAATATCAAAGGATGACTATTTCTTCTGACAGTGTCCCTGAGAAAAGCAGCTAAGCCTCTGATTGCTAATTAAACCATTGCAAAAAGCCCTTAAACGAAGCACCCCCATGCCTGACTAAGAACTCGAATCTCAAAGGCATTCATAATTGAAAGTGGAAGAGATTAAATTAAGAAAATATTAGAGACTTAATGCATGACAAAAAATTTTATTGTGTTTGTTTACAATTAAAAAAAACCAAGAGATTGTCTTCCCTAGCTGTGAAAGGGCATCCATTTTAATACCTATCAGGACATACATTGAAAAGGAATAACCACACAGTCTCTCACCCACTGTCTAGCCAGAGGAGTGTCCTGTATCCTGCAAGAACCAGCCTTGCCTTATTTTCTTCTTGTTTTTTCTGAATTTATGGAAGAACTGTTTAATTCTATCCCAAGCTCTTCCCTAAGATCTGTCAGAAGTGCTCTTGGAAAAGAAGCATTTGAAATTCATACATTTGGTCCTTCAGTTAGGACGCATGTCCCAGCCCCCCATCCTGACTCCCCAATATGCAGCAGGGTGAAAAGGCCCCCCGTGCCTCTGATTAAGGTGTTCCTCCCTTCCATGCAGGTGTGCCATGAACAGCTCCTGACTGATAGCTGCTTTATAGAGCTTGGTGCTGGGGGAAAGTCAAGATTCATACAGCTCTTCTGAGGAAAATCTTTAATCAACTGCTACAATACAAGTGCTGTTTTTAGGAATATTTCTAGTTGAGGTAATAAATGGTGGCAAGTAAAATAAACATATCTTATTCCACAAGTCCTGCTGTTAGGAAAGTAAAATGCAAAGACTGGCAGATGCCTGTCTCCTTTCTTCCATATCCAAGTGGGAACATACCAGTGCAAAAACAATTTATGTAAATACATAAATATATTGTTATTCCCAAATACAAGGTGATCCCATTCTACTTTCGCCATATTACGTAGTTTAATCATGATCTCCTCTTTTTACTTTGGCTTTCTTAAATGTCAATTTTGCCTCCTATAAATAAACACCATCAGTTAGATCTCGCTAATGAAAAAATATTTGTGTGGATTTGGGCAGGCCTTTGCTGCTATGACAGTACCCTTCACAATGAACATTTGTTAGCACACTGCTGTTATTTCCTAAACTCTCTGGATGTTTGTGTGTGTGTGTTTGGAGTTGTTTGGCAATGGGGAAGCTTTGATGACATTTCATGGGTGAAACACTTGACTGAACTGTCAAGTATGTGCCTAAGCAGGGAAATGGTGAGCGTTCCAGCCTCATTTCTCACTTCTCATAGTCCAGATGAAGCAAGATTTTAAAATGGTGGATCCTACCCTTCCTGATAACATACTACTCCCTCCCATGCTGGAACAAACCAAGTGACAGAGAGAAATGACCCTCCCACTTGGATTTAATCCTCCTGGGGTGCATTTTGTATGCAATTCCTTGGCCAGGATGCTTTGTGAGTAAAAGGTAGCCCCCCCTAGATAAGCCCTTTTGACTGAAATTGCACTCCATTTCTGAGGTCTACAGAAAAGGCTGGAGAAAGACTGGGTTTTATTCCTTATTCTTTCTTCCCTTCCTCTTCAAACAGCAACAGAGTACTCAGTTCAGTGGGTTTAACTTCAGTGAGGATAAAACTGCTGGAGAAAATGGTCTCATCTGAACCATTTACCATCAGTGAGCTTTCGGATCTCACAGAAGCCCTTTCCCTGCAGGTTGCAAAAGATGAAGGCAAACTCTTTAAGGATTACTCACTTATCAGGTTTCTGATGTCTAAGCCTGGAAAATGTGATCTATGACCAGTAGAAAAGTGGCAGAAGATTTTTATGGAAGTTCCAGAACTGCCTTTGCTGTAGACTGTAATTGCCCTGTAATTTTGCCCTGTAAGTATTCTGATATCAACTCCTTTTTCACAGAGCTGTCTATTTTCTTAAAGGGAAAACAGCTCACAGGTAAAATATTTTGAAATGAGAAACAACTTTTTTCTTTTTAATATGTTTTACATTTAAGAAAAGCAATGTTTCAAGATTATTTTAAATCTCCCTCCTCCATAAAGGACTAGATTGTGTTCTGCATTCCACTACTGACGTAGAGTTATCACAGGCATCAGATCACTTGCACTGTCATAGAGATATTTTAGTAAGAAGTAATCACTTATTACCATGGTGTGTCTGAGTTTTCTATTACCAGTTTGGAAATTTTCGTGTCACACTACTGCAGAGACTTCAGTGGAGGTGCTTTGCAGGTAGACATTAAGCCTCACAGAAATTCAATGTCAAGTTGTCAGATATAAGTTAGGATTGCTCTCCTAATTTCAGAGAAGAGATGCTGATAAGAATCTAGCCTCAGACCTAAAAAAGAGCTGGTTTGTCCTATTCAACTGCTGGTAGAGAACACTTTCAGAAAGTATACATCTGAATGATGTGTCAAATTATTCTTCCATTTTTATTGTGACAAAACTTCATCTGTTTTCCTGGATGATTATTACACAGTTGAACAAGTCTCACCATTCCTGGTGACACTGATGAGAGTGTCACAATAGTAGACTGAAATGTCCCCTTTATCAATTCCATCAAATTATTTTTAGTGATATCTCTCTCAGCTGCTCAAAGAATTCTACACTTGTCTTGCTGAAAATCATGCTCTGAAGACCACAGCCTTTCCCCCTCAGTTTGGCCCAGTTAGCAGGCTTGGCTGGTTCAGAAGCACCCATCACGTTTGTCTGTGTCCGTGAGGTGCCAGGACAGCACACTGCAGCTGCACACACCAGGTGTCAGCCAGGTCCCTGCAGCGTGGTGTGATATGGTTATGGGAGGGGTAGAGGTAATGTTCTTCATAGTAGCAAGTATCAGCTTTGTTTTGGATTTGTTCTTGAAACTGTGTTGTTAACTCAGGGATGTTTTCCTTACTACTGAGCAGCATTAAACAGTCAAGGTCCTTTCTTCTTCTCGCCCCACCCTGCCAGTGAAGAGGCTGGGGTGCACAAGGAGTTGGGGGGGACACAACTGGGGCAGCTGACCCCAAATGACCCAAGAGATACTCTGTACCATATGGCATCATGCTCAACATATAAAGCTGTGGGGAGAAGGAGGAAGGGGGAAGGTTCAGAGTGATGGCGTTTGTCTTCCCAAGTCACCATTACGCGTGATGGAGCCCTGCTCCCCTGGGGTTGGCTGAACACTTGCCTCTACCCATGAGAAGTGGTAAATTAATTCCTTGTTCTTTTGGGCTTGCATGCACAGCTTCTGCTTTCCATATTAAACTGCCTTAGTTTCAATGCACAAATTTTCTCACTTTTGCCCTTCTGATTCTCTCCCTCACCCCGGGCAGGAGTGAGCAAGCAGCTGTGTGGAGATGAGTTTCTGGCTGGGGTTAAACCACAACACTATGTCTGTTGCAATTTCTCTCTATATATGCTGTTTGCTGCGTGGAAAATGTACCTGCAGGTAGTCTCTGGAAGTAGCCCCATGTAATTAAACAAAAGAAAATTATAAAGACAAATCAATTTAAAGGCACTTCTGGCCTGTGCTTCAAATACATGACTTCACCCAAGCACTCTACTGTCTGCTCACAGCAATGGAGTTAAGAGAAGTCAAAACTGCTTGAAAATTAATGAAACCAGACTTAGCTGGATAGGTTCTAGAAATGTGTGTGCCTGACTGAAAACATCTTCTTCGAGCAAGCCAACTTTTACATTTCAGATTTAACAAGAGCATCAAAAAATATTTCAGCCTGTGAAACAGTACATTCAGAAAAGGTTGCATGTCACATCCAAGCTGTATTATTTAGAGCAACCGTATACTTTTCTGCTAGAAAATTTGTGCCAATGCAGAAGAACACCACATATAAGTTTGGGTACCTATGACACAAAGTGCTGTGCTCTTACTAAAGGATCCTATATATAATGTATAAGAGAGAGATTCATGCACCAGCAACAGGATTTTGTAATATATATGGGCACAGAGGTAGCCACTAAGTTTCAACTCATATATAGTTTTGTATAATTGTACTAAAACCCCTCTAAAGTTCATGGAGAGCTTTTATCTGCTCTGGACAATAATTTTCAACTAGTTTTCAAGTGTAACATCAAGCAGACAACTCAGGAGCAAGAAGGGATCCCAAAGACTTCCCTTGAGTGGGACACTGGAAAGAAATTCGAAGCATTTTCAAGTAAAGGAAAAAATACATCTCCTAACAACTAATTGTTCTGATTTTTTCCTTTTCTTCCTGGTTTATAATGTCTCCAGTGATTTTAATTTGACTTTTTGATATGGTCCACTCACTGGGCTCTACTTCTCTTTTTAAAAGTGGGACTGTTCATGAGACAGATTTTCCCAAAGACTTGCAGCTCTACTTGGTAATGAGTCACCCTCAGATGAATATTTTTAATTATGAGCATCTGGCTAAATCGTAAGATTATACAAAAGACATATAAGGTGATCTTGTGCAACTCACTGGCAATGCAATATTGCTCACTACAGGACGTCTTCCAGCGCTTTGTCCTATTCTTCCTAAATTAATAGTAGTGTATTACTTTACTTCTATTAATTTACTTCTATATTGTCATATAAGTTAGTAAATCCTCCTGTTAGGAAGGGTTTTTTTCCTAATATTCATGAACCCAAACAATATCTTTGGCAATTTGAAAACATTGACAATCGTTTTCCTATTGCAATTCTGTGCTGATGTAGATATGCAGTGGTTCATTCTAGGATAGTAATTTTTTTTGCAATATCACAATATTAAGGTATTATTTCTAACCCACCTGTGCTAACTTTTGTCACTTTTTGTGCTGTTAGAACAAATTAATGGAGAGTTTGAAAATCCAGTTAGTAATCTCAGCATCCTCTGTACTGTGGTTCTCCAAGTATCCTCCCTCAGGCTTGATTTCTTTTTATTTTCCCTTTTTTTTTTTTGAAGTTCAGTATTACAGTTTCCATTTTAGAAGGCTAAAAAACTTAATCCTACTGGACATTTTGACTGATGTTACTGAGAAAGGACTTCATCCACATGGGCACTTTTGGAAATAGTCCCTATCACTTTCCTTATTGCAGAGCAGAAGTTCCCTATGGAATGTGGTGCCCTTGTCCTACAACAGAATAATCCCCCTGCGCAGGGTATTCCTTGTCATTTAGTTCAAGGAAATCTCTGAGGTTTTTCTCAGAGAAAAGCCTTTGTTTTTTCCTCATCTGCTTGTAATTTCATATTTCTTTCATTTGTCAACAGAGAGAACAGAAAAGGCCAAAATACTTTAGTAGCCTGATAAAAATATTGATAATTTGCATCAAAACCAAAGGATGAACAAGCTTTCTATGAAAGATGCAACCCATTTCACAGGAGCATTTTTAAGTTAGTGACTCTAGCTGCCATTAATTCCAGCTGTTCATTTCATGAACATTAGATTTTCAGTACAACTGTACTGGCAGGAGAAAAAAAAAAAAAAGAAAAACAGGAAGTACACATTTATGAGGGCCTTGGGCTTGGGAAAGTGAAGCCCGTTCCAGAAGAAAGGCATACTATTTCTCCTATCCTAATACCTTAGCCTAATTTTTACATCTTTGCTGGATTATTTTTACTTTCCCTGATGTTTTCTCTGGTTTTTCACTCCTACTTTTTTATTTTTTCATCTTTGCATAAAAACCAATGCACACATTTTAGCTGATCTCCTGAAGTGCAAAGCTAAAATGAGTTTGGAATGACACAAAAAAGTTAAATAGTTTCTAATCAAGAGAAGGGAGCAAATGATAGGGGCATGTAAATCTCTGTAGCTTCATGCAGGGAAATGAGGTTGTTGTGTATTCTATTTTTAAGAATCTTTATTCTAATTTGAGGCTAGGTAGCCATGTTCACCCTGAATTCATCTTTGAATTAAATCCTATGGATTTATACTAAGGGCAGATTTCAGACTCTATGTTTTTAGAGTAGATCAGTTTATTGCTTTAGTCGTGAGGAGCTCTACGTGTTTCCTTTTTTCCCTCTTTATTTTACATGCTCTAAATTCTAGTGAAACAGTTCACTTGCCATCACAAGGAGTGTTTGACAGAACAAAACAAAGTTGTGCCAAATTTTTGATGATACAGTACTGTGCCAGATCATACACTGGTTCTATCAGTGGCCACATCTGGTACTTTCTTTTGGTCGTTCTGTTGGGAGACTCATCAGCTCTGGTTCATTTTCTGTTATTAACTTCAGGGCAGGATACATCCTTTCCTACTCCTTCTTGAAAGCTTCATGCCTGATAATAGTTGCAAAAGGTTTTAAATTAGAGGTTACTAAATAGGAGTTCATTTTCCAATAGCTTGAACTTTGATTGATTTTGGTTTTGAGCTTATTAGATAGCCAGATCAAGGGTTGTTCAGTCCTTGTTTTTTAATTAATAGCTATACAACAGCTTGAGTTCAGTCCAGCTTGAAAAAAATCTGACTAGTACCATTGAACACTGTACCAAAGCCTGACAGTTTTCTCCATGATACAAATCTGTGTGTACAAATTTCAGTCATTACAAACAACAAGTGCCTGTGCTCTTTCTTCTGAAACTCAGTAACTGAGCTTCTGCAGGTCTCATTGGTGAGAGCACAGAAAATATATTCAGTATATTCATAAAATGTAGGGGATTTATTGGGGGTTTTGTTTTAATTGGAGGAATTAATCTTGTAAAATATAGTAAGGATGGGGTCATTGGTAGGCTGACAAACAAAGATTTGACTTTATCTTCACATTTACTCTTTTTTTTTTTTTTTNAGCTAAATTATTGCCTCTACAGTTTGGCTTAAAAAACATTTATGGCTTCTTAACCTGCCTATTTCCTGAAAAGGTTTGTGCATTAGTCTCATACTAAATTTTGTCCTGAAATTAAAAAGTCAAGGAATCTTCACAAAATCAAGGAAGTCATTGAAGAGAAAGACAAAATAGGATTTTCAAAATGCAGGTAATTTTTTTTGTATTAATATAGGTAAGAGGCACCATTATTAAAAAGGACCAGCTTTCTCATAATTTAAAAGGATATGAATGTTGTGTAAATCTGAATCTCAGATTAGTCTTTCACAGATGAATAACAGGGTATAAACTGTAGTCCATTTCTTTGCGTATTATCTGTAAAAACAGGGTCTGGTATCACAGGGTTTCATGAGAATACAATCATGTATGTGGCTGCCATTTGCAGACATTGGTATAAATGTATTGGTATAAATGACTACAAAAGGTGCAAGACAATGGGGAATGACATTCCACACGTCACAAAGTATTCCAATCTTCTTGTGCTATTTAAGCAAATTCAGTCTGGTTGTGTCCCTTGTGATGTGGGGTCACATCTTCCTCTTGGATTAGCTCTGGTAGAACAGTAAGTGAATGCAGAATTTGATATATTGTGTTTGAAGTGTTTCAGTAAAATTTAAAATATTAATAGGTTAATAATTTGCATTGATTTATAGTCCAATTACTTTGAAGGTCTTCTGAATTATGTCTGTCCTGGATTAATTAAAATAATACACAAAAGGGTGAATACAATATGGGCCAATAAAATTAAAGAATCTCCTTGCTGCTCCTCTCAAATGGAAGAAGTATGAAAACAATCTTAGCTGCATAACTTCTTGACAATTTTTTTAAGAATATGGATCATTCAAGACTAACCCTGAATACCACAAAAGCTCATTTACAGTATTCCATGACAGCACTGGACAGCCTTGTTCTAGAAATCACGAGACAGTGTAAATTTAACATAAATCTAAGCTTTCAAAATAATTTAAGTGTATTCAGGAATCCATAATGTAGAAATCATTGAGGATCATTTGTCATTATGTTAAAAGGAGACTAAGCAGGGATCAGAAGCACTAGTTGTCCCAGTGCCCTCACTTTTACCCCTAGCATCAAGCTCTTTTGCACATTAAGCTTCTTACAAGTCTTCTGATTTTTCAGCTGTTGGTCTTGTTACAAATATATCTCTGCTTTGTAACATCACAGTGTTTGCTGGGTGCACTGTCCTTACAGACTCAGGAAAGAGCAAGGGAAAGCATTAGTTAATGGCTATGTGTGAAATGGTGACTGAAAGCACATTAATTGTAATTATTAGTACTCTCATTATTTTTACACATAGTTATAGATTATATATATATCTACAGATATAGGAGATGCCCTGTAAATTTGAGTATCTCAGACACCTTCCTCATCAGTTAAAAAAATAATATTACTGTATGGTTAGTGTATGAAATGGTTAATAGAATTAAAGGTTTGTGAATAAAATGAAAAATGTTACATTGCCTGAGATGCAATAGGCCCTTTAAATAGCTCAGTCATTCCTGCCACTCAAAAACATCCTTGACATCCCTCAGATAGCTTATACCAGGGGGAATTGGAGCAGTGGTCACGAGCAATCCAGATTCATATTTTCTATGTCCAGCCATTGAAAGCTAAACAATATGAAACTTCAAACTTTTGTTTGTATAGGAATGTTAAATGGAGATATTTGTGAAAAATTCTCTGTTAAATAAAGTGCCAGCAGATGGCATTGAAGAATATATGTCATCATTCCTGTTTCTTTTAGAAGGAATAAGGTTTCATGTCTCCACATAACACAGATTGTTTAGCCCATGCACCTCCTGAACACTCTATGAAGTTCACTAAAGCAGCCAATTTACAGCAGCTGGAGGCCCTGGTCTTAGATGTGAGAAAAGTCAAAAGGCTCTAAGCTCTTAGCTCTTTATATGTTAAAGTTTTTATTTATCCTTTCCTATGGAGACAGGCTGAGAGAGTTGTGGTTGTTTAGCCTGAAGAGAAGGCTCTGGGAGACATTCTAACACCTTCCAGTATCTAAAGGGAGCCTACGGAAAAGATGGACAGGGACCTTTGACAAAGTGGCAGGACAAAGGTTAATGACTTCAAACTGAAAGAGTGTATGTTTAGATTAGGTATTAGGAAGAAATTCTTTACTGTAAGGGTGGTGAGGCACTGGAACAGGTTGCCCACAGAAGTTTTGGCTTCAGACCATGATCATGAGGATTTAGTCAGAGATCTCACTTTGATTATGAAAAGTGGTGGAGGTTTCATTTGAACTGGTCTTAGTTAGTAAGCTTTAACAAAGCCAGATCTGTTCTGACTGCCTTTTGCAGGCAATTCTGATCCAAGGATGGTGGGTGGAAAAGACTACACAAGAAAACAGAAAATACAAATAATAATATGGTAACTTATTTAGATGGTTGGAAAGTTGGGAAACATAGATGCTTCAAAATAATAATATTGAAGGCATTTCCTTTTTATTTGTCTTCCTAGAATTATGTCTTCCTTGTTCTCTAAATGTACCTTTTTTCTGTCTTGATTTTTTCAGTTTCTATTTTCCCGCTTTTTTTTTTTCATGGTTTGCATATTTCTCACTTTTTCTTTGAAGGTAAATAGACAGGATCTGTATTTTCTCTTAGGTATGTTTCTCCAGGTGAAGAGGTTTGTACAGCTCCACTTTGAAATCAACAGTAAGAGCTTATACTTGTCTCTCAGTAAGTGGAGAAGGTCTTAATCAAACACTGAAGATGAGTAAAAGCCTACTGGTTGTGTTTACTGGCTGTAATAAAATGAAAATATCTGCTGGATATTCTTACAGTTTAATGGTGATGGGTGATTTCTTCCTCCTTGTCTTTGAATCAGACTGGTTTTGAAATGCCAAATCAAAGACACATCCAGTGAATATGCAAAGACATCTCTGTAGCAGAAGCAGCTGCTTGCAGATTGCTTTACTTAAAGTGCTTTGAGAGGCGGGGTTCCCCAATGGGGAAACAGGCTACAGACTAATTAAGAAATGGCATGTTTCTTCTTCCTTGACTTAGAATTCTCCATAGAATTTTTTCGTTATTAAGCACTTCATAAGATCCCAAGCCTGCTGAACTTTGAAAACTTGCAAAAAGCTTTCTTCTACAAGCTTTAATTAGAATATTTCCCATTCCAGCTCATGACAAAATGAATATGTGACCTCTGATTGGTCTCCATAATCATCTACCTATCTCAACTTATAGTTGTGGGGTTTATTTTAGATCTGTACAAGGAGGCTCTGCTCTTTTTCTTTTCTAGTTTCACCTATGGTTATTTTATAACGAAGTGAAGGAAATCTATGTAGTTATACAGCATTCATCAAGGAAAGGTGTGAAGTGTTGCATTTATTGTGGCTTTTCATATTCACAGAAAACCAAGCTGGCATCTTAAATGCATCCACAGATGTCAGACATCTTGTGAAGAGAACCAACATGCTGTAGTATGATTTACTTGGCAACACAGTGCAGCAAAAAAAGGGAAAATTGTTTGGCTGTAGGATAGACATTTGATTTGACTGTACCTCCTAGCCAAAGAGTCACACTGAACTGATTGTGTTATCACCAGTTCATTTTTCTCCCTTTCCACCGCCATTCTATTTCAAACTGATACCTTGTTTTCAGCATTGTTACCCAGTGATCTTTCTGTCCAATGATGTGGTGCCAACAGTAGTGAAATTATATAACGTACCTTTAGCAATTAAGCAAAATGTTAATTGGAAAACACACAATATTTCTTTTGACCACATATTGGAGGGATGTGGAGAATTAAAGGAAAAAGAACCATGAAAGCTTAAATAACATTAACTGCTTTTCCACATATACGGTAATATTAAGGAATAATAGAGTTTACTCACTTCTAAGTCCCTCAATATGAAGATGAATAGAGCATAATCATCTATTATGTTAATCTTTTTAATAATTTTAAGAAAGGTTTTCTATATACATTTGAGTTTGCAGCTTCATTGCTCATCCTTCTGACCCAAACTCCACTTCTGCACAGGGACAGCATTTCTGTCAAATCTTAGGGCCTCTGTTTCAGTTTCATATTTCCCTGGTCTTGTGTTTCTCTGGTGCTACATGGATGTCTCAGGACATTTGCCAGACCATTTGTGGCATACCTCCCCTCAAAGGTTCATGAGCTAGATGCAGCTCAGCAGCCTGACACCAGACAAGTGGGACAGAGACCATGGGAAGGATGGGCCACAGCACTGAATTGCCACTGAGGGCAGGACTCTGCACTGGTGCCAAAGGCTTCCTCAAGTGAGCAACAAATATGACCCATCAACCCTAACTCTAGGGTAGTCAAATAACTTCATATGCTAAAACCTCAGAAACCGAGACCTCAGAAAAGCCACGCTAAGAAAGAATACTAACTAGGACTAGATAGAATCTACAGTTGTCACCCACGATACCACTAGCATCCACAGAAGTTCATAAGAACAGAACAAGCATACTGCCCACATTATCTCACAGCCTTCAGTAATTTGTAAGTCAGTCTTTCTGGGATTAAATGTGTTGCTTTCCTGTTCAGTAGCTCTTTATGGATTCTTTGTCTAGGAGTTTATTGTTAGCTGAACAAATGTAAATTTTAGCACCTGCAATGCTCTGTTATGGCTTCTACAACTGTGTTGCATGGCAAAGTAGTATCTTTTGTTCTAAAACTTCTACCTCATAGTTTCATTTGACACACAATTTTGGAAAAAACAATGAACATTGATTATCTACTGTCTTCATTCCACTTGTGTTCTAAATATCTCTGTCATACATCCAGTCAGCTGTCTTTCTTCCAGGTAAAGAGATGTAGTTATTACATTTATGAAAATCCTTGCATCCCTTAAATGATTTTTCCTTCTTTTTCAGTTCTACTGTGTCTGTTTGAGATAAGGACCTGAGAATTTGAAAAGTTAGGAAGAGTGACTTCATGATTTTTTTTTACATCCAGAGTCATAATACATACACACTATAAAAAACATAATACAAAATCAGGCATGAAGTTTGCAGTAGGCATGAGTAATCTGGTGTTATAACTTCTGGAATAAACCCACAGACTGTTACATCTTGGACTTGATAATTTGTTTTTTCATGCTATGTTATTTGTGTAATTTTATGGTGTTTAAACTAAGCCTTTTTCTAACCTCTAATAGCTCATATCTCATTTTAATTGCTGTAGTACATTTTTTAATTATTTTCATGTATATTTTGAGTTCATTTTACCCCATAGGCAGAGCTCCAGAGTTTCTCCAGCACTGAGAGCTTTGTCTCTCGTTTTTTTTCTATCAGAAGGAGTAAATATCCCACCATCCCATAAAGGCCCCCCAGCCACCAAAGCACCTAGTCTTGCCCCTAGCCTAACTGGCTTTTCTACAAAGAAACCTGTACAATTCAATTGGCTGGAATTAGGAAGTTACAACTGACAGATCTCCCTTTAGGAAATACTGTGAGATAATTCTGATCTCACAGAGGATGTACTAGAAGCAACCTTTCTTCCAGGTATTCTAAAAGCAGTCAAAAATGTAAAGCAAAAGTTTTTTTCACAGTATCTAGGGAATTTAGGAACAGAAATCCTAGAAACACATCAAAGAATTTAGTCCTTAACTCCCTTGGATGCTTTTGAAACTCCCTTCCTCAAACCTTGTCCTAGCTGCTGGTGCTCTGAAGCAGGAGTATAAGCCCACCCCAGCAGTAGGAATGTGTTGTTCTGTTCAGCAATCATGCAGGAGAGAACTGCATTTGAACTGCATGTGAACAGTCTCCCTTAAATCACTGTCTGCATCTAAAGATTGGCTGAAGACTCCCTCTTCTGCCTCTCCATTCCTCCCCAAACTGACCAAGTCACAAGAGAATATTGCTGGATACTTTGAGGATGGATAGACCTAAGGAAGGTTTTTGCCAGCTGCTTCACATGCATAGAAGCAACTGGAACTATTTTACATTATGCAATTAAGCATTGTTACTGTACCTTCCCTACAAAAAGGTAAACCTGGCAGAGTTAGTCTACAATCTATGAGGGTTTTTGGCAGACGGGAAATTGAGACACAGTGTGATTTAAGTAGTTCACCCAAGGACAGAAAAAAGGAACAACAGCTAGAGCATTAGCTTGAGCCTTGCCAGTTTAACTCAGTGCCTATGTGCTTTAAATAGATAATTATATTTTTTAATAATTTTATTTTTTAAAATTAGTCTGAAGTAATTACATAAAAAGTTTTGAAGTGCTCTACACTGTTGTTCTGGGCACATAGCTAAGAGGAGAACAAGTCAGACTGGGAAGTTCTTAACTCGTGGATGATTACCATATGATCACATATGATGGAATTACTGTTTTATTGACATAGGGGCTTAAGCTCAGGCACTTTCTAAGGGTGAACTTGATGTTTGAAAAGGATTTCCTCTATCTTCTCCTCTTTGATAGGAAAATGAGAGTGTTGGAAATAGAAATGCTGATCTCTCACTTAGTGGGACTTATATTGTCTCAAAAAAGCTGATAAAAAGATTTCAGTAAGGAAGACCATACAAAGGATCTAATAGTTCTTGACTATTTCAAGGAAAAGGAAGTGGGGGGGAGGCATAAGAAAAATAATAATAATAATGCAACCTCCCATTTTCTAACATGGACAGTTGGCAATACTGTGTTCTTCCAATTAAGATGATAGCATCTGGACTACTGTAATCCTTAAGGTTGTAAACTGTGTCATGTTGCCCAGAGTGGATTCATCAGTCAGCTGGTGATAATTTATCTGATTAAAAAGAAAGGCACTCCCTATAATTTTACTGTGGGGTGGCTATGCTGTTTTGGGTGGGCTTTTTTGTCTCACTGTGGGAAATAATTTGTCTAAAGCAATGTAGTGGAAGAAAAAAACCTGCAACAAAATTAAGGAAACATTTTCATTTGTTGCCTCTTCCCTGTTTAAAAATATCTAATATCAAAGAACTAAGATGAGAGTTTAATGATTTTAAGATTAAATTTTTCACCCACTAGATTAAATTATTTTTTATACACTGGAGTTTGTTCCTACAGTGCTGCTCAGGCTCGCTGCAGAGTGGAGACAAAAACATCCAGCTTCAGAAAGGAAGAGCAGCATGGCAGGTGGGGCTGTGTCACAACTGCCACCAAAACAGGTAGTGCAGGCAATAGCAGAGGGGAAAAAGAATCAGCAGACCAAGGGGCTGGGAAATCCTCAGCAACAGTGAGAAGGGATTAGGAAAGTAAAACTTGAAAGAAACAAAGAGGAACTGAAATGAGTTTCACTGAGACGTTTGCTTCAGTCCTTTCTCTGGCATCCAGCTCAACCTTTGGATTACTGATGCTGCTATCCTGCAAATGCATAGTAGTGGCTGAAAAGCAAGAACTGTTCCTGTAGGAGGAAATAGCTTTGTATTCCCTATCTGAAAATATGAGAAGGAAACTGTCAATAATTTTGGGACTTCTGTGACACTATGAAGTTTCTTCTCATTTCTTCCAAATCATTTGTGTCAGGTGTTCAGAGCTAGAGTTCTAGAGTTTCAGAGCTGAGTCAGGTTTTCTGAGATACATTTGAACAGTTTAAATGCAAAGACATGTCTCCAGAAAGAAATCTAGGACTCTCTTGGAGCTAAAAAATCTTCCTTCACAAAAAGTCCTTCTTTGAGCCTCATGTAAGTATTTGCACCTGTGCTGAAAAGGGAACGCACAACACCTGTGCTGAGCAGCTACAAGAGGTTATAAAAGCAATGAAAAGGGTAAACAAGTTCTTCACAGTTCTCTTCAGAATTTAGGTAAGCTGGGGCTCTTGAAAAGTTCTCTCTAAATCTTTGGTTTATTTGGGTTTTTTATAATATGAGACAAAACTCTAACTATTTTTCATATTTTTTCCCAAGCCATTGGCTTGCACTGACTTTGGATTGTTACTTGCTTTCCTTGTACTTGTAAGCCCATGTACTTTTTTTGGTTTGTGTAGCTTCCTCCTTTCATGACTTGAAATAGGGGTAAGCATACATGGTGCTACTGTAGTTTAACATGTTCCAAGAGTCATGAGCCAGGATGTACGTGGAGTGTCAACAAATATCAATAAAGACATTTTAGATAGAAGCTAAACTCTAGTGCTTTGGAGAAGAAGAAAAGCTTTGATGGGAGGAAAAATGGTGATTTTCATTAAAGGCTGTGTTGGTGTATTGGCAATTTCTGTCTGACCTATGCATATACATCCAAGAAATGCCAGTTTGCACCCAGAATTTTTTCCCTATCAGATTCAGTACTGATGGCAAACCGGTTGTGTGTTATCCTTAACAGATATTTATGGATGTGTTTTATATATATACCTCAAAAAGAAGTGATTTGAATGCACAGGATAACTTTTTAGCATCAAAAACACTGTTCAAATGCCTGCAGTTTTAAGTGTGTAACTTCTCTGTAGCAGAAGCAAGAGGGGGGAGCTGGGATTTGCTGGGCAGGTGAGGATCTGGGAAGTGAAGGGTTTTTTTCTTCAGTTGTGAAAAGCACAATTATATCTGAACTTTGGCTTAGTTTGCAAAAATGTATTGAGATTCTGTAAACTCTTTTGAGCCCAAATTACTGAGTAAAATGTCCTCCTATCAAGACAATTTCCTTGAATCTACTTAAAGTGGCAATATTCACGTCACCAAATGATCTTGAAAAATGCAATAAACTGTTAGATTGCCCCTCAAAAGCAGGCTGAGAAAGATAAGACCATGATTTAATGTCCTTTAATGCAACAGATACAACTAATGGAAGGGCATAACCAGCCTTCTCTCCAGCAAGGCAATACTAGATTCAGTGAATCAACCCTAGGCTTTGTAACAAGCTTTTCCTGATGGAAGAGGCTAATATTCTTTTCATTGTGTTATAGAGGCAGAATAGACTTGACATGAACTTTGCAGGGAATGTGGGTGATGCTTCACTAGAATAAAGGTGAAGCTTGTGTTTCAGTTTGTGATTCCCACCTACAAGAGCCACCATGAGAGACCACAAGGTTTTGTATTTGTTTTGGATGAGTGAACTGCAAGTGGCTCTAAGCCCTTAGTTCCATCATGGCTCTATAGAAGATGTGAATTGACAGCATCAAACTGGCTTCCATTAATCTTGGTTATGCATGTGGTGCTCCAGCTTTATTGCTGATCTCAGTATGTTCACTATCTGAATTAGTTTATTATTAAAAGATGAGCCAAGTCCAGGACGAACCCCTACTAATCTCTCCTCCCTCATCCTCCTGCCCCTGAGAGCAACCCATTTACCTTTTTTAGGGGATTTTTAGCTAACAATCTGCCAAGTTTTTTTTTGGTGTAGCTGGGAACATAGGGATTACCTGAAAAGGCTGCTAATGAATTAGTATATGTAATGCTCAAAAAAAGCTTAGGCAGACAATCAAAATGTTCTGTAACAGAAAACCCACAGCTTGGTTAAGAGCAAGGAGCAATCTGTGCTTATGAAATCACACCATGCAGGCTTAGTGGCAGGAGTATTTACCTTGCCAGGAGTAAAACTGCAGTTTCCCAGGCAAGCTCATCTAGCAGTGCAGGTGTGGGGCCCAGTCTTGCTGTGGGAAGTATCTTCTGGGCACATATAGCAGTAAGTCATAGTTTCCTATACTCTGCAGATCTAAGCCAGTGTGTTACATCTGTGCTTAGTCTTGCAAGTGCCCCCTTGATCTCAGAGAAGAGGAACTGATGCCCAAGTACAGGAAATACAGAGCCTAGTTGCCCTTCTGCTGTGCAATAGCAAGATGGAGGAAAGGAGCTTGATGGTTTCATTGATGTAGGGGACATTTAAGTACTTTTTTCCAGTGAAATGAATGGCCCCAGCTACAACAACTTAGGTACAGTTTCTGAGCACGGATAAGAGGTGGAAACTGAAGAAAATGGCTGGCCAGCCTCTGCTTTGAAGGCAGAGCTATAAACTACAGGGGCAAATTAGACAGGAGTATAATATCTTATATTGAGACTTGATTCTTGTTATTAATCAGGGATTAAATAACAGTTTAGCCATATAAATTCCTTCCACTTTCAATACACAAAGGAGCTGTGCTCATTTACTCCAGCCAAGAATTTGATATAATAATTTTGGTAAGCTTCCTGTTTCTTTCATGTTCACAAGAGTTCTGTATTATGTAAAGAGACTGTGGCATGAATGTTACCTGGCCCAATTTTTGTGTGTAATTAATTGACTTAGCTTTTTTTCTCTGCATGCAATTCAACACACAAAAGGATGCTTTAAATCACAGTTGTTGAGAACACGTCCATGTTTTATAAAAAGAAAAAATCCTAAATACTTCTGTTTTGTTTAATTCCAACATTATACAATTGTAGCATTTTAAGCAAGTAATATGGTATTTTTCTACTGAGCCTTCAAGTTGCAAGCTTTCTGTTTATTGTAGAAGTGTCAGCGATCCCACATTTGTTCTAGAAAAATCTAACCCTGTATATTTGACTAAATTTTCTTCTTGAGATACTTTTGTACAACTAAGCCAGCCCAAAGGCATCCACATAGGGATAGTTCATTAAAAAAAAGGAACACTTGGGGATGAAAGGTACTTTATAGAGTGCGTAAACATTATGTCTAGGTTTTCAAATGTTGCTTGACTGAGACTTTGATAGAATATCTAGAAATACCCTTTTTGTGGAATGACATTGTCATGAAGTCATTTGAGTAGTAATTTGTTGGGAGCAATACCTGTGATTTCTGGCATATGCTGGAAATTTTAATTTGGGCTCACATCTGTTGAGAATAAACACTTAACATCACTAGGCTGGTAAAATATATAAGCTACATTTTATGACCTTGAGTTGAGTGAAGTTGTAGTATTAGCAGGGCCATATTTTGAGTTGCAATAAAAATGGTTTCTTGAAAGAAAGTCTCAGCTTGTACAGAGAGGAAATTTGCTGGGGTTTCTTTTTAAAATGCAGAAGGGTCTTCATCAAAGGGGAAAACTTGAAGAGAAAAGAAGAATAAAAGGGGGGCTGTTTGAATTTTAAAGGCTAGATACTGCATCAAGATGGTAAGAGGATAGAGGGAGGATACAAAAATTATGCAAATTGCAAAAGGGAAAGTGATGCAGAAAACAGCACGTGAAAAAATGGAAAGTGAGATTAAGAAAAAGAGCAGAACAAGCAAGAGAAAAAGCATTAGAAAGAGTGCTGGAATTATTCCAATGCTGGGCTGTGGCAGTTCACAAAAGAGCCCTGATAGCTCTTGTAATGAGGGTCAGACTAATTGAAATTTGTCCCTCTCCAATTCTGATGGTTAAACTCCTGTACTGTTGAGGGAAACACACAGAAATGCAGAATGAGAGAGAATTCTCCAGCATGACTAGGAACACATTTAAATATTAAATATACAAGCAGAAGAATGTAATTTTTCCAAACTGTTTTTATTTTGTTTCCAGCACACAGTGACTTATGGCTGAATTGTCACTGACACTACGCATGAAAGGAATTCAATCAAGTTCCAACTTTAAATGGCAGGTCTGAGGAGCCTTCTTAAATGTGAGTCATTTCACTGGGTATGAACATATATTATTAAAAATTTTTTCTGCATTTAAAAAATAAGTGTTATGATTTGGGGAGAAATACACTGAATTCCTTGTAAGTAACTAAATAGCTGAATGTACATTTTAAATACAGAGCTCAGTAAAGACTGAACCACAGGATCATGGCTGATTCTCCTTTACCAAGTCTCCTGTAATTAACATTATCAATAACATAAAAGAGGATAGTATTTATGATGCAAGGTCTGCAGATAACCATGTATACTAGGAGGTCTGATCCTTCTTGTCAATTTTATCGCAATTTAAATCATTACAGGAAATAAATGAGGCAAAGGATCCTTGACTTTTTCCAGAGCATTGTCTACTTTTGTGTAAAATAATAATTTTTTAAAAGCAAAATAGAATTTTAAATATAAGGGTAGAAGAAATTGTTTAAAGAACCATTTTTCAGAAATACCTAGTATTACGGGAAAGTAATTATATAGAATAAAAGACCTGCTCAGTAGTGTAAGATAGGAAATACCTGTCAGTACCTTAAATTTATGGGACATAATTCTTGTGTGTCACTTGTACCAATTTAAGGGAGAGGCAACTCTGCTGAGGTAATGCTGATACAAAACACACTGAAGATCTGGCCAAGTTGTGAGGGGCCTGATTCAGCCAAGTATATAAACACATGCTTAAATTCATTCCCACTTGCAGCATATGCTTACATATGCTATTGCTTCACTATGGCACACAGTTTGTCAGCTGTAACATAGTTCAAAAGCTATAATGTACGTAATTTCAGTACGTACACAGAGCTGTAGGCGTGTGAGTAAATGTGTCCTCATCGGCTCCTGGGCCCTGCAAATGGAGTGCAAGTGTCACTCATGTCTGGACTCTGCCCTAGAAAGCTCCTCGGAGCTGTTTTGAGAAGCCGTTCCTAGCACCAAGAAAGGGCTTTCTGTAGCTGGATGAGGTGTTTTCGTCTTGAATTCTTCTAGAATCTCTGTTCATATTTAGTAAAACCCAGATACTCTGTTAATGCATTTAGATAATATAGTGATTGGCACCTTAGAAACACTTAAGACGGACAGATAAAAGAATTCCAAATACATCCTTTGTGAATTCTTTAATACAAAGATTTTGTATTGTCCAGTGATGAAAACAAATCATCTGTAGAAAGACAAAACTGTTTTTCTGTTCATATCTTTCACTGAAGATGTTTGTGTATGTTCAAAGTCTGATAGCATCTAAAAGTTAATCGCTTTGGCATTTGTAGCAACAAGATATGTCACTTGACAAGCACTTGTATTATGTATCTTCCTCTTCCTTCTCCCCCCCCCCCCCACCCCCGCCAAGTTCTGTGCTGTATTTTTCACACAAAATGATGCAGTTGATGAGCAGGTAATGTTTTTTGGCAGAAAATTGTTTCTTTACAAACTATACAGAAGTTCTGGATTTATTACAAATTCCAGAGAAACCAAATGAATAGGTAATTTTTCTTACTTCAGGTTTTGCAACTACTGCTAGACCAAAGAAACTTCTGTATTACGGTTCTTTTGGGGGTCCAATACCCACAATCACTGTGACTCGACTTGACCTTGCTTTCATTTTCTGTTTGCCACACTGACATACTCTTCACAACTCTTCCCACAATTATATATTACCAAACTATTGATAGAGTCATACAATATTTTGGGTTGGAGGGGACCTTCAAAATTATCTCATCTTAATACTAATGGTGAGGACGAATTTTATTAGTGTTCAGTATGTGGTGACAAATAGTATATTTTATAAATTAATTTCAAGTTAATGCTAAATTATTATGGAAATACATATTACATAACTTTACTATCAAAAATGTTCATCATGATTAATGTTATTACAGTGAACACCAGAAGAATTAATAATAATTTGCACTTCTTATAACTGGTACCAATGTAGAGAAAAGGTTAGCCTAATTAAATTCCACAAAACACTTTAGGGCTCTGCTGCATTGTGGAGGCTATTTTTTATGTTAATTCATTCTGTATGAACGGTTGCTGAAGTGTTTTAATATTTTTTTGAAGAGGCACCAGGAAATATTTTGAAATTGTTATTTTTTTTGTCCAGGACACCTTGACCAAGCAAGATGGAGTCCTTTCCATGATAAGCTCCTGCATACTATATAAAATTTTGTAAATGATAATAAACTGAAGATTCGAGTATTTTATTGAGGGA
The DNA here is from genome assembly GCA_013397135.1 of Pachyramphus minor. NCBI lineage: Eukaryota > Metazoa > Chordata > Aves > Passeriformes > Tyrannidae > Pachyramphus > Pachyramphus minor. Next base: position 1,483,177 of record VYXB01007043.1, read on the forward strand.
TAGAGCTGAAGCTGGGTGAGGGTGTTGCTGTGTTCTGAGAAGACACAACTGAATAGGGAGAAAATCTCAGACCTAGAAATCCAATTCATTTGCTTGCAGTACACAAAGTTGCTGGACAATACATTATGGACTTAACTCCCCTTTTGAATTGCTTACTGTCCTCACTTCTGGTCTTCCACACGAATGCTGGACCAGTTTCCACACATCTGATTTCCTGATGATTTAGTGCTGTGGTTGAAGGTGTGAAAGGGTACGTTTTTGTGTGTTATTTGCTTTTTTGGTTCTTTTTAATCTGTCTTAAAGTAGAGAGGTAGAAGACATCTGTTGGTAGCATTTTGGTGACCTGCCTAGTTCATCTCCAGCTTCCTTTAACTGTTGTTGAGTAATACAAATATTTCATACTCGGATTCGCACCAACAAAAATAGCTGCAAAAAAACAAATGTGAAAATTTGCTTTGCCTCTCCTTCTACTGAAATTCTTGGAAATGTTTTTACTTTTAGCCTTCTAATAGACCTGTTTGGAAATCCTATTCAAGCTGGATTTTTTAAACCCCAATTCCCTTAAGCACATGCTTCATATGTTAGGCATGTGTTTAAATTCTCCTGATTTAAAGTAACGTACTTAAGGGCATTGCTGAATAAAGAAGAGCATGAGCATGTACTTAAATGCTTTGCTGATCAAAGGAACAAACCTTTTGATTTGATCTACATTTAATGTAAGTTAGATCACCTATCCAGTAGTCAAGAATTTACCAAATGTCTCTATTAAAGACACAGTTCTTGATTAAGCTATGTTCTTCTGGCTGTGGAAATAGGAAGGGGGCTGCATATTACAGCACATTCATTTCTTACTTTTTTTTAATGACACTGGTTGGTAAATTACATTTTACATGACCTCACTGCAAATAAAAGAAGAGATTAAGACAGTAAAAATGAAAAGAGAAAAGAGGGGTCTGGTTGTTGAAGTCATATATTCAGAGTAACATTAGAATGATTCAATATGTTTTATGTTCTTAATATTTTTTCTTTCTATATACAGTACAATATGTAATACATCTCTTCCTCCTTACACTAACAATTTATATTCAGGATACTCTAATGAAGTACATCTTGAGTCTCCTTTTCATGGCTAATGAGGAGACAACAAGAATTTGACTAATACTAGTACAATTACTGGAGCAGTGAAGCGTGCATCTCTGATTAGATGTGATAATTTGCAAGGCTGGGCTCTTCACATTAAGTTTGCAAACAGTTTAAAAATCACTTCCTCTATTTATCCAGCTAATCTCTGTTTAATGACTCCAGACATGACAAAAGAAAGAGAAAATGTCTCTTAAAACCCTATGCTTCATTTATGAAGCTTGTATGTAGAGCAGAGGTGTAATTGATAGTAAATCTTTTCCAGAAGACTTTTGCATGAAGCCGTGCAGCCGCCTTTTTACAATGCAGTGGTATTTTTATTATTCCTGTAATACTCAGTCTACTTTATATAGAGGTTTATTATCTTTGTCCAGGTTTAGACATGGCAGATTTTTGGCTCTTTTTATTTCCTTTCTTTCTAATTCGCCTTTTGAATTAAGTACTTCATTATCCATAAAAAGTGAATATTTTTGTTGAGCTTCCTTGTTTTTGCTCAGAAAAGGTTGGTAGAGTGACTGTTGATAGTGCTGTTAGGGAATTCATCAGTCATCAGCAACACAGACAGATGGGTTTTAAAAGAAATCTGGCATGTGCCATTCCAGATTTTTGAAATACTTCTTTATCTTTGAGGCCTATGTTCACCATTTGGATTTGAAGCAAAGATGCCTGAAATAATAGGGAACTCAAGTTGGAATTCTTGATGAATTTAATTAAGTAGATAGAAGTAGTTCTTGCTGTCAGTAGACACCCTGAGTCAGGAATGAAATGATCTTACTTTAAAAGGGCAGCCAGCTGTTTCAGATGGTCCTAAAAATGGATGTCTTCATGTAAAACTCTGTCCCAGAACACATCAGTGATAGAAATAACTTGTCCTAGGTTTGACTGCAAAGAAAGAACTTGCATTAGAGGATGTAAGTGAGTTTGCCAAGTCACATGATGTGCCCATGCCTGGATGAAGTGCCACTGTATTGTCTCCATATTACACAGTGACACCACACAACAGCGATTCCTTTTAGGATCCTCTAAAACTGAGTAAAAACAGATTCAAAACAAATATACTGTCATACAAATTTCGAAAGGATTCAAGATTGTGACTCACATAGATATTTTCTGGAATTTTCCCTAAAATGTGTAAAAGCAGATGAATGGAATGAGGATTAAATGCTCAGCCTGTTGCTTTGCATATATTACTTGTTTATATAGCTTTCAGAGAGCATGATTAGCTGTCTCTAATGTATCTTGTTAAAGATGGGCTCTGGGATTTCCCTGTCTATTTTGCTTAGAGATACCTAATACTTTTTTTGCTTCCACTGAAAAGCAGCAGCTGTTGCAATGATTGTGTGGAACACATAGAAAATGTGCATCACCTTCCTTCTGGACCTGTGGAAGATATTTGTATCAGGGAGAGGAGGATCCTGAGATGAGTTTTGACAGACTGCATGGAAAAGACATCTTTAAATACTGAGAGCATCTGAATATTTCTCTTCTTCCAGACACAAAAGAGATAAAAATAGAAAATTGTGGGGTTTAGTTTGTGGGGACAGCAGGTTTCTAAAACTCTTCTGAATCCCAAGTAGCAGGGCATCTTCCCTGATGACTGGGACGTAGAAAGGTGGAGGCAGTGCAAAATGACTTTTTGTTGCATTTAATGTGATGGAAGATGGCCAGTGCAGCTTCAGAAATGGAAAAAGCAGTTAAAGGATTTCCTTTATTTTTCCTCCGCAGTTTTCACTGGTGGTCCTAATATGTCCAGTTGTCTGATTGCACTTTTCCCCAAAGTAATGGATTCAAAGGACTGGGAGGTAGCATTTGAATATGTCTTCATATAATTCTTAAATTTTTTTTACAACAATTGGCTCATTCTGCTTAGAGCTGGAACTAGGGAAACTATTTCTCACATGAGGAAAAAGTAAATAGAAATTACACTGTAATAAGGGCTAGCAGTAAGTGTGACTTCCTTGTGTATTCCTTTTTTTCTTATGCCATTTAGAGCTGTCATTCTTGAATCTCTGCATGTGCTCTCTCTAATTGATATTACTTTGTAATAAGAAGTTTCCTGTTTCTAATCACAACAGCACAACTGGCAGAGGACTGTTTTTGCTCTTGCTCAGTACCTTGGGAAGTAGCTTATTCCCCCCTTGGTGAAGATGAGGGTACTGCAGTGTTTTCATGCCATTTGGGTTATACTCATGACTACTGGGAATTATCCTCACCATCACCCAATGAATAGTTCCAAGCTAAGGTCCAGTGCTGTCTCTAATCTCCAGAGGTGCCTGTGAGGCATTGAAGAGAATTACCGAGTTACTTTTCCTTCTTCCCTATGCCTTGAAGCAAGATGCATAGTACTGAAAGGGTGGAGCTACTCTGTCTCCAGCTGCCTGTTGGTGTTGGGATGCTTTGTGTTTCAATGGAGCATTTAGAAGACATTTAAGCCACAAAATGAGCTTTTTAGGAGATGTTTACTTACAAACAGGTTAATGTTAATGCAGTTAAGTGTTAAAAGACAGAAGCAACAAAATCAATCGTTAACCTTCAGTTTAGAGTCTCCACGGATTGTTTATTTCAGCTTATGGGTCTGGCTAATGAACTACTGCTTTTTCTAGAGCTTATACCTTGGAAAGTTCCTAGGGCTACACAATTCCCACTCCTTTTGAAGCAGGTAATTAACAGAGGCATCCTGATTCAATTCATTTCCGAATGAGGTAACACCTTCGTTTTTCTCTTCTGTTTGCAAATTCTCTGACTGTATTAAAGGCAGGACAGGAAACCTTTCATTCTTTTCTACTGGTTAGTCATTTTTAATTTGCATCCTCTGGTGTAAAGTATGTTTTGCCTGGTAGCCAAACAGGGTCTGATTTGGCTGCCCGTGAAATCAATGCAAGTCTTTCAGTATGCTTTGTAGTTTCATAGTAGATTAGTCACTTGTACTCACTTTAAAAGAAACAACATCACTTGTGAGCTGGGCAAAAAGAACCAAACTAAGTATCATGGAAACTATATATGGCCAGGAATCTATGCTAAGAAGGACTTTTATTTGAAGAAAGTGACAGCAGTTAGAAGTCACACTCTCACTTTATCTCTAAGACAGGTAATTCTCTAAAATAAATCCTCGTAGTTGTCACAAAAAAAAAAAAAAAAAAAAAGGCACACATTGGTACTCTTCTGAATATGCCCATAATAAAACTTAAGTTTATTCTGTTGACAGTTCCTTAAAAAGTGAATATAGCAAATTTTTCCTCCCAGTAGTTTTTCACTGTCATTATCATTGTAGTGGAGCACTGTTTCAAGCATGCAAAGACTGTCTTTGCCTTTATCTGTCACCCAAAGTTCCTGATTTCACCATAACACTGTTTTTGCTTAGTCTCTCTATCTTGTTACAGTCCACAGTGAGGAAAATCTGGAACCTAATGAGGCAGCCTAAATTCTCTTTTATAAATTACATCCAGAATCCCCAGTGCTCGGTTTACTGGCAGTCGGCCAGATACTGTGTTCCTCTGCACAGATGTATCACCTTTCCCTGCTGAGATTACTCACATGGAAGAGTTCATGTATCCCCGAGTATGTCCAGGAGCATAAGCAGTTCTGTGCTTAAGGCATTAGCATGGCAATCCGGAAATCTGAACTCAGAGTTTAGGCCACATGTCCCCAAACATGCAGAGAAATCAATATCATAAATGGCAACGGTGTCAGATTTGTCTGTTTGTAAAATAGCAGTAATATTTCCTGCTTTCTTCATTCACATGGATCACAGACTCCTTAAGGAGTAGATGGTGGTCTGGTAATAACAGAAGTACTTGTGTTTTCCCAGGAAATCTGTTCATCTACCAGGAGGAATGTTGAAATATGATTCACTAACCAACTAGGAAACTACTGTGAATTCCGAGTTTACCCATTCCCTCGGGTTGTTTCTACCTCTCTGTGTATCTGACTTATTTGAAACCTCATTTCCCAAGGAAAATCTTTACATGTCTTCCCTTTTTGAACCAGACATGTTTGTGAATGGAGTTCTTAATCAAATTAAAATCCTAATAAGTAATAAAAAACCCCCTCCTGGAAAGTAAATATCTTATCAGAATGTCCACTGGAGGGAGTGAAAAATAAGCATCACTTAAATTCTTACTAAAGCATAAAAATCTACACAGAGTAGCACATTTTGAATGCTTAACTGCTTGGGGGAAAAAAAAAAAAAAAGGCAGCTTTAGGAATTGTTGCTGTTTCAGATGTTAGAGAATCCCCTCCTCAACTAAAGCTTCTTTCCTTTGTGAGTTACTGAATTTCAAACAAAGAGCAATAGAAAAAGTTCTTTTTTTTCATCTAACACCTGCTGGATATTTAGTTAGGTGACCTTACACATATTCAGTTAAAAGTCAATCAACAAGAAGATACTAGTCCAGTGGAAACCACACATAGTTAGCTCCACAGCTCACAGAACAACTGCTCTGCAGATTCCTCGTAATTTCTTCCGCAGACGTGAGCTGTCCCTTCTGATCAATGTGCTATTTTAAACAACTTGCTCACACACTCCACAGACTTTAAAGCAACTCTTGTAAGCCAGTCATCCTCTAGGTTGGAATAAATAGGGATTTAACTGTTTTTTAAATTACAAGTTAGAAAAGGACCTTAAATTGTAGCATCCCATTCCATTTTGTTGTTAATCTGAAGCTGATGTGGTGCTGTTTGCTAGGAGAGTCTTCTCATGACAGGCAGAAACTGATGCACAGGAAGATTTATGTGAATATGAGGAAGAACTTCTTTACTGTGCAGGTGACCAAGCACTGGAACAGGGTTACCCAGGGAGGTTGTGGAATCTCCTTCACTGGAGATGTTTCAGAACTATCTGGATGAAATGCTATCCAATATGCTGTAGGATAACTCTGCTTGAGCAGATTGGTTGGTCCCTTCCAACCTTACCCATTCTGTGATCTCTTTCAGTACCCTGCATTTTTACCACCTTTGTGGGAAATATGTGCTGTTTTGTTTGTTGCCTGAGAGATATTTTCATTTGTGTAGGTACTTACATCTGTTTAAGCCACATTTCCAGTTTTCTGAGCTCTCTGCCTAAACCTAGAATTCCGAGAGCTGTGGAACATCTGCTTAGAAACTCCTCTGGAGTTGAAACTTCAGATCATTTTTACAGCGATTTCTGGTATGGTCCATAAAATAGACATTACAATTGTTAAAAGGAATTAATAATGCTTCTTTAACTAATTAAATGTTTCTGTAACTAATTATCAGGCTTGTTCCTCTTCATAAGCTCTTTACACATGGATGTGGTATAGGCAGATAGGACATGAATTTCACTGCACTACCAGGGAGCTTTTAGCCTGGGTGGTTTACTACCCCAGAGGTAAATTTTGTGCTTTAGGACTGCTTTTGAGATGCAAAGTTCCAGGTCATAAATGTTGGTATTTGGATGTGCACTGCTGTTGAAAATATGCAAAATGTTTGGAATTGTAGGAACAGGAAGGCCAGCTACAACAAAAACACTGGTTTCATGAGGGAGCACATATATGCAACAGCACACCAAGTAATCCTAGAAGGAATCTGCTGTCCTCCTGATGTGCAAGGGGAACTTACTTTTGTGTGTATTTTCCATTAATAGTGAAATAAGTGTTCCTTGCCATAAAAATCTTAAGGCACAGGTTTGTTTTTTTTGGTCATGTAAGTTAAAACAATTAATTCATTCATGAGGCAGGAATTTTAATTGAGATCACCAAGGCTGAAAAACAAGTGAGTTATTCACAAGTAGAATGATACCTTTTCCCAGTCCTTTCCTCTAAATATTTGGTTGTAGAACAGCTTGTTTTAGACCAACTGCAGCAGAAGAAAACATTACACTTAGATTTGATATTCTGTGAGTCAGTGGAAGTTGGTAACACAGAGCTATATTTATCTTGTCCTGTCATTTCAAATGTACCTTACCCCACTCTATGGAATCATTTCTTATAGATGCTGGCAGCAATCCTTGCCATCTCATACCTGATTTTTTTTTATTTTTTTTTTTAAAGCCAGACTTGTTTATTTTAGACAGGTTTCTTCAAACCCTGTTCAGAAATGAAATGTTTTCTTTGTGTATGGAATTTGACAGAAATGAAGAAAAATCTCATCCATTTTCCTCAGTTGTCCTTACCTCATATGAAGGACAACACTCACAGCTGTCTCTCGTGTCCTGCAATGCAATAATTTTTCTCAGAGGTAGACTAATACCCAAAAACCTGCTAACAAGACCACTTGCCTTCTGTGATGCTGTAATGTCTGGACACTGGGAGTACAAGTATGACCTCTGCAAATTTTTACTAAGCCCAGTACCCCTTTAAATAAACTCATAGTTTACTATTTACGCTAACAGAAAATGCACAAAGATTTTTACTGGCACTGAAATGAATAATTTCCAAAATACCCCAGAGAGCTATACACATACATCTTACTGCAAATCATCAAGGTTTGTACTCAGTAGAAAATTCTCTCCTTGGACAATTACTGCAGACACTTATTAGCAATTGCACTAAAAGAAATCTCTAGCATTGGATGAGTTGTTTTCTTTCCCCTCCTTTGTCACTGGGTTCTTTCTTTCCTATGAGTGTAGTGGACAGTGCTGTGCTATAGAGGAATGCGTCCAGTATAAAGTTGACTTGAATTGGTTTTGAATGTCAGCTACTGATCTAATAACCATTTTTAGGAATGAAACGAATATGCTACAGTCTGCACAAAAGGAAGAAAAACCAAATGTAAACTTAGATCAGACAATTAACATGCCTTTGTGCAAGGCACTTGTAACAAATCCCAAGAAACTGTTCCACGATTTTTTTTAAGCAAGGAGGTTAAGCTTTGTAAACTTGATGAGGTTTGTCTTTCCCTCTTTGAAGTGATCTAGATGAAACAGATTTGTGGGGGTTTTTTGTTTAGGGTCATGAAAATATAAGTGACAATGGATATAAAACATTTCAAGCTTAAACCATTCATTCTGACTTCACAAACTGGAATAAAAGATATGGATTTTTTTCTGTGATTATATAAACAGAAAAGTTTAGACACTGCATTCAGAGATGCTAAACAGTACAATGAATTGTACTAGTGCCGGTAGGGAATAAGATCTTGATGAACGAAAAAGAGGGTAATGTATTTTCTAGAGGGTATCTAGATTTTTTTTTTTTTTTTAATGAGACTTACTAAGTTTTACCATTGGTTCAGGTAATTGAGCTGAATATCAATCACTGCATGACCAGAAGAAAATGCCTGGCATATGCATGAGAAAAAATTCTGTTCTGAGTAATCTGCAACAGAGTAAATGGGGATCCCAGTGCAGTTCCATAATCCATGCCTAATGTTGTAGTAGCACCTGCAGTATGTCACTGCAATCTCACAGAGCAAAGCCAGGTGTGTATAAAGGAAAAAAGCCTTTTACAAGCCACATACTGTGGGCTGAAGTCAATAGTGGCTACACCCTAAGAAGGTCAGAATAAGACTTTTAGCATTCATTGAATTTTGTTAAATTGAAGTACGTAATTGTTGTTATCCTGATGGTAAAAAATTTTATTCTTTCCAGTGTGTCTAGGGTTTTATCCCATTACATACTGACCTTGCTTATATAATTGGCAAAAGGGTATTCCATTAAAAGTAAAAGCTTTTTTATTTCATTTTGTCCATATGGTTCAATTTTTAATGTCCATCCTCTTAGTGACCAAACATTTACCAGGTTCACTAACTTCCTGTAGATGACTGTATATTATGGCTCTGTTTTTCTGAAGTCAATCCACTGCTTTTCTATCTATTTACTTAAAGAAATGAACAGACCTCTTTTGTCCAGACTGACCAACTTCTAAGATATATCAGAATAAGCCAACACTTTCAGGTGCCAGGACCAATGTTGCATGTTGGATACAAGTGTACATTGTCAAGCTAAAGTACTTTTCATATTTAAGCTCTCTGACTTTTTTTTCACCTGCAATTATATCAAAACTGATGACTACAAGATAGTTTTATATGACAAAGCTGAATTTTAATCCATTTTTCTGTATAACTCTCTTCTCTGTATAACTCTAGAAATCTGCCAAACTGTTAACTTGCATCACTAGTTGATAGTTCAGCTAGTTTGGTAGTTGAAGAAAGGCAGAGCTGGAACTCTATATACACCTCCTAGAGGTTTTAAATCAGTGATAACAAGGGAATACTAAAAATATCTAGTCAAAATTGCAAATTAAAGTGTAAAACTATGAGTGTTTAGGTATGGCAGAGAAGCTATCAATTTATTTTTGCAATGGAAAGACAATGGATCAGATTCCCTGGCTCCTTTATACTAAAAAAAAAATAATAAAATAGATTGAATCTTATCTGAGATATTCATTGCTGTAAACTACTTTCAGTTCTATACTGTTAGGAGGCAGGCAGTATCCTCAATCAGTGCTGTTAAAGCATTTTGTAAACTACTTGTAGGTGCGATGTGCAATCAGCCTCAGTGCTGGGGTGTTCCATGTTTCTTCTCTGTGCTCCCCACTCACTTGCAGAGAGTAAAAGAAGTAGCTGTGACTACTGGGTTTTGGCTTATATAATTCTGAAAAAAAAAAAAAACAAAACCAGTAATGAACAGAGATGATTTGTTTGCAAATAAATTGGGAGGAATAGGTTGCTTTTGTGGTATTTTAACTTTTAAAAGAACTAAGCCCATTTATTTTAAAAATAAACTAAGAATCTTGAGACAAATATGGGCTTTTTGAGTGACAAGGGGAGCTTGTAACCACATAGTATCAGTTGTTTGCAGTGTAATTCAGGAAATAGTTCTGCAGTAGTGTGGTGCTCTGGTCACTTCAGTAAACCAGTGCTGCTTTTCAGGTTTGTAGTATTTTTTATCCACGTTTTCAGCTTTGTTTAGGGAGAGAATAATCTCTATGTATGTCAGTGAAACAAGCACATTAATGCTACAATAGTCCCATTAAAGTTTTTATAGCCCATAGAGGTTTTATGCTTGGATTTATTCTCAGAATGGAATATCAAAATGAGATAGAACTTAAGGCTTCGCCCATTGTAAAATTCATAATGGTTTTTGGTGTGATCTAAAAATAAGGAACGAGCAGAGATGAAATTTTTAGAAATTTAACAAATTTCTGCACTTTCAAATTATTATTTACAATATATACCATGTTTTGCGCAATTTTCAGAAGAAATAAACATTCCACATGATAATTTTTTTCCTCAAGTATTTTCTTATTACTGTAAACTTGCCTTCTGACTCTATTTTCTCATCTCTTCCTGATATTTCATACATGTATAAATTTTCTGATGTTCTGCTTTTATGGCTTTGCTACTAATACACAAGAGTACTGTCACATGCTCATATGTGTAAAGTGGAGATAGGATCTAGTGCCGTATTTATTAACTGGCTTTCAGAGAATTTTGAGAACAAATTTTAGTAGAAAAGGGTATTTATATTAATGAATTAGGTTGCTGGTCAGTAGTTATATTTGTGCGGAAGGTACAACCTGCTATCTGATCAGGTCTTAATTGAATCTTGTGAGCAGTAGATGTCTCATTAAGTAGTTTCCTGAAATTAAATAAATTTAATATAAATTCAGTACAATATATATGTAAAAAACTAAACAATTATACTAAAACTGATAGAATAGATCTGAAATTAGTTGCATGTATGTTTTTATTTGTGATCCATCAGCTGACAAGGATGATAGACAAAGCTTTAGTTTGTTAAGAGCGGCTTCATGGAGGAAGGGAAGCTAGAGGTCTTTCAGGCAAAGGAGTTTTCTTATACATATAAATGCCAAAAGACAGTTTGTGGAAACTAAAATACTTATACTCACAAAGGTTACCCTTTTGATTTTAAGTCTAAGGAAATCTTTCCAGACTAGGGACGACAAAAGCTGAGGCATCCTATCCACATTACCTTGCAAAGACTTGATACTTACCTTGGGAAAACTGGCAGTCCTAAGATTTTGCCCCAAAAGTAAAGTCTTTGGAGTCTAGGCAAGTTGCCCCCAAGCTGGGCATAGGCCTGTAACATTTATCTCTGAGGCTGTCGTGGCAAAAACTCCAAGCTCTGTCCTGCTTAGGGAGCCCCCACAGCAGCCCCAGCAGGTTCTGCCCTGTAGCACAGTGTCTCGTGCCCGGCACACGTAGCTGGAGCTTAGCTCTGCCACTCCACAGCTTCCTGCTGCAAACCAAGGGTGAAGACTTGGGTGAAAACATGGGAATAGTTGTCCAGTGCCTGTGACTTCAGGGCTGAACTCCCAGCAGGTCTGTCTAGAATCCATTCTGTTTTGAAAATCGTTAGGCTTAAAGAAAGTGAGTCAGTCAGTGCAGCTGCAGGGTCCTGAGAAATTATTTTCGGTGGAAAAAATGTGTGTTTGACAATGTCTTGCTGTCAACTCAAATTTGTCCAAACCAAAACTCTAGAATAGGCATATTTCCTGGGAATAGGAAACTTCTTTTTTACTAGTTTCCCTTAGAGCTATAATCATGACTTTTTTTTCCTGTATATTTTTTTCTGTCCTGCTTCACTTTTCCAGCTCAGCATGTTATTTTTTTCCCCAGAACTGAAGTCTCTTTAGAACAGAGTCATCTTTGACCAAGTATAGAGAGGAATAGTTCCAGGAGACACAAAACCAGTAAGAGAGGGAAATAACTTTAAGAACGTTTTAACATGCAGAGACTAAAACTCACATTTCCTTTTTGAGAATTTTCTTTTTTTTATGAAATAGGGGATCAGAAGATGGCAAAAAAGTCACCTACTTACCCTGTTACAGATTTGCTTTCCACAAGAGACATCTCTGTTTCAGTCAGCTGAAGGTTTTGCATGTATTTCTTTAAGATACACAGTTGGGGTATTTCTAAATCCTGTGATGCACGGAAGTCACCACTTGTGCAGGAGGCGTTTAGTCCAATGCCAGTTGATGGAATCCTTGCCATTGATTCCCAAGAACTTTAGATCTGTCCTTAGGTAAGCACAACTACCAGCTTTAATATTTTTTTAGAGTGTCCCAGGTTGGTTATGAAGAAAAAAGGGGCAATGTGACTTCATGTATAGAATATTTTCCAATTTATTGAGTTACTGGCAGCTTTGGAAATCTCTCATGCTTAATGTAACAGGGAGTGTGCCTGAGTAAAGGAAGCTGTAAACATCAAGCAAGGAGTGAAGTCAAGGCCTAAACACAGAAAAGCTGCTTTGGAGTTACTAATGTGTTTTTCCTATTAAAATAATGCAGTTGCCAGCATTTCACGTTTTTCTTGCATGAGCACTACGCAGAGGGGGAGATGCAAAGATGCCCCGTGTCCCTTCAGATAAACCATGGATAAACCATGCACATTTGGTAGTAATTGAACTGAAGAGAAGGCGGAGTTTCTATTGGCATTGACTGATATGGTCTGCTTTATATTAGGATGGAATTTCTGAGATTGGGTACGTATTACTCTAACAAACAGTGGTTGCTATAGGAAAGATATGATCATCTGTATTATTCTACATATACAAAAAAGACATTCATACTGACAGTTTCCTGGGATTTTAGTGTGCTGGGGGAAGTTAATGGACATTAATTGTCGTACTTGTGATTTCATGTCTTGCGTTTGTCGTCTTTACCCTTGTCATTGTAATAATTATGTATAGTCCTCAGTCACCAGTATACCATTTTGTACTTTCCATCTTCAGTTCCATCCAGGACAAGATGATAGCTGGAAACAGCTAGAATAGATTGACCAGAGCAAACTGTGACTGAACAATCTGATAGCCTACATAATATGGTTAAATAAATGCTTCTATGGACTAGGAGAGAAGTGGATGTCTTTTATCCTGACTTTAATAAGGATAAGGGGGGAAAAAATCTGCAAAGAGGGCAAATTAACATTACTGGGTGTTTGAAATCTGCCAGTAGTTTGGAAAATATCATTGAAAACTTCTGTAATATTAAACTGTAGTTCCTGCTATTGTCTGCAGTACCTATTAATAGTCACATTTCCTCAACCTTTACTGAATGTCTGGTGGCACATAAGTCTGACTGGGTGAAGGCAATGCCATTCAGCTTCCAGTTCTTCCTGTGCCATGGACATTACCCATAACTGTATGTGCGGTAGTTGCAGCCTTCTGATACATCAGGCAACAATTGCCATCCTATTCCCCAAAGACCAGCAGATTTGAGGGGTTTGGCTCCAGCATCTTTCAAGTTCCATATCTCAACAGCTGGTGTGAATGCCAAGTGCATTCAGAGAGTGCAAATTTGATAGTATTGTCTTTTGAATGAATCTGTGTTACTGAGCCAGCATATAGTGAGTGCACACTGCACTACTCTGTATTTTCCTAGCTCTGTGATATAATGACAGAAGGGAAAAAAAAATAAGCCAAGCATAGAAGTATAAAGAAACCAGAGAGCCCAGACTCAGGGCACTTGCTTATGATACTGTACAGAAAAACTCAAAATGTATTAGTACAGATAGAGCCTGAGAGTACACAGCATTTGAATTTTGATCAGCTTTTCATACATGCAGCTCTCAAAGTAGCAAGCATATTTATGAGGTTCAAACTGGATTTACTGTCACAGGCATTGTTTCATGGTGTTGTGATTTAACCCGAGCTGGCAACTGAGGACCACACACCCACTGGCTCACACACACACCCAGTGGGATGGGGAAGAGAATAAGAAAAAACGTAAAACCCAGGGGTTGAAAAAAAAAAAAAATAAAAATTGAAAGAAAATAATTGTAATGAAATAGGGGGGCAGAAAAAGGAGAGAGAGAAATAAAACCCAGAAAAGACAAGGGACGTACAACGCAATTGTTCATGACCTGCTGACCAGTGCTCAACCCACCCCAAGCAGCACTTGGCATCTCTTGGCCGACTGCCCCAGTTTATATACTCGGCATGATGTTTTGTAGTATGGAATATCCCTTCAGCCTGTTGAGGTCAGTTGTCCTGGCTGTGCTCCTTCCCAGCTTTTTGAGCATCTCCAAAGTGTCAAAGCAGGGGAAACTGAAAAATCCTTGATTTAAGATCAGCATCACTTAGTGACAACTAAAAAAAATAAATCAGAGTGTTATCAACATTATTCACATACTGAATCCAAAACACACCATTGTACCAGCTACTAGGAAGATATTTCTGTCCCAGCCAAAACCAGAACAAATGGACACACTCCATCCCTTCCCAACCATTGTGCAGAATCAGCTTACTCAAAGCCTCAAAACCATGCTCAGAGTATTTAAGGCCAGCTTTTCCATGCTCTCTGCACGCAAAGGAAACTGACTCTGTGACTGAAAGGTGTAGGATATGTAAAGTGGAGGTGGTGTTGCTGAGCTTCCACTAACATCTGGTCATTAATTTCAGCTTTGGGGAGTTCCAAAATGTTGGCAAACACAGCTCCAGCTGGCCTGGGGACTGTGGCTTCTCCATCAGCAGGTAAATAGGCCAGATGGTGTCTAATTTTACTACTGTTTCTAGTATAGATGATGAGCCTTGGTCCCTACAGAGCAATGCACCTTCTAAACACTGAACATTTTTATCCACCTTTTGACCACATAGAAACAATGTAATTATTAAAAGAGCAGTAAAATGATTAGAGCAGTGACTAAAAGGGAAATATGAGTGGGAGAAGCTGAGAAAAGGCAGCAATGATCACCTTGCTTTCCTTGCTTTTCTCTTTCCATTTCTGAATGGCAGAGTCTAGAAATCCATTTTGAACAGCTGCACTTCCATTTGTGTTTGCTATAAAACAAAACTCTTTCACTTGCAGGAAGAAACTGGGGAAAGCTGTTTTGTCTTCGCCATTTCTGTTCCTTTCAGCAAACAACAACAATGAAAGACAAAAAAAAAAACACACACAAAAAAAACCAAAAACAAAAAAAAACCAACCAACCAACCAAACAACAAAAAAAAAACAAACACAAAAAACAACAACAACAACAAAAAACAACCAAAAAAAACCAACCAGCCATGCAATCAAATGTGCCCCAAATCCCATCAAGCCCTCGCTAGACCTGTAGAGCTAAGTGCATTAGAAACCTAAAAGAATCCAAATTTAATCACTCTATCTTCAGTACTTATTTGAGGGAATTCTCATAGCTGCATGAAGCATAAAAACTTGTAACAGGGTGGGAGGATGAGATTTTGGAGAATCTGGAGCTGGAACCTAAGGCAATATTCAGGCAGTGATTATGCAATTGTTGCGTAATATGAAGAGTGCTTGCATGAATAATCCTATTAACATTAAGAGTTTCACAATCAGGCAATTGAACACTGTGCTGTTCAAAATCATCTGCAGTTATGATGGAAAAGTCAGTAAAACTGCCATTGAAAGAATAGAGGTCTCATAAATATAGTCTTTCTCAGCAGGGGTTAAGAGTGTAAGAATGTCAGAGGAAAGAATAGAAGAAAACATTTTCTCAGTTTACATATAGCAGGAAGGAGTGGTTTTAATGGTTTCCCCTGAGAAATAGAAAAGGTATAGATGATTATTATGGATTGTCAATAATTTATTTGTTGTGCCTGAGAAGAGCTTTGAACAGTAGGATTGACAAAATTGAAAGGAAAAAAAGGGGG